>CANNZV010000081.1:0-512499 GCA_947561585.1 Caprella mutica | reverse complement strand
ATATCGCATGCTACTATTGCTATTTGCTACAGTCTACTGATAAAGTCAACTAAAGTTGAAGCCCTTAGTCCCTAACAATGAATTCTTTCATATAGGTTATATTTTTTATATTCATCTTGCAAAGTTGCAGCATGCTTATTTCTGTTATAGCTACCAAATAAATTAAATAAAAAAGATAAATTTTTCATAAACTCTCTCCTAAATGACATTCTAACATGGGAGAAAATTAGATATTTATTTCCAATTGCAATTTAGCACATTTCCTATGAACAATCCATCTTTTCCTCCTATATTTACATGTATTTTACTGAGAACAGAAGCCAAAATGGAGGATTTCTTGGGGAACACTTTACCAGGTCCTGCTGTCTGGTCCTAAAGAAGGATATATTGTACATAAAATTTGGAAAAGTCTACTAAAATAGAAATTGATATTTTTTGACCAAATTAAACTGAAATTATGACAGTTAAAGCTGTTGTAGGAAATGTGTTCAAGGCTGGCTGTAATGTGTTCAGATGTTGCAAACTTACAAGTTAGTTGAAGTTACAGGTATTATCTTATTTCAATAAAGGTTATTATTAGAAAATATTATTAGTAATAAAAATTAATTGGCTTAAATTTCAAAAGGTCAAAGCTTGGATACATCTAATTGTCTAAAAGTTTTTAAATAATTCTTACATTACCATGTTAACTTAACTTGAAATTTCCAAAAAGGAGCCAAGCCCAAATTGGCTTTGCTTAGAATTTTTGTTAATTTTTGGCTCATAGCTTACATTCTGACTTTCATTCTTATTCTATTTACAGTAAAATTAATTTAAATTTAGCAATTAATTCATAGATGTTTGTAGCAAAATTGATGTCAACCTATGAATTAATTCAAATTTGTTCACATAGATTTACAGAGTATCTCTAATATTCCATATTCTGCAGACTTGTAAATATGTACCAGGGAAGTTCTGAAAGAGAAATTTCCTCGTGCCTTTAGTGCTAAAGCTATAAACTGGTAAAACTCAAACTGCAATCATGCCATTGAATGATCTAAGTCTAACTATTATTAAAGTACCAAATAATTAAAAGTTTAGAACCATAACATTCTACGGTGTGAGAACTAGCTAGCTATAGTTAATCAACAAAACTTTTATAACACTAAGCATCAGTAGTGAATATCTGAAAACTAACAAATCCAGATAACAAAAATGTTCAGGAAAGACAAATCTGGGGAAATCCTAACCAGATTTGTTATTTTTCTGTTCTCTGTATTCTGTTCTCACTACAAAGACTTCTGTTATCTGATTATCAATTACTTTGGTTGTGGAATTATATTGTTCATTAAATACTAAAGCGTAATACATCTCTTACACATCTGAAATATCTGGATAAAAACTAAATTTAAAAGGAATAGGGATAATCGGTCACTGGTTACTGGATTGACTGTCTGCTGATTGAATGAAGCACTGTGTTTGCAGTATCATAGTTACCATATTTGTTTATATGTATGTACTGAAAGAGTCACTGTGATGATGTACTATCAGAGAAAAGAGTCACTGTGATGATGTACTATCAGAGAAAAGAGTCACTGTGATGATGTACTATCAGAGAAAAGAGTCACTGTGATAATGTACTATCAGAGAAAAGAGTCACTGTGATGATGTACTATCAGAGAAAAGAGTCACTGTGATGATGTACTATCAGAGAAAAGAGTCACTGTGATGATGTACTATCAGAGAAAAGAGTCACTGTGATAATGTACTATCAGAGAAAAGAGTCACTGTGATGATGTACTATCAGAGAAAAGAGTCACTGTGATGATGTACTATCAGAGAAAAGAGTCACTGTGATGATGTACTATCAGAGAAAAGAGTCACTGTGATGATGTACTATCAGAGAAAAGAGTCACTGTGATGATGTACTATCAGAGAAAAGAGTCACTGTGATGATGTACTATCAGAGAAAAGAGTCACTGTGATGATGTACTATCAGAGAAAAGAGTCACTGTGATGATGTACTATCAGAGAAAAGAGTCACTGCATTATGCTAATTTCACAAATCACAGTTTTCTATTTTTCTATTATTTTCCAATCTTACAAATTTGTCATCGTGTACTCAGACCAATTTTAAAATATCTACAAACATTGCAATTAGTGAATTCTACTTTTTGAAATTAGTAAACTGTCAAAATAGTATTAGAGGTACAGTTTTCTATGACTGTACCTAGGTACCTGTTACGTAGATAATTGTGGCGAAATGTGACGTTAATCCAGTTTTTTCTGGCTCTGACCTTACCATTTTCACGGCTAGTTTTTTATTCTGTCTTGTCAGTTATTCTTATCACGGCAACTGAATTGTGTTAATATCTGGTAAAATGATACGCTAGGTCTTAGCAAAAGATCTATCTTTAAATTAGAAGAATTTTATCTAATAGTATCAGATTTTATGTTAATTTAAATGTCAGCTGATCAACTAGGTAAGACAGGTACAATTTCTTACACAAACTTGGAAATACCTGAGAAATTCCTAAATTTTTAAATTTCTTCTCTTTTATTGATTTCACAATTTCATCTTAAAGTTTAGTAAATAATAATAAAAAATGTAATAAAAAATATCAAGCGGTTATCAGGAACAAACAAAATTTTACGGTAATTTATAACAATAAATTGAGGCATAAACTAATATGACCTAAATTTTATTGTAGGTCTTACCAGTGGTTGCCATGAAAGCAAATGAAAATAACTCGGAATTTGAACTCGCTTAGTAATCATTTCATAGTTGAATTTATATATCTATTTGAATACCAATATCGACATAGACTATTAAGCGACTATTAACAAATTAAATATATCAAAATCTCACACTTGATGTAACTGAAAGTTATATCATTCAATGTAAATTAATAGTCATAGCTTCCTTTTTAGGTAATTCTACATCACAACATTCCTCACCTTAATTTAAATAATTTAACAATGAGTATTCACTTCCCCTGACCCATCCCTGGTACAACAAAGTCTGTTCCTACATTTTGTAATTAAATATTCAATTAGCTAAATTTCCTATTGTGTAAAAGGATAATCCAACAAAAAGTGTTTTTTTATTTAATTGCAATAAATATAATCTCGTACAGCAATAGAATTAATTTTATTGTATAAAAAGACATTATTTTCCCAATAAAAAGAAGAATGGAAATATACACTACTGGAAAAATTATTATGCGCTTTTCAAAATCGAAATTTTGTTTATAAAATGGTTAATTAAACTGATTTGGTTGATTGCAATTGGATTTATTATAATAAACTGATATAGTGATACGTCCTGATCATCCATTAACACTTAGTTTGACAACATTTAGCATCCGTGAGGGCTTCAACAGTTGTTTCTCCATTACCATCTCACTTTCCCCAAATTCCTCATTATTTCTCTAAAGTCACAGTCATTTTCTAAAAATTCAACATCACTTTTACCTCATTCCCATCACTTTCTCTGCAATTCCCCATCAATTTTTCCTCATTCCCTATCACTTTTTGTCCATTCTCCATCAATTTTCCACTTCCATCACTTTTTTTTGAATGAGGAGGAGGAAAAAAAAACCTCCACCCCTGCACCTCTCTTTACTGGCGTTAAATTCACCTTTTTGTAAAAAAATGTCCGATTTTGGGAAAAAAATTCATGGGGAATGGGAAAAAGTGATGGGGAATTGTAGAGAAAATGATGGGGAATTGTAGAGAAAATGATGGGGAATTGTAGAGAAAATGATGGGGAATTGTAGAGAAAATGATGGGGAATTAGGAGAAAGGAATAACGACCGTTGAAGCACTTACGGATGCTAAATGTTGTCTAACTAAGTGTTTATGGATGATCAAGATGTATCAATATATCAGTGTATTATAATAAATACAATTGTAATCAACAAAATTGATTGTTTTAATTAACCTTTTTATATTTGCTAGTCTGTTTTATTTGTAATTTGTAGTTAAAATTAAATTGTAAATTTAATCTCTTTTCTTTTCAATCGGCGATGAATTTTCCTGGGACGAATTGTCCTAGCACCCATTCACTCTATAGTAGAATTCCTCTATAGTGAACTATAACTAAGTAACTATATATAGAGCTTACTTCACTCTAGAGGAGTTGTACTGGTAGAATTCCTCTATAGTGAACTATAACTAAGTCACTATAGAGATTATAAAGCTTACTTCATTATAGAGGAGTCAAGAGATGCATAGAAAACTGATTGTCCTTTTATGGCAGACTACTCAATAATAATTTTCATTATACAGGGTACTTCTTTAATCAGGACTATACTACTCAGAATGGTTCACGATACAGGACTTCACTATAGAGGAGTTACAAAAAATAGCTATTGGGTCTTTTCTAACTGTGGTTCATATATAATAACAAGGACTGTTATTATATGCTGAATACATAAAATAGAAATCTACTGTTTCTCCTTTTCATTTATCTCTTTCACTAATTTATTCAGTTTCTTCACCTCTTCTTTATCTATATCTTTCTTCTCTTCATTAAAAACGTTATAGGTAGAATAATTGCAAATGAGTTTTCCTTTACTGATGGTGAAGCCTGTAATTGGTCTATTGTCTCCATCTGGTACAGGATCTCCACTCGCCAATTCATAAGCCAAGTGGTGCCTTGTCTTTGCAGGGACCGTGCTGCTTTCCGACTCTCCTTCTGATAAAATATTGTTCAAATCACTCAAGAAGCCAGCCCCAGAAACTGTGATGAGGCCTGGTAATTCCACTGGCTCTTCTTTCGGTTTTTTGATGCTATTCTCCCTTATCAGTTTCCGTCTTTCAAATTCTTCTTCTATGATTTCAGAATCAACCAAAACCACCCCGATAGAGGGATCTACGAAGCCAATGAAGTCTTTGGACGTCGAATAGGGGTCAGACAGTTCGTCACAAATCTCAATATAGAGGTCATCGGGAGGTGGTGGTCGAATGTCTTCCTTTTTAGACTTCAGTTGCAAGGAGTTCGTATCATTTTGGTATTCGATAATAGGTGCAGTCTTCTCTTTCACCGGTGAAATGACACTGTTCGAACAACCCATGTAGATTCGTGTGACTTGAAACACAAACTTCAAATCTGGGAGGAAATCAAAGAAATTAATACTTGAATTATTCTAAATTAGAAAAACAGATTGTAGGCTTTTGTTAACCGTTTGATTTTTACTAGGTATCAGAAATAATACAGATATCATATAATTATATAAAATTAATTCAATCATAATATAATTATATATAAAGGCTTGAATTGGTTGTTACTTTGTACAATTTTTATTTTTAATAAAATGGAATATCTTTCAATAATTATATTACATAAAAAAAAATCATTTCTATATTTAAGTATTTCAAAATTGTGTGTAGTGAAATTGTGAAAATAATAATCAAATTAGCGTCGCGTCTATTATTTCAGAGGCACACATGTATTAATTCCTCCCGAACATTATATCAAATAAACATAGTTTAGACCCCAATATTAATGGGCAGAAATACACTGACGATCTAAAATCGCATGCATAGTAACCGTACCCTTACTTTGACTTGTTCACTTCTAAAATCTAACCAAATAATTCTTAGTTATTGATGAATCTTCTCACCAAATTTCAAGCAATTTAATTGGATATTTTTTATTATAAATAATCTTTTCCTTAAATCGGATCACTCCCAAAATTCTACCAGATGGTTTCTGGACTTTTTCCAATAGTCCTACAAAATTCCAAACAATTTGATTGAAGAATTTTGATTTATGCGAATAACCAGATGACAATTAAAAAAATGCTTCCTAAAGCATTACCTTCCGCAATCTGTAAAGGTAGTAATTAAAGGATCTATCAATTATAGTTTTCTGCATAATTGATCATATATAATAATCTTGACTATACAGTGTAATTAAATGAACATACCGATAACTTTTCCAAGAGAACTCTTCCCTGTGACCGGTTGAATTGAACCTATTCAGTAGTGACAGACATCAATACTGACACTGACACTGTTAGCACTACTTAGTGATGTTACCATGGTACTGTAGTCTGTGACCTGATATAGAGCCATGCGACATGATATAGAGGTGGCAATGTCCGACGAAAGATTATAAGTGTTTTTAATTTATGATACATTACTATTGTATTTTGGTCTAATTATTTATTGCCGTAGATTAAATTATCAGGGGTCACCAAACTTTTTTCACGGTGGGCCAGATAACTGAAAGGGATGACGACAGCGGTCTGCATAATCATTCTGTTTAATACTTTTAAGTCAGGTCGAAATCTATGAAGAAACACTAAGCTTACAATTCTGTTCCAATTAAAATATAATGAAAAAAATGTATTTCCACAATAGTATTCAAAGTTTGCCACGTCAGCGGAAGGGTAATTACTTTAGATATTCTGTGTACATATCCGAAACTCACAAACTAAGCTGAAAAAAAATTTAGTGAGATTTGTGAAACTGAAGTTTGACTTCGAAGATATCATCAATTTTTGGTTTGGAATTGCAACTTCCAACCATTAGAATTGCTTTAAAATATTTACCAGTAAATCCCGTTTGATTTGTTGACTTCACGCACTTTATTTTTGAGGAGAGTTGCTCACATACTTATATAATTTGTTCAAAAGAAAATGATGCCATACAAGCGGCAAATTTCTTCAATTTCGGAAACTCAACACGAAGTAAGCCACGGTAAAATTCAACAAGTTTACCTTCTCTATGCTATTTATCTAGTAAGTAAGTCATTTGCTTTCAAATTAATTAACTTTAAATTTGGTTGATTCCACTGAAGGTTATAGTTTTGCTAAATTTTCTGCACATCCATAGAAGTGTATTTTCCTGTTGTTCCATGAATGTTCTAAACGGATGCCAACTCTTCTGTTATTTGAAAATCCAAATTGATACCTTGAATGAATTCGAGAAATTGAGGTGTATTAGAAAAGTTGCTATCTTTTTCACGTTTAAGAACTACTATATTCTTCAAGTTCTTCAGGTTTGCGCACAACTGAACTTGCCGAAAGGTGAAACTTCCAATCAAATCGACTTTCTCGTGACACAAGTCATTTGCTCCTCTTTGACGAGGTTGTTATCAGTAAATGGTTTTTTCACTCTGGAATCTTATGCAGAACGAAGAAAACATGAAGAATACAATGTCACCACACCACGAACAAAAAGCAGCTACATTAATTAAAAATATAATTTTTCAAGCAAATTAAATAATAGTCAACGGGCCGGACAAACTGACGTCGCGGGCCAGAATCGGCCCGTGGGCCGTAGTTGGGTGACCGCTGTGACGTAGATAGGTGATATTTTTTGACAGAGGTAAAATGTTCCTAGTGTTGCTAACAATATTGCTAACATTGTACCAATATTGCTAACATTGTAACAATATTGTTAACATTGTAGCAATATTGCAAACATTGTAACAATATTGCTAACATTGTTACAATGTTAGCAATATTGTTACAATGTTAGCAATATTGTTACAATGTTAGCAATATTGTTACAATGTTAGCAATATTGTTACAATGTTGCCAATATTGTATTTCATCACAAGTTTCAAACTTTGACGTAGCGTATCGTTTTCAATTGCAGAAAAAATCAAGTTGATAGCTTGCATGAGCAACCATCCAGGATGCCTACAGTTTCTAAATCAGCCAATGAAAAAATAGTACATTGTAACTGACAGATTTTTAGGCAAATTCTGCAAAGTTGAGGTGATTGTATAATTTTATATATTTCAATAGAGAGCTACAGGGTGTTGCGTAATTCTAAGCACAAAAATCAACCTATATAGAAAAGCGCAAAATGAAGATATTTTCAGGAAGGACAGAAAATTGAAATTCGTTCCTTTTTGAGTAATAACGACCGACAGGTTACCTGTAGGAGTAAGCAGTGTGCCCATTAAGATTGTTTCATCCGTCTAAAATTTAAAAAAAAATAGTAAACAGAGCATAAGATTTTCGATACTGTCTCTAAGAAAGACGTAAGTTTCTATCCATACAGTGTTGCAATAAGAATGTTCTTACGGATAAAGTTTTTAAGGATAACTCTTCTCTGATTGGTCAGCTATAGGAGGAGGAGCTAACATGGGGCGGAGCACTAAACCATTAGTGCTCAGGCTCTGTTCAGGGCTGCTATTGATGGGGGAATTCCCCCATATCTGGAGGAAACGAGCACTGCTTGGGGGTTGGGGGAATGGGGGAGAAATTAATTATTTGACAGAATATGGGGGAAAATCAAAAGATGCTTAAAAACTTCTCCTCGAATGCAGTCACTTACCAAGTAATGTGACATAAAGGGACACAACCTCCAGTGACTGCACTCACAGATGAAAGAGGAAAATGAAGAGGCCTACAAGCCTAGATAACAAAAAATCTAAAACCTCGTACTGAAGAGAGTTATGTTAGAATTAGGTTAAATAACAGTGGGTTAACAACGTTAAGACATAGAGTTTATTTAAAGAGTAAATATGTTATACAATTAGAAGTCTATATAGAGAGATGAGTGAATCATATCTCTCTCTGAGTAATGTTAAAGACAGACTGCCTTCAGAAACTACAAGCAGTGGTATTTAACCCTCGACGGAAGTGTGATCGACTTTAGACCTTACGTCCGTTTCTCATTAAAAGTAATACATGGTTATTGAAACAATAGGTAATTTAATATAGCTGAGCTAGTCTAACAGGAAATTAATATTAAACATATAACGAGTGTGTAATACATTTAACTAAAATTTCAACAAGTTATCCTAGCACTATCCTTCATATTGTAAGTAGAGTAAAAAAGATGAACGTGGTATAAAAAAACAATATATAATACAACAGTTCGGGGCCCAGAGGACAACTTCATCCCTTCTCTTCCATTCACCACAGACAGCTTCAAGATAGAGCCAGTTCAAAGAAGAAAAAAACACCTGCATGACAAAATAAAGGGGTTCAATTTGGGACAAAGCTCTTCTCTAATTTAAAATTTGGTATGATATTTTTAATGTCACTTTTATCTATTTTACGGATATGGAGGTAATTTTGTGAAAATTTACTTGAAGCAAGTAAAGATGATGGATCAGAAATGAACCGATAAAAACAACGGACCAGTAATTAACCAATGAAAATAACGGACCAGAAATTAACCCAGTGAGGAAAATAAGGATCTTTAGATCATTAAACATCTTTAACGCATCAAAGCAAATTTTTTTATTGCTTTAATCAATGAGGCTAATGTTTCTTATCATTTTTCTGCAAACCCCATATTTTCCTTTTTTAAATGCTTTTAAAGATTTTTCTAATCAAAACTCTACAATACCTATTTTACTTCCGACTTTCTAATTTTCAGTCTGAAGAAAAAGAATGTACACCATTTGTTTTGATTGTCAACTAGGTATTTGGTATAATAAATCCATTAAGTATTAGTGTAAAGGTATTCAATTGGATAAACTTATTATTAAAACGTTTATATACTTCAGGAAACAATTAATATCCTAAACGATGGCTGAAAACGTATTGCTATATAGTTTATAAAATTCAAATTTGAAATCAAAACAGAGAGTGTACAATCTTCTTCTACAGCTTCATATTAGTGCTTTGGACAATTTTTGCACACGTATTAAAAACTTCAAAAGCAAATATGTAATAAGATATACGCTGAACCGAATTGTATGCAGTTTGCAGAATATTGATCCTAGACTTTAGTTCTATAATATTATGTAATAAACTCATTTTTTTCAGGGAGCCTGGAGAGGATCTTTAAAGGTCCCCTCCAAGCAAATATTTTTATTGTCTTATTCAACGAGGCTAATGTTTCTTATCATTTTGCTGCAAACCGCATCGAATTTGGTAGCATATTTTTAATTTTATATGCTTTTAAAGATTTTCACAATCAAAACTCTACAAAACCTATTTTACTTCCAACTTACTAATTTAAGAAATTTTCAGCCTGAAGAAAAAGAATGTACACCATTTGTTTTGATTGTCAACTAGGTATTAGGTTTAATAAATCCATTTAATATTCGTGTAAAGGTATAAAATTGATTGAACTTATTATAGAAACGTTTATATACTTTAGGAAACAATTAATATCTAAAATAATGACCGAAAACGCATGGTTTGTTTATAAAATTCAAATTTGTAATCAAAACAAAGAGTGTACAATCTTCTTCTTGAGCATCAGATTAGTGATTCGCTCAATTGTTGCTCACAGAGTACTAAAAAACTTTAAAAACAAATTATAAAATATATACTGAAACAAATTGTATGTAGTTTGCAGAATAATGATCGTAGACCTTAGTTCTATAATATTATGTTATAAACTCATTTTTTCCCGGAGCCTGGAGAGGACCTTTAAACGTCTTTAGATCATTTTAAAAAATATATTTGATCATTCTAAAATTTTTTTTTGATAATTCTAAAAAATATCCCTAGATCATTGATCAGTTACTGTAGCGTCCGATTAGTGTTTGGTACAATTGTTGAACAAAAAGTAATAAAAACTTTAAAAGCATATAGAAGAATCAAAAATATATGCGAGTGAAACGGGTAAGATTGGGGATATGTACAAATGTTTGAGGAAGTTGGGTACGAGAGGTATGAAAGGTATGAATGGGAACACGATTACGGTGAATGAGTTTAAGGAACATTTTGAGAGAGTGTCGTGTGATAGGTACGAAGAGGATCCGAGTGTGGTTGAGAGAGCGAAAGATCTGAAAGGTGATGCGAATGCAAGGGAATAGAATGAGTTTTTGAATGAGAGTCCGGAGAGAGAGGAGGTTATGAAAGCGATGAAAGAGTCAGCGCCTGGTGAGGATGGTGTGAGAATTGGATATATCTTGAATGCTTGCGACGGAGTGCTTGAGAGTGTGATAGAATGTGTGAAGAGGATGTTTGAGACGAGAGCGGATAAATGGGAAGAATGTGTGAAGACTGGTTTAATTGTGCCGCTGTTTAAGAAGGGTGATAGGAATGATAGGAATAATTATAGAGGTGTGTGCTTGTTGTCTATGTGTAGTACACACAGAGAAAGGATTAGTTGAATCAAATCATATTTGATTTGTTTTGACTAAATTTTATGGTTTATCTGTGCGCCTACCTACGTGGTGAGTTGGAGGTACTATTTAATATGAGTTAAATTGACGTTGGTTAAAACAACACATATGTGAGTTGATTATTTCTAATTCCCGATGGTCACAACAACTACCTGTGATAGTCAAAACTGCTCGTGATGGTTGAACCAATTATATGTAATGGTTAAAACAACTACAGAACAAGGTTACATCAACTACTTGTGTATGTTTCTCCAATTACTCCTATGTGTTATACCAACTACTCGTGTAGGTTATACCAACTACTCGTGTAGGTTATACCAACTGCTTGTGTAGGTTATACCAACTACTCGTGTAAGTTATACCAACTTCTCGTGTAGGTTATACCAACTACTCGTGTAGGTTACATTAACTACTCGGTTAGGTTATATCAACTACTCGTGTTGGTTATATCAACTACTCGTGTAGGTTATACCCACTGCTTGTGTAGATAATACCAACTACTCATGTAGGTTATACTAACTACTCGTGTAGGTTATACCAACTACTCGTGTAGGTTATACCAACTACTCGTGTAGGTTACATTAACTACTCGTATAGGTGATATCAACTACTCATGTTGGTTATATCAACTACTCATGTAGGTTATATCATCTTCTCGTGTTGGTTATATCAACTACTTGTAAACTAAGTAAATGTATATCAACTATTATAGTGTAGGTTGAAATATCGGTCTGGTTAGCAGTAGCCAGACTTTTTACAAGACTTTTTCAGTCACTATATTTACTCTATTAAATTATAATCTCGAGTTAGGTCCCGGTATCAATTAGATTAGACTATTTATTTTCTAGGACCAAATCTAACATGTTCACATTTATTTTCTACTTTTGCTTCTGTGATATGCATACTATTTTAATTTTAAAAAATAATTGATCACCTAGACCTATCCTTGCTTTTTGAAATGTTTTCGATCCTATGAATTGATATATGGTTATCAGTTGTAAATTAATAGATTAGATTGAATAAGTAATCTCATCAGGTCAGTTTATAAATAAGTAGTTAGATGACATAAATAACTTTACGTAGTGATAAATAGGTAGGCTAGATGAATTAATTAACAAGGCTAGATTACAAAAGTTGATAAATCTTTGATATGCTGCAATTGTACTATAACTTAATGAATAATAAATTAATGATAAAGCCTTTATCTTCTAAACCATATTTTAGTGCAATTCATTTTACTCATAGGCACTGATATTGAAATATGCTAATAGAATTACCAAGGTCAAATTGAAAACGAAATATAAACATTTAAGTTTTAGATTTATTATTTAGAAGTTTAATTTGAATTCTCGTCACTTTCTTTCACGACTGTTTGTTGCCAATTCCTGAAATAAGAGATTCGTATATTAATATATATTGAATAGAAATTCACAGTATCGTTCATATACATTATCAATAACATCACCTACTCTTTTTCCTTTTGTGATGAGATAGCGACAGCTTCGATATTCATTTCATGTCTTGAATCCCTAAAAGCATATGAAAAAATTAAAAGCTAATCATATTGCAAATACATATTTAGAAATCATCTAATATTTTCAAATACTTACTTTGACCTAGCATAATTGTTCCTGAACCATTCAAAGGAATTGAAGAGGACTCCCATAGTTGATGACGTTGATCTACTTCATCAATTCTTCATCAAGATCTGAAAGTAGATTCAGAAAATATAGAAAACCATATATTAATAAAGAAATGAAAAGAATTATTAACTGAGAATTCTTTCATATAGGTAAATTATTTATATAAAATGTTAAGCTAATTATAAATCTTCAGATGCAGTATAAATTTAGCTCTAATAAATGCAATGGATTTTTCTAGCTAATCCTCATAATTTTGTTCATTATACACTCATAATGTAGACTTTAATTAAATACCAAGAAAGTATAATATATCAAAAGGCTCACCTCTGGATGGAGTTCTCCCTGCTAAATCCCTGGATGGTGTTCTCCTCCGACTACCTCCCTGGATGGAGTTCTCCCAGTCATAGAAAACTAGTGTGAAGTAGGTAAATTGCGGCACTTTAACTAACTGCGGTCTCTTATCTCAGAAACATTAATAGCCATCATGACTTCAAGGCACTCGTGAAATGAATAGAACCTATCATAAATTGAGCTTAAATTATGATGTTCAACAATTCAGTATATAGCTAAACTAATTTCAGAATGATTTTGAGACTCTCTTAATAGGGTCACAATTAGAAATTAAAGAACCGAATTTGGCTGTGTAACCCTATCTATAGGTACACCAAGTAGTTTTAAAATATATAGATTATCAGACCACTTTACTTAAGATACTAGGATAAGTTTCGAAATATCGGACGGCTCCACATTTTCGGTCGCGTAAGAAAAACTATATTAAATTAACTTTTATTTTAATTAGCTATTAGGTAGCTATATACTATATTTCATACGTGACCGAAAATTTGAAATCGCCTGATAATTTGGAACTTACCCTATTCTGAGGACAGCGCAGTAACTGCCTAGCCTATGTAGAAGGGGTGTGGGTCATAAGCCACCTCGGTCATGAGCCCCCCTAGGTCATAAGTCCCCCCCCCCCTCGGTCAAGAGCGCCCCCCGTCATGAGCCCCCCTGTTTTTAAATCCTTATTTACCTATACTATTTAATCCTTATTCACACTTTTGTAGTTCATTACTGAATAGACATAAAATATATGTATATCGGGGGGCGTGCCGCCCCCGAACCCCCCTGCCAGATCATTAAACAATCATGAAGTGTGCACAACAAACTAGCGGATACAACAAACTACATTAGTAACTCTCAGTTATTTCTATCTAAGTAATTCTTCATTTGTTTAACTAGGTAAATCAGAATTAAAAAAACAGGGAGGGGGGGCTCGTGACCGGGGGGGGGGTTCATGACCTAGGGGGGCTCATTACCGGGGGGGCTCGTGACCGGGGGGGCTCGTGACCGGGGGGGCTCATGACCGGGAGGGCTCTTGACCGGGGGGGGGGGGGGGGCTCTTGACCGTACCCCATGTAGAAGGTATTGACACTGAAAAAAACCAGCTAGATAGGTATGATGCTTAAATAAGTTAACATATAATAATTTAGGAAAATTAGTTTGGATATCAGTTTACAAACTGGAAGGCAGTAATCAAAATTTATTATTATGAAAGTTATATACTGATAATCAGCTCTTCAAATAACTACCTATATAAAGCCACCAAACTATCAATCACCAATATTTTAGAATATTTAGGCAGACATTTATCAATTTATTAATGGAATTAATTAATAATCGATCGGCAGCGATAACACTATTTAATGCATATAACGCTATTTTTTGCACTTAAACTAAAATGGTACTGAGGAGCGTTCACATTCAACACGTAACACACTTGAAACAAGATTTGAACTGAAAAGTGTTAGGCGAATAAATTAGCTTTGAGGAAAGCATAATTGCCACATACTCATTTGATTGAACTCACAAATAAACTTTAAAAAAAAAGTAGCACTAACTCCCATAATAAGTTAATTTATACACCAGATAAATAAGATTAACAGTCTTTGTGGGTTACATTATCACACTATGTCATAGTTGTTTTAACTCACTCCTAAATTTACAAAAAAGTAGCGCCAACTCTCATAGTAAGTAAATTCATACATTGCAGAATACACTGGATTAACAGTCTTTGTGGGTTACTATAACACACTATGTCATAGTTGATTTAACTCGCACCTAAACTCAAAAAAGTAGCGTCAACTCTCATAGTAAGTTAATTCATACACCAGATACATTGAATTGACAATCTTTGTGAGTTACTTCAACTCACTATGTCCTAGTTGTTTTAACATATGTTCAAACTCCCAAAATGTAACTCCAACTCTCATAGTAAGTTGATTCAATCCATAAAATGATTTGAATTAACTATGTTTGGTGACACACACGTCATAGTTGTTTTGACACACGTGAAAACATGAATATAGTCAAACCAACTCACGTAATAAATTGATTCAAAGCATAAATTGTTGACCCATTAAATATGAGTAAATTTTTTTCTCTGTGTACGAAGAGGCTTGGATGGTGGGCTGAGTGGGTGGGCCTCCTGGATGAAAACCAAGCAGGTTTTCGGAAAGGTAGGTCCACAGCAGATGTGGTGCAAATGATGGTGAGAATGTAAGAGGATGTGGATGATTGGCTGAGAAGGATGAATTTGAGTCGCGAAAGTGGTATACCTTGGGTGGAGAATGAGAGACCGGTTGCGAGGTCGCTTGATTTACGAAAGGCGTACCCTAGAGTTAACAAGCCAGCGCTTTGGATGTTGCTCGAAAGGTACGGTATGAAAGGTGCATGTTTGGAAAAGGTGAAAGATTTTCATGAAGCGACTGAGTACAAGGTTCGTGGAAGAGACGGGTCGAGTGGGGTTTGAGAGAGGGGTGTTCCACGTCCCCCATTCTGTTCAACGTGTACCATCAAGCTGTCATGAGACAGGCTGAGGACGAGTGGATGGTACGTGGTGGACGGATGGGTGTGACGTGGGAATGGATGCCTGGTGGTTCGTTTGCGGGGATGAAAGCGTGGGAGAGGGGTAGTGCGGAAGCGGTATGTGTGAATCTGTCTTTGGCTTTGTTTGCGGAGGATACGATTGTGTTTGGTATGAGTGGTGAGATTGAAATTGGAGTGAATGTGATGAAAGAGGTGATGAGCATATGGGAAGAGCGAAATAATAATGATAAGGAAGAGGTGCTTGAGTTTGGTACGAATGAGGGATCGGATGTGAGAGTGATAGGTAGTTGGCTGGGTGCGGATGCGGATGTGAGAAATAGGATTAAGAGAACGAGTGGCTTGTAGTGGAGAGTGAAAGGTTGGTTGAAAGGGTCGAGTATGTCTAAGAGGTTTCAGGCAAGAGTGATTGATGCGTGCGTGGAGAGTAGTTTGTTGTATGATTGTAGTGCACGAACGTGGTATAAAAGGGAGATTGATAGGTTGCAAAAGTGGATGGATAAATGTTATAGGTATGCGTGGAGTGATAAGAACGGGCAACCGTTGAGGCAAATGGAGGTGCGTGGTGTGAATATGTGTGATGTACGTGAGTTGTTGGGTGTGAGGTCTGTGAGATGGAAGATTGTGAAGAGAGTGCTTGAGAGGATTGGTCATGTGGTAAGAATGGGAAATGAAAGGTTGACGAAAGGCGTGTGTGTTTGGATGGTATGAAGGTTTGGAGGGGACGGAGAAAATGAGCGGGAGAAAGAGAAAGTCTGTGCTCTACTGGAAGAGATTGTTCAGAGAAAGTGGGGCTGACTGGACGGATATTGAGAGGATTTGTAATGACAGAGATGTATGGAAGGAAGTGGTGCAAAAGAGGATGAGTCATGTGTATGAATGGGAGCGACAGAGAGGCCACATGTATGATTGGAATGGTGGAGTGATGCAATTGGAACGGAATGTAGGCATGTGGAAGATTTGGTATGCAGGTATGAGGGGAGTAGGAAGGTATGCAAGTCGAAGGGGGTTTGTCTGTTCATCAGAAAAGGATGCATAGGGCGGCGGATGAGAGGGTTAGGTTCGAATGTAGTGAATGCGGTATGAATGTGGAGACTGAGGGTGCGAAAGTAAATCATGAGAGGAGCTGTACGGGTGGTGCGCATGGGGGGAATAGGAGGGAGTGTGGGGGGTGTGGAGTGTGGGTGTCAAGAGGGAATTACGCTAGGCATGTTAGGAGCTGTGGGGGTAGGCAGGGGGGAAGTAAGGGGGCTGGGGGGGGTGTAGACCGTGGCAGGGGTATGGGATGTGTGGCCAGGGGGAGGGTGGGGCCGTGCAGGCTGTGTGGACGGGTACGTACGTCCTGTCACTAACCAACATGGCGAGACACCAGAGGAGCTGTCGGGTGTGGGATCCGGGGGGGGGGGGAGGGGGCAAGCCCCTGACGGGGGCCGATAAGGCCAAAATGGAAAAAAATGGCCAAAAACTGTGATACAAAACAAACAATATAGACGAGATGATATTGTCACAATGCATCAAAAGTATAAAAAAAATCATATATTAATTGCTTAGTTTTACTTTATATGCAAGTAAGTTTGGTATGATGTATAGTTTATGTAACGATATTTTCTTGAAATATTTCCATACTATTGGCTTTGCATATGTAAATGGTATATAATTATTTAAGGAAATAAAATACCATACATGTATAGGGGAGAACCGGGAGCATTCGGACACTTTTGGGGAAAAATGAATAATTCGTAAACTAATTCGAATTTAACTATATAAATATTTCTGTATGTAGATAAATCACTTTACTTCAATTTTATTCAGACTGTTTTACAGTTTAAACCTTCATTCGAAAGTTATAAGACAAAATGTAAGAGAGGTTCAAGTGTCTGAATGCTCCTTCCTAGAGGGAGATTCGGACAAGCTGGGAGGATGATTCGGACACCATAAAAATTGTTAAAACATTGGAAATTTGCGTAATTAAACGATAGGATTGAATTCGGATCTACTAATTTAATTGAAATAAACCATAATGACTTGTTATTCACAGTAATAATTCATCGGATTTTAAATTTTATCATAATAATATTATTGTAATGATTGAACATTTTCTCCAACAAAATATAGATAGCCAATGAGTAATCACTGCGAAATTATCCTTATATTTAATAATTAAATATCAAAAACAAATGGTATAACTATATCCTTTTACTTTATGTAGAACTGTTTCCTTTTTCTTGGAATTCACCAAAATTAGTAAATTACATCTTAATTATTTCATCGAATGTTTAAAGTATAGTCCGTAAGTGTAGATCTTGTTACTCATCCAATTTCAGCAGCTTTTCTGACAGATAAACCTTTTTGGAATTCCTCAAATGTTTTTTGAATACCTTCTTTATTACGGACTCTATCATTTTTCCTTTTATAATGAGAATGCATGAATACGATCGCCAAACTGTCAAATAAAGACACTAATATTAAAAGTTGCAACTAATCTTATAAACAAATGCTATGCCAATTAAAATAGTTCAGAATGTCCTTTTAATAAGAATTACTTCAATAAATTGCAACGGTGGACTGAATCGGATACATAGGGAAGGTTCGGATACCTTCCGAACTAACTTAACAGAAGTGTCCGAACCATCCCAAATGACACTTCAAAATTAAAAACATCACCATTTTTCTAATTTCATCTGTATTATTTTTTTAACCCACCAAACATGACATAAAATATTGATATAATTCATACCTTTGCAATTGAGAATCAGTTTCGTATTCATATATAGTCCACACACGATCCAATTGAATCACGAAAAATTACATCAATATTGAAGAAAACAGTAAATTACACCTCGGGGGCCACACACTGCATCTCTGCACTGGATCTTTCAAATAGCTGACGGGTAACACCTCGCACACATTCAGTTGCAATAAGCGGTAGTTTCAACAATTATAAACAAGTTTAAACGAGTTGTCCGAACTATCCCTCTGTCCGAATGCTCCCGGTTCTCCCCTATATTAGGCAGAGCTGGGCGTTCCGCAAGAATGTTCGCGAACCTTCATTCGCTAACCGGTTCGGACTGGAAAATTGGTTCGGACATTCGGATTCGGAACCTCTTCAAAAACGGTTCGGACTTTAGTGTTCGGAACGTCTTTTTCGCAAGTCCGAACCTCCGTACCCGGGGAAAACTGACCTGTTCATTTAATTATTTTACGTTCTGAACATGTACCGTACCTCTCGGTTACTATTATATACCTAGGTTTCTGCTTAACACTGAAGCGAAGAACATGCGTCTTTCCCCACTCTTCCTCCATTACATTATTCATTCGTTCTTGAATAGCGGTAAGTTTTATAATAATCTTAACAAGTTAATTCTTTAATAACGGATTATGTTCCCTCAAATCTCAATTAAAATTGCTTGAAACATGTAGAACTATAGGTAAGGTTATAAACGTATATATTAGGTAACATTACATAACACCCTATCCTAATACCTTAGCCGTTGGCTAACCTGTCCTCATGGAAAAATAATAATAACTTAAATTCAAGATCGATTTTAAAGCTGTCTTTTCAATCGTTTAATTTTTCGCATAAATACGTACGATTAGACAAAAACGAAGATGATAAATGGTAATATACTCATATTATGAACATTTATTCAAATCTATAATAATATTAGGAATATACCAAATATCTTTCCAGGTATTAGATGCAAGAGTGTTTTTCAGTACATAAGGGTGAATATTTCACTATAATCAGTTAACTGTTACTCTTATACGTAGTGGCTTAGAGAGATCAAATATTTGCGAGAATAATTGCGCACACCAAGCTTCGTAGAATAACATCTTGTAAATATTTGTTTCTTGTCTTAGCTTGTTACTTTTATTTCGAATGATAATTTTTTCTTTTGCTTTTACTAATGTATGAGTAAATATCAGTTTTTAAAAGAGAATATATTGAAGGTTTTTAAAAGAGAATATATTGAAATGGCTCAAATAAGCAAACTTTTGACGGCTAAGTAGGTTGGCTGAACAGATAATTTAAGATCAAGTATTCGGATATTCGCTTTAAAATTGAATTGATTATAATTTATATATAGGTATTATAATATTATAAGTTATAATATAACTTAGAGAAATATTTACAATAATCTTCATTGTTTGACCTTTCTAATATAATGAATAGAAGAAAAAGTTAAGTAAATAGAGTATTGGAATACTGTACAACGTAATGTATCTATAGAACTTTCATATTCAAACAAAATGCAAAAAGTTTTTATATCATCAGTTCTCTAGATAGAATTAAATTAATCATAAATGTTGTAATATAAATGAAAATTTGAAAACTTATAGTAAAAACTTAAAAATTATTTAATTAGATAATTGGATACTTTAATATGGATACATTGTCATTATTAGGTATCTCGTACAGTACCTGTCTGTATCTTTTATATTTCCTAATAAATTCTAAATAGATCGCATGCCAAACAAGTAAATATGATCAGATCGTAAAGCAAATTATCACCAAATAATGTCATGGAGCAATCTGAGATATGAAATACCATTAACCGATGACAAGTTGCCATCATCGTGAATGAATGCATGAACGATTAGATACATTCCATTAATAATGGCAACAAAGAGATTTACCTATCATTTATTCCGTTGATATTTCTGGAATTTTCATTAGTGTACCTGACGATCCTCCACAGCTGAGCTATGGTAGGTGAAATCTGCTGAGAAGCTAGGGGTTCTGGGGTAATTCATAGAAACTCTTCACCTCCTGAATCACTGTTTCTGTTCCTTTTCATTTTGTAATCATATGCTTTTCTTGTGAATAGAACCAGTTTCATTGAATAGACTACGAACTCTTGTGAACTTTTTCAGGTGGTAAGAATTAGCCACCCTTCCACTTAACTTGGAGTGAAGCATGCATTTTCGACATACGGTTGAAGAAGGTGTTTTGGCAAACTACAGAGTACAGGATGATGCATTTCTTCTCAAATTCAGAAACATTTTTAAGATTGAAGATCAATGCTAATATTAATAGGATGATAAAATCCATTCTTTATGAACATAATGACGTCCTCCCACTTCTAAATTTAAAAAATGACCTTTCTGACGGAACACAGTGTAGGTACGTATGTTCAAAGCAATAAAATAATCAAATAACTGAAAATTCTGAGGAAGAATCCGTAGATTTTTTCAGAAACATTAAAAAAATTTGAAAAGTGCCCCCCCTTCTCCCCTTGACCGAGTCCTAGATACGCCCCTGAATCATGATGGAGATGGAGGAAAGTGAATCTTTACGAAGGGTGCGCGTACGGGGGAGATAGGAGTGTGGGTGACAAGAGGGAATTACGCTAGGCATGTAAAGAGTTGTGGAGAGAGGCAGTGGTGGCTATGGGGGATAGACCAGGGGAGAGCAAGGTTCATAGACTATAACAGGTTAAACGAATAGAAATAGTACGAAATTTACTAAGAGCTGAGTCTACAAATTCTTTATATGAAAACTTTTTCTTTAGATTAAAACCTATGTTATAAATAATTGACATTTTACATTGTTTATTTTTTATTTTATTATTGCAATATTATGTTTGTTCTTATTTTAGGCGTTTAGCTACAGTAATTAAAGCGGATGAAAATGTTGTCCAGTGCCCATTAATCAACGGACAACGACGTGAATAGCAGTTAGCTTTTTGTTCTTTTAACAGTGGTAAAAACCATTTCTTTGAAATATTTTTTATACCATTCGATAGATTATTAAATTCTAAAGAATTCTATTCTGACTCACGCACAAGTTTAATCTACCGTTTAATTAAGAGATATTCAAGAAGGAAGACAGAAAATATTGTCTTCTCAATGGCAATTTTTTCCCCAATCGTTTAACCTGTTATAGTCTATGAACCTTGGGGGAGAGGTGGAGGGGGGTGGCCAGGGGGACGGTTGGGCCGAGCAGACGGCTCCTGTCACTTACCAACATGGCGAAACATCAGACTCCAGAGGAGCTGTCGGTGTGGGATCGAGGGAGAAGGGGAGGCAAGCCCCTAACAGGGGCTGATATGGCCAAAATGGAATGTTGTGACATTGACAGGAGCACTGGAAACGTGTATGAGAACAACTCTACAATCTATTCTGTATTCTTAGAGTTACTTCTGAGATTCATATGTCAGCTACAACTATTTGAATTCAATTACTAGCCATCATCGCGGTATCTGCAAAATTGGGTCACACGAGGTCGAGGTGAAAAATGAATGAAGAGAAGTTTCCAGACTTCACGGATAGCTGTGCAACTTCCCATTGGCTTTGAGGTGGAGGCAGCAACCTAAACAAGAAAAGAAGAAGAAGGTGAAAAATAATAATTACAAAGAAATAAAAATTAATTGTAACTCTGAACTTACTCTAGCGAAAATATATCTAGTAATAACCTATAGCGAATATGTCCATTTATCTAGTAACTATATTTATCACTCAATTTTGACAAGTTGACAACACTCAAAAGTATAGAAAAAGCTAATTTTCAAGAGAGGCATTTTAACTTTTAAGCAGTTCATACAATTACTGGAACTGTCAATTGTCAGGCGGCGGGCGGCCGGTGGAACGGGAGCAAGTAAAATTAACGGATCGGAGTCTGTTAATTTTACTAGGTTATATTCTGGTCCGTTATGTTTAGTGTTTAACAGTTTACTAGCTTCATAATAATTGGAATAAAAATATAATTTTGGAATCATAGATACCACATTATTGGATATAATCAGATGTTTTTTCCATTTTTTAATTGTTTTTCACAACTTCAAAATTAAATGGATCACATATTTTCATCAATTCTTGCAATTAATAAAATATGCAAAATTTATGTGTACCTAGTCACCAGACTGCAGCCAGTCCATGTAATAATGCATGTCCAAACTCGCCATTTTAATGGCGAGTTTGTGACAGTAATTTTGAGCCCTTCAATTGCAAATGGCGAGTTTTATCTATTTTTCTCCTATGCTACAATGTTATTTTGGAGAGAATTAATGATAATTTGATCATTTTGGAGAGAATTTGTTGAATTTTGGAGAGAGCTGGAGAGACAAATGGCAAGTTTATGAGACATACTATTTTACTTGGACAAATGGTGAGTTTATGAGACATACTATTTTACTTGGCTGAGCCAGTCCGCAGAATATGGGACATTTTTTAAATTTTCTGTGCGAACATCCTTAGGCTTAATTTCCTCCTATAGTGAATATAGGAGGAAATTAAGGATTACCAAATAAAATAGTATGTCTCATACACTCGCCATTTGTCTCTACAGCTCTCTCCAAAATTCAACAAATTCTCTCCAAAATGATCAAATTTTCAAAAATTCTCTCCAAAATAACATTGTAGCATAGGAGAAAAATAGATAAAACTCTCAATTTGCAATTGCCAGTCTGCAGAATATGGAACATTTTTCCAAGACTCTGCGGGAGTTTTTGATTGAATTTTAGAAATTGGAGATCTCTGTGGGAGATCTTGAATTAATTCCTATGTTATCATTAATTTAGCTGCGGGAGATTTTGAATCTGCTGCTGAGAGTCGGAGAGTAGCTCTCTCTCAAATTAAAGTCTCTGCGGGAGAAGGGACAGATTCTGCAGACTGGTGCAATTGAAGGGCTCAAAATAACTGTCACAAACTCGCCATTAAAATGGCAGAGTTTGGACATGCTTTATTACTTGGAAGGATTGTTCGCACAGAATATGTTAAAAATGTCCCATATTCTAATTCTGCAGACTGGTGTAGTCATTACTCATTAGCATCCAGTCTGAAAAGTAAAGCAGGATTTATAGATTAATCCTGCCTGTCTGGAAAAATAGGTGTTTTCTGTCTTCTGATGAACTAATTACTCTGTTGGAGTTTTACAGACTTCAAAAATTAGTGGTAAATTGCTAAAAAATTGTATAATCTGCATTAATTAGCATATAGAGTTCATCTGTTAGCCTGAGCAGTTTTCCAGACTGAATCCTGTGCCCAAGCCCTATTTAATAAATTAATTCCTATGTTCTTAATGTTTCCATGTTATTTGCATTTTGCTGGGAGCCTGGGCCCAAAGCCCAAATTCTGTAAAATCCTGGGTCTGACTGTCTGTGCCTGTGGAGACATTTTTTCAGACTGGATTAGCATTAGCATTTATAATGCTGTATAGTGTAAGTTCCGAATAATCGGTCAGTACTAGCCTACTAGGTAAATCTTCGATCATAAAAGAATATTTATATTTAATATTCCTGAACCTGGTACATGACAGACGTGTGGTGTCTTGAGTAGCTCTGACTCACATTTTGTGCCTAGTGTCTTGAATGTGTTATTCTAATTTTGCACATTACACTGTTGGAGCTATATATCGATATCCTGAAAACAAGACTTTGTTTTTTGTTGGTGGACACAGTGTTTTGTGTAGTTTGGCGGTCTACAACCTTTAAACCTGTGTACGTACGCCTTTTAAGTGTTTTATCCAAGAAGTAGTCTACCTGTAAATTTTGTTGAACCACATTATGCCGGACTATCGGGATAGAACCCCAGCTTCCCAAACTAATCCAGCACAGTCTTCGCAAAAAACAGAAGATGTAGGTCACTACTTTAATCTGTTGTCTCAGAAAATTGATGATCTCATCAATAGAATTGACGCGAGAGATGAACTTATTAACAAGCTACAAGTTGAGAATGCTAATTTGAAGACTGATGTTAAGCGCTTGGAGAATCGACTGGAAGAGATCGAGGCTAATCAACGTCGCGGTGACATTATTATATCTGGAGACCTTGTTTGCAAAATTCTTCCAAGTGAGGACACCCGCCAAGGTGTGATCAGGCTGTTGCGCGATTCATTGAAGTACGAGCTGCCGCTGGACGATATATTAACGGCAAATCGCCTTGGTAGCAAGCCTGCAACGCAGTCACCCGACAGGAGGAGAATCTTAGTTAAGCTGAACAATTATGAACGAAAAAGAGATCTGCTCCTTTCATGTCGTAAGTCAAAACCAGTTGGACTCTATATAAACGACAATCTCACACAGTATAGATCGGATATTTTTTATGCTCTTCGTATGGTCAAGAAAAGATGCCCGAACAGGATCACTGGTTGTGGTTCGTACGATGGGAGGGTGTATGTATGGATCAAGCCTGTTGATCCAAATGGAAGAAACCAAAAGCTTCATGTCAACAACTTCTCTATATTTGAAAAGCTCTGCAGAGATGATCTCGATATTGATCCTACTGAATTCACCAAAGATAGAATTTGACTTCCTCTGAGCGTTTCCCATAATTATATTGTCTACTATTATGACACTTTTGCTATGTATTTGTGTGTTTTTCCTCTATGTGTGTTAAATTTATGTTTTCTATCATATTCCTGTCTTTTGCTATATAAAATAGAATTATGCACACATGACTGTGTAAGAACCTCTTTAGATTTCTCTAACTGTGATACTTATATGTGTGCATGTCACTTTCATGTTTTACCTAACTTGAAGTGTGTAGGCACACATATCCTATTGCGATATGTGATGACCTACACTTGTGGTATTATAATTACAGCTAATCACAACCGGGCCAAGTATAAGTATATAAGTTTATACTTATTGACTTGGTTAATGTGTTGTGCAGAGATAAATAGTCTATTTTCTTATAGATGTATACCATTTATGTACGTATTTCATTGTGTGGATTTGATGCATGAGTGTGTTTGTGTATTTTTCTCTGTGTGTGCACGTACATGTGACTGCGATGCATGTACATGTCCTTCTACATCTGTGTGTAAATTATTGACAGTGTGTGTGTATTCTATCTGCTGGTATGTAGTGCATTATTATGTTTGTATAAATTATTGTGAAAGTTTCTTGAAGTATCTGTGTGTGTACCTTGGAAAAGCTTGCCGGTGTCACTCATATTTGTATGTGTATTATTTACTTGGATGTATTTACATGATTAATCTGTTTTCTTTCTCTTGGTGATAATTTAGATTATATTGATCCTGACGTAAATCACTTCAATGCGTTGTTCCCTGAGTATAACGCTCCTCAGTCATCTAAGTATTACGATGCTGTAAATTTTAAGCAGAATGTACGTATCAGTGAAGCAGACCTGTCTATAATTCATTTTAATATTCGATCACTGTACCCCAAACTAGATGAACTGAAAGCTGTTTTGTCATCATTGAATGATAGCTTTGGAGTGGTTTGCCTAACGGAAACATGGTTAA
Organism: Caprella mutica; assembly: GCA_947561585.1. Lineage (NCBI taxonomy): Eukaryota > Metazoa > Arthropoda > Malacostraca > Amphipoda > Caprellidae > Caprella > Caprella mutica. The sequence goes on along the minus strand of CANNZV010000081.1, from coordinate 486,731 downwards.
ATTCGGTAACTGTTGATTTGGTCAACTTTTCTAACTATAAGCACTTCTATTGCCTCCGTGATGACGGTAGGCGTGGTGGGGGTGTTAGTGTGTTACTTAACCATAAATTTAGGGGTAGTAAGGTTGATCTGTTGACTGTGAGTGATCACTTTATCGAATCATTATTTATTGAATTTAGTTTTAATAATAAGAAAATACTGGTTGGCTCTATATACAGACCTCCAAATGGTAATCGATCGCTTTTCTTGAATAAGTTAGAAGAGATAAATATTTACATTAGTAGGAGAAATTATGATATTCCGCTTATCTGTGGAGATTTTAATTTGGATATATTTAATTTGGATAATGATTTGGATGTCTCTAACTACCTGAATTTGTTTGCTGCTCACTCTTTCCTACCACTTATAAGCAAACCAACTCATATAACTAATAATTCATTTACGTTAATAGACAACATTTTTTCTAAAAATTTAAATAACCTTTCGTCTGGCATTGTTCTGAGTGATTTATCCGATCATTATCCAGTATATGTTGTATATAATAATGTGTTTAGCCGTACGGTGTCCGACAATTGTTGTAGAGTAATTAAATATAGGATGAATAGGGGTAGTAACCTAGATGCATTATACTGTGCAGTGCAAAGTTGTGATTTCTCTGATGTTATAGGCTGCACGGATGTAAATGATGGATTTGATACTTTTAACACGAGAATAATGAATCTATATGATAAATATTAAACAAAACTAAACAAATATCTTTTAAAGACGATCTTAAGCCCTGGACAGATGGTGACATTAAGTCGAAAATTAAAAGACGTCAAAATTGTCATGTGTTGTACAGGATGGGTAGGATGAGTAAACAGGCTTACTGTAGGTACCGTAATTTTGTTACTTCTCTGATACGACAAAAGAAAATAGAATATTATAATTCTAAATTTACTAATTTGAAAACTAACTTACGAGCCACTTGGAAATTAATTAATGAAATTATTAAACCTAACGTTATTAAGAAAGCCACTGATTATAAATTGTTCCACAATAATACATTAGTAACTGATTCGCAGAATGTGGCATCACTGTTCAATGAATATTTTTCTTCCATTGGTTCACGGATTGGTAGTTCGGTAGGTGATACAACTGTAAACTATAGACAGTACCTGACTGGAAATTATTTACATTCATTTTATCTTAGACCTGTGTCTTCCGAGTCTGTCTATAAAATTATCAATAGTTTGAAGATAAAATCTTGTCATTTGAATGAGATCCCTATTTTTGTACTCAGTTCACTTAGTGATCTTTTGTCTCCTATACTTGCGTCTTTAATCAATATTTCATTTGTAAGTGGACAATTTCCTAAGTTCTTAAAGACTGCTAGAGTTGTGCCCATATTTAAGGACGGTGATTCTCTGAGTGGTAATAACTATAGGCCCATCTCGATTCTTAGTAATTTTTCTAAAATTTATGAAAGAGCTGTTCACTCGCAACTCCTAGGCTATTTGGATAGACGTAAAATCCTTTTTAAACACCAGTATGGATTCCGTCCGGGTAAGAGTACATCTCAGGCTGTTCTGAACTTGTTACATAAAATTTATGATTCATTGGACAGTGGTAATTTATTCTTTACAATGTTTCTCGACTTAAAAAAAGCATTTGACTGTGTATCCCACGAAATTTTGTTAGATAAATTGTATTTCTATGGTATCAGAGGCATCCCCCATGAATGGTTCCGTTCCTACTTGAGTGAACGTAAACAGTATGTATGCATAGATGATATTACTTCTAGTTATGAAAATATTACATGTGGGGTGCCTCAGGGAAGTATACTTGGTCCTTTGTTGTTTCTTGTTTATGTCAATGATTTTCCTAATTGTAATGCCAATCTTGATTATTTTCTATTTGCGGATGACACATCCATATCATTTAAATTCCCAAGACAAAGTGTGAATATTGTTCATATTCAAATCAATGATCATCTGAGCTCTGTGTCAAAATGGCTAAATGCCAATAGATTGAAATTGAACATTGATAAAACAAAGTATATGGTATTTTCGTACAAGAATAATTTCACTCTACAGTCAATAAAACTTGATGCAACTGATATTGGATGTGTGGGTTCGATTAAGTATCTTGGTCTTATATTTGACAATAACCTGAATTTCGGTCCCCATGTTAATATGATGTCTAATAAGGTTTCCAAAGGTGTTGGCATTATGTGCAAAATAGGTAGATATTTACCCCGTAGTGTTCTTCTTAAAATCTATTATTCTATTGTTCATCCTTATCTAAATTATTGTATAATAGCCTGGTATGCTGCACCTAAACGTATCACTAACAGTTTATTTATCCACCAAAAAAGGGCTATCAGAGTGATCATGGGAGCTGGCTTCTTGGACCATACTGAGGAGCTTTTTGAAGAACTGAACATTATGAAATTGGAAAGCATCTTCTTCTGTAATCTGGGAACCTATCTGTATAATTGTGTTAATGTTGGGAATTTTGATAGTGATCTTCAGTATTATATAGTTAATCACACTAACCAGCATAGCTATTCAACGCGCAATAACTCTCAAATTACTTTACCTCTATATTCTAAAACTAAGTCTCAGTCATCTATTTATTATGTAGGTTGTAAATTTTGGAATCAGATTGATCTTAGCAATAGGGAAGCAGAGTCATTAATTGCATTCAAATCAAAACTTAAAAAGTCATTATTAGACTCTTAACATTGTTAATAATCGTGCATGTCTGTCTTGTAAGCTAATATCAGTAATGTGATTTTTTTTTTTAAATTTAATTTTAGGTTGCCCTCGAAGCTCTTAGCTTATGTGGGCCTCAATGTTCCCTAGTAGCAGTAGAATTAAGTGTTTTTTTTATGGAATTGGTAGTGACCCTGTCTCCAATTCCACATTATAAAGGGTATATTGTGTTCAATAAATAAAATAAAAATAAAATAAAAAACAGTATAAAAATAGTTATTATAATCCAGTCTGCAGAATATGGGAGATATTTGGGATTTTCTCTCCAAACAATTTTGAATTAATCCCTATATTTACATTAATTTTGCTACAAACACTTTTGAATTAATTCCTATATTTACATTAATTTAAAAGAGAACAGAATTTAGAAATCTCCCAGTCTGTATTTTGTGGTGAATTTTTCTTCATTAAAAATAATATTCTGGTAAAGTCGGTAGATTATTAGCTATTTACTCCTATGTTGCCATTAATTTTGGGTGGGAAAATGGGTAAAATGTTGGTGGATCAACCAAATTACTGGAAATTTATGGTGGATTTTTTCAGCTTTTTCAAAAAGTCAGTTGAATTTTGTGCACCAAATACAGACTGGGAGATCTCTAAGAACACTTTACCAGTTTCTGCAGAATGGTTATTATTTAGTGCTACTGCTATCTCATACTTCTGCAAAGTGCAAACCTGGGTTTGCAGAAGTATTAGATAGCACTGTGTAATAATTACAATTTTTATTTTGTTTTTCTTACATGTCCGAAAAATGTAGTACTGACCGATAATTTGAAACTTACCCTATGTATAAAATAGTAAAACAAATATTTAATAAAACTAATATAAAGTTTCTTTACTTGCTCCCCGGAATAGACCATGAATTACCGGAACGAAGTTGTTTTTAAAATTACCAAAAATCCACCAACTCTGGTTCTGGTAGAATATTTATTTCGAAGGGGAAAAATAATATTCCAGCAAAGTCAGTGGATTTTTAGCTATTTATTCCTACGTTACCATTAATTTTCGGTGGAAATATTGGGAAAATGTTGGTGGATCAGCTAAATTATTGGAAATTGTTGGTGGATTTTTTCAACTTTTTGGAAAAGTCAGTGGGATTTTGTTCACCAAATACAGACTGGGTGGTACCCACTACCCAGACTGCAGAATATAGAGCATTTTTCTCAGGGTCTCTGCATCAAATCTGAGTTCAATTTCAGAAATTGGAGATTTCAGCAGGAGATCATGAATTAATTCCTATGTTACCATTAAAGCATTAATTTAGCTGCGAGAGATTCTGAATGACTGAATCTGCTGTTGAGAGTCAGAGAGTAACTGTCAAAATAAAATCTCTACAGGAGAAGAGACACATTATGCAGACTGGTCCATGTCTGATACATATAATTTTAATCATACATCATAACAGTGGTTCTTGACCTGGGTTCGATTGAACCCCTGGTGTTCGGTGAGTCAGTTTCAGGGGTTTGGCGGTTTGGCTCATTAAGTTGTTTGTTTATATGCAAAATTTATATTTAGTTCATTTTGATCATTGAGCAGAGTGATTTAGTGTGCAAATGATGAATGGTACAGTTTGTGCACTAATACAGTTTGTGCAATAGTTAGGTTTTTATTTTGAAGGGGAAAAACACATCTTATTTTCCAACTACAAGGGTTCGGTGAATGCATATATGGAGCTTCTGGGGTTCGATACCTAAAAAAAGGTTAAGAACCACTGCATTATAATAATATTTTGTTTTAATAATTATAAATTTTAATAATTTGTTTACACACTAAAACTTTGATTTTAATTGAATATAAAGCAGCAAAAAAGTAAACAATTTGTAACTTATTTTATTCCTTATTTCAGTTACATAACTTTTGAATCATTATTTATTTATTTATTCAATCCTAACTAGGTAAATAGCTAATATAATTAAATCCAAAGTAATATAATTCATTCTTCTAAAATAATTTAATTTATTCATTCATTAAATTTCAATGGACTGTAATTTATCCATTCATTCAAAATAATATATGGGCTGAAATAGAGGCAAATATAATGTTGGAGTATTGCTTGCATCATTTTTATTTCATTCAAGATTAGTTCTTATTTCTTTCTCAACCCCTTGCAAGTTGAGTAACAGGATGAAGAACACAGAAGTGAGAACATACAATACTCTTGATATTTTATACAGTAATCAAACTCATCTTCACTGTACTTGCTTAGTGTAAAAAAATTAAATTAGATACTGTATATATAAACTACGCACAACATTAAGGTACATAGCTTACTCCAAACAAAATTTTCATAATTTAAGATATCTATGTTTATATGTTAATTTTGAGTTCAATAAAGAGAACTAACTCGAACAAGTATCGTTTCCGTTATAAACATGTCTGTTCACTTCCATTAATTGTAATTTACTTTATTTAACAAATTAACTTTTATTGGGTGGATTAGGTTAGCCTTTATATCATCAACAAATTTTAGTAAAGGATATATTAACCAGAAATTCCAGAATGAACTGATTATGAACGGATAAGAATATACTGAACGAATAAGAATATACAGATAATGAACAGATTACAATATAGATAATGAATGGATAAGAATAGATAGAGAATAAATGAATAAGAATAGAGAGATTATGATCGGATAAGAATAGACAGATAGACTAATAAGAGTTTACAGAATCTGCTATGTTTTTTTCAATTAATTTTCCTGCTTTCTAGAGTTGTTGAAGTGACAGTATTATTATTAGTAAAGCTAATCTAAATTTGGAAGTAGAATGGCTACTAGCATGTTATGTGAGAACACTGCTACAAAGTCCTATGATATCTCCAATTACAACATTCTTGAGAAGAAAATTGATGAGGAAAAAGTGAGTATTAATGGCATTCTTGTCTATAGTTATTGTGGTATAAACTCTCTTCTGAAATATTCATCATGCGGTAATGAACCTTTGAAACGGATTTTTTATCATTTTTAGATTATAAAATACAGGAATAGAGTAACTGTTCAAACAGTTAACTCCCACTGACGTTAAAATCTTCTTTATTTTTCATCATAAAAGTATAATTCCATAATATTTCTATTCATATGTCAAATCATTATTGTAGACAGTAGCATTCATCAGTTTAATTATAAAACCAGAAATTGTAAAATTTCATATCTTTGCTATCATCTCTACTTTCCTCACAGTATTCTCTTTGTCTTCATTCCTAACCAGGCTGATATTATTCTCATGTTTTTTTTAAAGCATATTGTCACCACCCTAGTCATAAGCCATCATATTTTATAATATTGCTCCTTTGAAAATTTTCCATCTTTTAATTTATAGTGAAATTAAGCTTATGGAATAGGCTATACAGAATGTTTCAAATATTCACATTGCAGATCTCTGAAGGTAATGTTTCTATTTTTCAGGGCATTGGTTTGTTTGCCACCTCCTCCATCAAATCTGGTGATGTCATTTTTGAAGAGAATCCTATTGTCTCCAGCCAGTTCCTCTACAACAAAGATTTCAAATACTTGGCTTGTGATTACTGTATGAAGTAAGTCAATATCATTTGGATATATCAGCTAGATATTTATTGTTATACACTTAAATTACTTAGTATTACTACTAAACTTATTACCTTCACAATCTTGCGGAACTTTATATTTTCATCGGAATTTATTTATTTATCATCTTGTTATTCGCTTAACTGAAAAAGTGTTCAAACAAATTGCCTGAAATTTGGTGAAACGATTGGTCCATGTCCAGTGACCTGCTGCTAGTCTTTTGGGAGTGACCTGGTCAAAGGTCAAGGCCATTTGTAACTCAAAAAGTATTCAACCAAATTGTCTGAAATTTGATGGTACAATTGGTCAATGACCAGGAACGATCTGGTAGAATTTTGGGAGCGATCCAGTCAAAGGTCAAGGTCATTTATAACTCAAAAAGTTTTGTACCATATTGCATGAAACTTGGTGAGACGATTGGTTATTATCCAGTTAGCAGTTTCCTCAATTTTGAGGAGAACAGGTCAAAGCGGAGGAGAAGATATGTATTACTAGAGTAGCCATTGAAAATGATGAACATTTTTTATAATTTAATCTCTATTGTTTGCTTTATTAGCTTAGATGGTTTTTTATTTGCTTTTTTTTTGAGAGAGAGAGAGAGAGAAATTTAATTGAAACATTATCGATAATATGAGCCATTTCAGATAAATGTTTTCTTTTTCAGTGTTGTTCCCTAACTCATTCTGTTGGACCTAAAATAACATTAGATCTGACCACTTTATTCCATAATAAATAAATAGAGAAGTATATATAGAGTACAATGTTGGAGCATCCGTAAACACTCGGTGTGATGTGTGTTTTCCTTTTTTTTTAAAGAAATGTGCTATCAATGAGTTGAATATGCAATATAATGGAAATTAACTTAAATAAATTTGTTTATATCAAGTTTTACACTTATAATATCCAACTACTAGCTAATACTTATAATACTTGACAGTAGCTATTCTGTGTGACGTCATTTGTTTAAATCATTTATTTACTCTGGTCTCTTCTTTCTCAGGCCGTTAGAAAATGCGCAAAACAACATGCGTAGACTAATTCAGGACCAGACACTAGATTTGCCTCATCCTGATTGCTATGAGGAAAATGTCACCAGTATCTCCTGTCATCAATGTTCTGTGAGTAATGAACTAACCAATAATAACAAATTAACAATAACAAACCAAGTAGTAAGTAAGTAACAATAACAAACCAAGTAGTAAGTAAGTAACAATAACAAACTAAGTAGCAAGTAAGTAACAATAACAAACTAAGTAGCAAGTAAGTAACAATAACAAACTAAGTAGCAAGTAAGTAACAATAACAAACTAAGTAGCAAGTAAGTAACAATAACAAACCAAGTAGCAAGTAAGTAACAATAACAAACCAAGTAGCAAGTAAGTAACAATAACAAACCAAGTAGCAAGTAAGTAACAATAACAAACCAAGTAGCAAGTAAGTAACAATAACAAACCAAGTAGCAAGTAAGTAACAATAACAAACCAAGTAGCAAGTAAGTAACAATAACAAACCAAGTAGCAAGTAAGTAACAATAACAAACCAAGTAGTAAGTAAGTAACAATAACAAACCAAGTAGCAAGTAAGTAACAATAACAAACCAAGTAGCAAGTAAGTAACAATAACAAACCAAGTAGCAAGTAAGTAACAATAACAAACCAAGTAGCAAGTAAGTAACAATAACAAACTAAGTAGCAAGTAAGTAACAATAACAAACTAAGTAGCAAGTAAGTAACAATAACAAACTAAGTAGCAAGTAAGTAACAATAACAAACTAAGTAGCAAGTAAGTAACAATAACAAACCAAGTAGCAAGTAAGTAACAATAACAAACCAAGTAGCAAGTAAGTAACAATAACAAACCAAGTAGCAAGTAAGTAACAATAACAAACCAAGTAGCAAGTAAGTAACAATAACAAACCAAGTAGCAAGTAAGTAACAATAACAAACCAAGTAGCAAGTAAGTAACAATAACAAACTAACTAGGGCTGTGTACTCGATAATGGTAATCTACCAATACCGAAAACACTCAAACAGTTAACTTTATGGCATCTGTTTTACTGTGTCACCTTTTGAATTGGAGATGTAACTTAGAAAAATGACATGGAATATTGATGTACTTTGGACACTCACAGTACTCGCAAAGTGGGAGCTTTCATAGGCAGAGTACTGAGAGTGGTCATGTGCCATCTAGTTAAATGAAAAGAAAGTTTTTATCATCAATATATTAATATGTCTATCAATTAGTATTGATTGAAGAAAGTATTTTCAACTCTTCTTTATGCATCTTTTTTAATTCTTTGAATAATTTTCAGTTTGCCAAATACTGCAGTGAAGAGTGTAAATCTTCCGCCTTTGACTCATACCATCGAATCCTCTGCCGGAAAAGTGATACTGTGGATCCTCATGATCCTTTGAACAGAATGGAACATATTTGGAAGTTAGTGATAGCACTCTTATTTCATTCTCATAGCAATGATAATCTGTCCAATAACCAATTGGGGGATATTTAAACCATTTATGCCTTGATGTGATCTATATGTTAACTTTTTAGATATTTTACTTCTATGATCGGATAAACTCTTTCGTATACCTATTAGGCGAAAGTTAGTCGAGGATAATTGTGAATATTTTTTATTCTTATCGTTCAATTTGCTTTTTCTACCTATATATTACAAGAATATTCTATAGATTTCTCTGTTTTTACATGCTCAAATTAATTCAGGCATGAAAGGTTAAAAAAGTTATTTATCCTCAAAATAGACAAGTTAAGAAAGCATAATAGAAAAGGTAGCTAATCAATTCCAACTAATTTTGCAGAGGCTGTCATTTTCCCCCTGAAACTCTCTCGATATCAATAATTGCCAGACTGCTTGCCAATGTGGTGCAGAGTGGCAACCCTTTCGAGGAGAGTCAACGACTGGCACAGTTTGCCAACAGTGACTTTGTTTGCGCTGCCAAAACTTCAACTAATAAGCTACTGTCGGAGGAGTTTGCTCCTGTGAGAGAACAGTTGAGAAAATGCGCACATGACTTATTTCTAGGACACTCAGAGGTTCAAAATGTGAGTTCGAACTGATTGCTAGTGTGCAATAAATGTCAATATATTGACTAGGCTAAGGTCTGAGTTGTTGGACAGTTCTGAATTTTTGGACGCATAAGATAAGTAGCTGTAATAATTGTTATTCAACATTAATTTTAATTGGTATTCATGATACCTAGCTACAGAAATAATGGATACCAATATCAACTAAATTGGTATCCATGATACCTAGCTTAGCTAGGTATCATGGATTCAGGTATAATGGTTAGCTATAGGTATAATGTATACCAATAAATATTAAAGCCATTGAAAATTAGTATGTAAATTTTTTCTCTTTTGTCCACAAATGCCGAACCATCCAAACAACTCGTAACTTCCTCACCCTAACAAACTAACCTAACTAGCGACTGTTCTCAGTGGGTCTCGCAGGAAGGTTTTGATTCCCTCTTTGCCGTTGTGGCGTGCAATGCGCAGGGTGTCGGCACGTCTCCTTTCTCAGAGTACGTTAACAAGGTAGAGGCAAAGGAAATGGATGAGGACGAGAGAAATGCTGCCAATGTTTTCCTCAATGACATCTACACTAGAGCGGAAGAGGGTGAGAAAATTTAACAATTGGGCATCTATTTAATATTTCATCCTTCGTTTTTAATGGGAAAACTTTTAAGATAGTCCCCAGGAGATCTATCCTGAAGCTGTCTGTGGTGAATGGGTGTGGTGTGGTGGGGCCCTGAACTGTTTTAATTTGGATTATTGAATTGTCTTTTTATCTTTTTTTAACGCTACTTGCAGTTTTAGAGGATAGCGCTAGGGTTATGCTCTTCAACTACGAGGTCTTAGATTTTCATTCTAGGTAGACTCATAGGCTTCATTTACTATCACCTCTTCATTTTTCTCTTCGATTTAGTGTTGGGTAGTCTCGTAGGCTTCATTTACTGGCTATCACCTCTTCATTTTCCTCTTCCATCTGTGAGTGCAGCCACCGGTTCTTGTGTCCTTTTTTGTCACATTCCTTGGTAAGTGTCTGCATTCATGGAGTAGCTTTACTGCATCCATGAGTTTTATCACTGTCTGATGGAGTTACTTTCCTTTCTGACTGCTACTTCCAGTCCCTTGTACTTAATTTCCTTCTGACGTCTGCGATATTGCCTTTGGTTCCAAAGCAGACTTTACTCCAAATTAAATAAATTATTCCATATTATTTTCACTGCGTTACCACTGATAATATTTCTCCTGTTTCAGTTGTTGGTGATTTCCTCAACTCAGAAGGATCTGCTCTTTACAAACTACAGAGTCGCATCAACCACTCGTGTGCCCCTAATGCTCTCATAGAGTTCTCCCACAACAATCACACCCTCTCTGTAGAGGCTATACACGATATAGGGCAGGGGGAGGAGATCACTATATCCTACCTTGATGAGTGTGACAGAATAAAGAGCAGACACTCGCGCCAAAAAGAACTAAGGTGAGGGAGGTTATTATCCATTTATAAATTTCCTAAATAAGGGAAATGATTAAATGGCTTGATGTAGCTATATATATATATATTTTTGTCATTAATATATATATATCCCTATTTCTGAATGAAACCAAGTACAGTTCTGTATGTGGGATATGATTGTTATTGTTTCACCTATAACTTCAACATTGCTTTATTGTATTTTTAAATGAAAGAGCATAGCCATTTCTTTATTAGTATTGTTTGTGCAAATCAGAGCAATTAATTTTATTTTCCTATTAAATAAGTTTTAATGATCTAGACGTTGTTACTTGAAATAATTTCAAGTAAAATACACTCTAAGCTTTACCTGGGGGTGTGTACCCTCAGCTTTACCTGGGGGTGTGTACCCTCAGCTTTACCTGGGGGTGTGTACCCTCAGCTTTACCTGGGGGTGTGTACCCTCAGCTTTACCTGGGGGTGTGTACCCTCAGCTTTACCTGGGGGTGTGTACCCTCAGCTTTACCTGGGGGTGTGTACCCCAGGTGTTACATTTATTTTATTTCATATGTGATAATTGTAATAGAAACTTGCTTAAACTAATTTGGTAAACTGGAATATAATCATATCCTTTAATTACAAAAATGTTGATCAAAACCTTCAATTTCATGAGATAAATGTTTCGATATTTTAAAATACCATATATTTATTTCAGGGAGAACTATTTGTTTGACTGCAACTGTGAAGTCTGCCAGAAACAAATCAATGACCCAGATCTGAGTAGTGCTGAGGATGACACTTCAGATGAGAGTGAGGAAGAGGAGGGTGCTGCCGAGGGTGCGACTTTTAACGAAAGTGAGGGGGGAGTAAAAAGACGGAGATGAGAAGGAGTGATGCCTTAGTATTCCCTTAAATATGAAATGACATGTTTGGACATGAAATGACATGTTTGGACATGAAATGACATGTTTGGACATGAAATGACACGTTTGGACATGAAATGACATGTTTGGACATGAAATGACATGTTTGGACATGAAATGACATGTTTGGACATGAAATGACATGTTTGGACATGAAATGACACGTTTGGACATGAAATGACATGTTTGGACATGAAATGACATGTTTGGACATGAAATGACACGTTTGGACATGAAATGACACGTTTGGACATGAAATGACACGTTTGGACATGAAATGACACGTTTGGACATGAAATGACACGTTTGGACATGAAATGACACGTTTGGACATGAAATGACACGTTTGGACATGAAATGACACGTTTGGACATGAAATGACACGTTTGGACATGAAATGACACGTTTGGACATGAAATGACATGTTTGGACATGTCTGCATCAATAATTGATAGGTTTATAATTCGTTATTAAAATTGTGTGATATTTCCCCCAAAGTGCCGGTTGTTAATTAATAATGAAATTTATGAATAATTAGGTAGTTATTTGCTAATTGAGTTTTCAATATTTTGTTTATACTTTTATTGTATTCAAATCATGCGATCTGATTTCATTTAATTATGAATATTTTGCAGTTTCCTCATCATTGTGATGTCATTTTAACTGCAGATGACATCACAATTTATATATTTTCCACCCAGTCTGTGATTAATAAAGTATTGTTAAATGTTCTGAAGCTAATTTTAGCAATGCAATAGCAATTTTTTCTCTTTAATAAATTCGTGTTACCTTGTTTTAGTTGAATAAATTTATAAAAATTCTTTATAAGTTTTTCCATTTAACCCAAACTAATACACCTAAATTCAATAAAAATCTAATTTAATTTTCCATACAGAAGACACAGTTTAATTATTTATTAAAGTGAACTGTCTAATAACATTAATTATTAATGTCTTTAAATATCAATCTAATTTTACTTTTGAAATCTCCTACTTTACGTTTTTTTTCATTTACTATCACCTCTTCAATTTCCTCTTTTAGTCACCATTCTTTATTAATGACATCATTTGCGGAGTAGCTTTTCTGCTTGCATGAGCTTTGAAACAGACTGGTAGTAGTTGACTTTGTTCATGGAGCCCCTTTCCTTTCTGACTATTTCTTCCTATCCCTTGTACTTAATTTCCTTCTGACGTCAGCGATGTGGCCTTTGGTTCCGAAGCAACGTTAATCCCCTAAAATTAATTAAATACTAGTCATTTTAAAGAGCCGGTACCGTGTGTCACAAAATGTGTTAAAAAGTCATTCTATCAACAGTGCCTCATAAAGTTGGTGGAAATAAGAGAAAAATCAAAGAAACAGTAATAGAAAAGGAAAACTAATAATTTGCTGCAGTATCATGACTACGGTGGCCACACTAGAATTATTAATTGGAAATATAAGAGTTTTGATTCTAAAGAGTAAAAATATAATTTTTGATAAATGGAATACATTAGTATATATACATATGTGAACATTTGAATATAATCTTAAACCCATTTTACAGGAATCAGTGTAAATTCATCGCATGGTAAATCTTGATGACATAAAAGGAAGGTAGATAATACAAATAATAGAAAGGTAAATAAAAGATGATTTTTTCTATAAAAACATTGAAACGTTACAAACAATATGGTGCACCGAAAATTGGACCCAGGACAATTGAGCTCCAAAATAATTGAACCCAGAAAAAATTGGGCAGAAGACACAATAAAGAAATGTTACTTTGTTATTATTAGGGTAGTGACAATATTATATTTGGAATATGTTTTATATTCCCTAAAAATAGGTTTGTAATTTTTAAATTCGTCTGATATACTCGGCAAGGTGTATATTAGCAAGCCCGTTAAATCACATTTGTATACTAATCTCATGTTTTGGTGTAATGAAAATCTTTGAAGTACTTAAATAATTTTTATTAACCAGAATCATGTCATGTGAATTTTAAAGATTTTCGTTACATTGAACTAAGAAAAATTGAAGAGTTGTAGGGATAAAATGAGATTGTGAAAATACCTTTTGTAATACTAATTTATGAAACTCTTCTATATTGAACAGTGAACAGGTTTCAACAAATTCCCATTAACTTTAATTCAAATTGTATGTTCCAATAATTTCAGCATGTCTTGGAAGGCCACGGCCTTCTTTATAAATACCCACATTCTTATTTTCTATTGTCTCTTCATCTGGAATAGCTACATTCTTATTTTCTATTGGCTACATCCTAACTCATTCACTATACAGGAGTTCACTATAGAAATACATTGTAACTAGGAAATATGTTGCCTACATGACCTATCTCAGAACAAAAAATTATAGTAATTTAAAAGAATAAAACAATTTATTCATGATATGAATATTTTTTAAGGTATATATGTTTCATAACAAGAATGTTTTTTTTCATATTAGGAATATTCTATATTTTAATTATGCTCAAGACTATATTTTTGTACCAAACGCATATTGTCACATCCCGAGTTATTACGGTAGCAATGGGCAAATAATATATTGGTCCTTGAGCCCAATTGTGGGGGGTCCAATTGTCGGTCCACGAAATAATATATGGATATGTTGCTAAAGCAAACTGTTAATATTAAAAATTAAATTCTATCGTTACAACTGCACAAAAAATATATCTAAATTACTTTCAAAAAGATAAGTTGTAAGCAATACCTGTTAAATAATTAGAAAACCTGGTTCCCATTTACTGAGTCAATTATGCTCTGCTGATCATATTTTCAAAGAGGTGTAGCATTTACAGTTATGTTGTTCTTCAAACTATGAGTAGCTACACAAATACGTAAATTGAGAAATATTATAAATTTAAATTAAAGAAAAATATGCATAACAACAAAATAATACATTAATGCAAGTATACTCACATATTAAATATTTTAAATTAAATATTAATTGAATGATATACATGCAAAAATTATATGACATTCTATTACTAAAATCCAATCATTCAAAATAAACTAACATCACAGATTCGTACTAACAAGTTACCCTAATCCAGCGAAAAATAAAGTAAGGTCGGCGCGATAATTTGCAAAAAGTTTATTTAAGTTTATCAATTTAATTTTATAATGTACCATGCGATGAATTTACCATGCTATGAATTTACCACGCGATGAATTTACCATGCGATTAATTTACGGCGATGAATTTACCGGATACCATTATACAGGTAAGCGGATAAGTAACTTTACACCCGTAGAGTTATAATAAACTACTCTAGAGAGAGGAAGTGCTGCAGCGATTGCAGGACGCTGAGGAAGACAGTGTAAAACCTTATTTTTGATTCAGTTATATCATTTCTCCATTAAATTTTATTTCAGTTATATCATTTCTCCATTAAATTTTATTTCAGTTATATCATTTCTCCATTAAATTTTGTTTCAGTTATATCATTTCTCTATTAAACTGACGCTAGATTGCCAGTCACGTGACCCAAAAATAAGGTTTTTAGCGTACCGCAAGACGCGATATTCTTTTGACCACTGACTCACCACTTGCTTTACACTTTTAAATGATTATTTAACTAAAACTGACTCGACTATCGATATTAAATAAATATGAATTTATAGACAAAACCCCAAAAAAAATTTTGCAGTATATATATACATGCGATGAATTTACCATGCAGTGAATTTACCATTCGTTGAATTTACCATGCGATGTATTTACCATGCGATGTATTTACCATGCGATGTATTTACCATGCGATGTATTTACCATGCGATGTATTTACCATGCGATGTATTTACCATGCGATGTATTTACCATGCGATGTATTTACCATGTGGTGAATTTACCATGTGGTGAATTTACAATGCGATGTATTTACATGAGTTAATTCAGTAGGGGTTTAACGTCTGCTTCGGAATCAAAGCCCATATCGCTGACGTCAAAACGAAATTAAATACAAAGGACTAGAAGAAGCAGTCAGATAGGAAAGTGGGTCCATGAACAAAGTCACTTACCACCGTCGGTGACAATGCTCATACAGAAAAGCTACTCCGTGAATGCAGTCACTTAGCAAGGAATGTGACGAAACGGGACACAAGTACCGGTGGCTGCACTCACGTATGGAAGAGGAAAATGAAGAGGCGATAGTAAATAAAGCCTACGAGTCTACCTAACACAAAAATCTAAGACCTCGTAGTTGAAGAGCATACCACTAGAGGTACCCTCTAAAACTGCAAGTAGCGTTAAAAAAATGATAAGCATGGTAAAAAATGAAAAAAGACAATCCATAATCCAAATTACAACAGTTCAAGATTACTACCCATATTAATGTAGTAAATATTAGAAGAATACCAATAATTAAGATTGCCACTCATATAAGAGAGGTAGTTAGTTAGTTAGTTTAGTTAGTTTTGAGGGACATGCGAGTTTCTTAGCGAGCACTCATCGGTTCTCTCGCCGTACTATGGTTGTTCATTTCATAAATATGTTCAGGGTGTACTTATGTTATATTTTGTCGAGCATATTGATTCTTTGGAGATATTGTAGGAGACTGTACATGTCAATATGATAGCTATTTCCGATTATTAGTTTCATTCTATTGGTTTCGGTTAGATTTTGGCAAGAGGGGAATAAATTGTCGCGGATATTGTCATTTGATGGGCATTCGACTAGGAAGTGTCTGACGGTTAGTGGTACTAAGCAGTCCTCGTAGTATTTGATTGGAATTTCTTCCATGAGATGTCCATGTGTGGCAGCTGTATGCCCAATTCTTAGTCGGCATGGTAGTATTTCATGCTTTCTGTTGCGGTTTAATGATGATGGCCAAGGAGTAACGGATTCTTTTATTTAGTGTAGTTTGTTGTTTTCTTCTTCACTCCATTCCTGCTTCCATTTGTCTCTTAAGAGTTTGTTGAAGGTGGGGAAGTAATCCTTGTGGGGGATTAGATTGTGTTCTATTAAGTGGGCTGGGCTCGCAGCTGCCTTAGCTGCAGCATCAGCTTTTTCGTTTCCTTCGATGCCAACGTGACTTGGCACCCAACAGAAGCGTATGGTTTTGTTTGATGCTATTATTTGGTAGAGGGCATTGAGAATGTCTATGATTATTGGATTGTTGCTATTGTTTACTTGAATAGCTTGTAAACCGCTGAAAGAGTCCGAGAAGATTGTGTAATTTCGATGATGATGTTCATGGATTAGGGTGATGGTTTCTACTATGGCATAGAGTTCGGCCGTGAACACGGATGTGCATGAGTTCACCCTTCTAGAAATTATGATCTCGCTAAGCACCGCTGCGCAGCCAACATGTTGATCATGTTCCGATCCATCTGTGAACACATGTTGTTCATTTCGATGTTCCTCCATTAAATGTGATATAAATAGATTCTTCATTATGGGACCAGGATTTTGCCGCAGTTCTTTTTTGCCGCAGTTCGTACCGTCACAGAGGGTCACTGGCAGCTGCCATATGGGGACATTGGTGAAGTGTACAGGTTTTATGTGAAAATACCTGAAATCCAGATCCACCACTATTCTCTCTATCATCATGTTCGTGGTCGGTAGGGTAGTTTGTTTGGTATTATTGTGGTCCTGACGGATAATAAGAGTAGGTTGGTGAGTCGGGTAGTTGGAAAACTTTAGAAGTATATTGCAGAACTTCGGGTATTTAGTGATGGCTCCCCGGTTTCAACATACAGGCTTGCCACTGGTGAAGACCTAAAGGCGCCCGTACTGAGTCATAGCATTGTTGTGAATTGGATCAAGAATGCGTAGGATGTGGTCCTTAGCAGAGTTGTATATCATACTACCGTAATCAAGTTTGAGACGTATGATCGCTCTGTATAAGCGCATCATCATCTCCCGGTCAGCTCCCCATGTTTTGTGAGAAATACATTTTAGAAGGTCTAATCTTTTTATACAGTCAACTTTAAGCTGTTTGATATGTGGCTGCCAGGTCATTTTCTTGTCGAGAATGAGTCCCAGAAATCTTGCTGTTTCTCTAAAATGGATTCGCTGATTATATAGTTTTAATGATGGTTCCGGCGCCATTCCTAGTTTTCTATTGAAGTTAACAGCTACAGTCTTCGCCACTGAGAAACTGAAGCCATGATTTGTTGCCCAGGTGGTTATATTATCTATAGCTTCTTGTAGTACTTCTTCCACTGTGTAGATGTTTGCATTAGTAGCATAAAGAGCAAAATCGTCTACACATAGGGATGCTCTCACTTCATCTGGTACCACATCAGTAATGCCATTTATTGCCAGAGCAAACAACGTGCAACTCAGCACGGATACCTGTGGGACTCCTTCTTCTTTGATGCATATATGAGATTTAGAGGTACCATTCAGGGCTTTGAAGGTTCTTTCCACAAGAAAATTCTTGATTTAGTATGCCATGTATCCTCTGATGCCTGCAGTGTGGAGGGCTTTCATGATTCCATATTTCCATGTACGGTCATATGCCTTCTCCATATCGAAGAAGAATACGCATGCGGTAAATAGGTCTCGGTCTAAGGACATAGTGATATCGTTACATATTCTCACAAGGGAGTCTATAAAAGAGTGCATTCTACGAAAGCCATATTGATATGGAGACAATATGCTATTCCTTTCTATGTAATTCATCAGTCTGACATTAACTATTTTTTCAAAGAGTTTTCCAGCGCAACTGGTGAGGGCGATGATGCGGTAGCTAGATACATCTGTTGGGGGTTTCCCTGGTTTAAGAAACGACAAGACTATGGAGCTGCGCCAGGAGTCCAGATAGACTCTGCTCACCCATATCCTATTATATATTCTTAGTAAGAAAGATATGACAGAGCTCTCCACCTTTTTGAGCATCTGATAGTTGATTTCATCCTCACCCGCTGCAGTAAGTTTGGTTTGTTTCAGCATTCCATATAGTTCCTCATGGGTTATTTCACTATTATATTCCGCATTATCTTCTGTATCAAAATCCAGATCGATAGCTTCAGAGTTTCGTTTTGTTGGGAGGAAGTCTGGACGGTATCCAGCACTGCTACTGACAAACTGATAAAGATCTGCCAGGCTATCAGCCACAGATTGTGGATCAGCAATGATATCTCTCCCATCTGATAATATAGGTGGCTTGCGTGGTTTATATTTACCAGACATTTTGGCTATTCGAGACCATATCTTTGTCATGGGGGTATCTTTATTTGGGGTGGAGACGAAGTCCCTCCAGGAGGACTTCCGTGCATTATTCTATATTGCTTGTGATCTTGTGCGTGCACGATAATAGCTGATTTTGTCAGCAATAAGTCCAGTCCTACGATATCGGCGTAGAGTTCATTTACGCTCCAAGTTAACCAGATGACAATCTTGGTTCCACCAGGGATTACGTTTGGGTAATATTTTATCAGAAGATTTTGATATTGCTTGAACAGCTGCATTCAGGATAACTGTGTTAAATATGGTTAGCAGCTCGTCAAGGGAAAGAGTGTCCATTTCTTCAGCAGAGATTTCAATTCTTGTTAGTTCCACAAACATATTCCAGTTAGCTTTACTCATGATGAATCTGGGTGTTTTGCTAACAGGGGTGTTATAAATATCTTTCAATATGATAGGGTAATGATCGCTACCGCAAGTGTCATCATATGTTGTCCAGTTGACTTTTAATAAAATATCTGGGGTGCATATGGACAAGTCTATTGCTGAGCTGGTATTGTTTTGACTATGGAAGTGGGTTGCCTGTCCTGTATTGAGCAGACATATATTGTTGTTCAGTAGGAGGTTTTCAATAATTTGACCACCTCTGTCTATTACATTATTTCCCCAGAGAACATTCTTGCAGTTGAAGTCTCCGAGTATCATATAGGGTCTTGGTAGTTGATCTATTAGTATTTATAAGTTATTGGACGATTAGGGTTAATATGTAGGTTACAAATGGTGGTTAGTCTATTTGTACCGATGCGGTATGCCATCGTTTGCAAAGTTTAATTGAGATTTAATTTGGTGGCAGGGACATCATTTCTGGTCAGAGTCACAAGACCATCTCCTGTCACAGCGTTTCCAGTTGGCGAAAAGCAGTCTATGTTATATCCACTAAGGGGATATGCAGGGGTATTTCCAAGTATAGATTCTTGTAGTACGAATATAGTGGGATTATATAAGTAAATCAGTCTTTGTATATCACAGTATCGTGACCTATAGCCACGACAGTTCCACTGTAATATAGTCATTGCAAATTTAATTTACTTAGGTGATAGTGGCCTACCATCTTTTTTCCTTGTCTCAGATCTGGCTCTACTACGGCTCCTGCTTCAGTAATTACGATTTCTGCTTCCATGATCCCTCCTGATGGTGTTATTACGGTTTTCAGACGGGGTGAAGAAGTTGTTGTAATTATTATTATCATATTTCTTATTTGGTGCATGTTTTACATATTATCAGGAGGTTCCGTGTTTTTGTCAGGGGTGGGTTCCATTACCCTTTTCTTGCTCTCCACTACCGGGGACGGTATCGGTGGGAGAGGTCTCCATTGGTTTGAGACGAGTTTCGTTGTACTTTATATCATTGTTTTTACTCGTTTTATTAGTCTTTAGTTCTGTATTGTTGGTCTTTGGCCGGATGTTTCGCTCGGTGTTGTTGTTGTTTAGCCCTCCCGATTCTGTGTTTGTAAGAAGGGAGAGAAGGGTGATGTCCACATCGGAGACGAGAGAGGGTTACCCTGTCACGACGCGAGAGGTGGACCTCACTAGAGTCGATAGGGGGAGGCCTAACTCCTAGAAGAGAGTTAGGTGGGAAGGAGGAAATTTCTCTGTCTGTGAGTGTGGTGTGTATATGTTTTTGTAGTGAAGTGTTGGGTGGGGTGTCTGGGAGTGTGTTGAAGATGTTTCTGTAGTGTGTGGCTGGTGTAAGGTGAATGTTTCGTGGAGTCCTTCGCTCAATTTGCATGTAGTGTAATGGATGGGAGGGGCTTAGTGTGGAAGTGTAGAAGTGTGTACCCCTCATATCCATGTGTGTAGCGAGCGGAAGGACTCGTGTCTCCCCGTGGAGGTGTGTTGTGGGTGTTGTTTGTGTGCAGCCAGTGGTAATCCGGAGTGCAGTGTTTTGTGTACGCTGGAGTTTGTGTAGGTGTGTGTTGGCTGTGTCAGGTGACCAGGCTGTGTGCGCGTATGTGAGGATGGGTCTAATGAACTGTTTATATAGTGTTGTCGTGTCTTCCTTGGAGTGTCCGTAAGTAGTGTGAGTGAGGGCGCGCATGACGTTCAGTCTGTTTTTGGCTCTGTTGTTGGTGTCATTAATGTGGTGTTTAAACGTCATGCCGCGGTCAAGTGTGACTCCAAGGATTTTAGGCGTGTTGCTGATGGGAAGGGGAGTGTTGCTAAGTGTTATGTTTGGATGGGTATTGTATTCACGAGTATGAGGGGAGACGAGTGTGAGGGAGGATTTGTTTGCGGAGACCTTTAATCTGTTTGTTTCTAGCCAGTTTTCTAGTGAGTAGATGTATGTTTGTAAATTGTTGTCTGCGTTCTCGTGTTTGGGATGTTGCGACATGATGGTGACATCATCCGCATTTGTAAGGGTGTGTACCGAGGTGTTTGTTGGCGTGGGGACGTCGTGGAGGTATAAATTGAAGAGAGTAGGTGAGAGAACGGAGCCCTGCGGTACTCCGTCAGTGTAATGTCGTTTTCTGGAGGACTTGCCGTTGTAGAGTGTTTTGCCAGACCGGCCTGAGAGGTAATTGGCAAGCCATTTTTTAAAAGAGTCGTGGATGTGTGTGTTGAGTATTTTGTTAATGAATAGGTGTCGTGGAACTGTATCGAAGGCTTTACTTATGGCAGCTATAAGTGTCCTACTTGCAGGTTTATTAGAGTTCAAGCCTTCGAGTGTTGTTCGTGTGAGGTGGGTAAGGAGAGTAGATGTGGAGTGTTCGGATCTGAAGCAGTGTTGTGAGGGGGATAGTGGGATATGTGGTGTAATGTTGTTGAGAACCAGCCTCTCGAGTATTTTGGAGGGGGTAGAGAGTAAGGAGATAGGTCTATATGAGGCTGGATCTGTGGGGGGTTTGATGGGCTTCAGAATCGGGATGATCTTGGCTCGTTTCCATGTGTTGGGTATACTATTGTTCTGAACTGAGTAGTTGTAAGATGTCTGAAGACCCTGATGGCGTGTGGTCCTAGATGTTTTAAATGTTTGTTAGATATTCCATCAGGGCCTGTGGAGGGAGTGTTCTTAGTAGCCCGGATAGCCTCTGTGACCATTGCCGGGGTGAAGGGAGGTGTAGGGAGATGATTGGTGCATGTTCTGTGCAGGTAACGCAGTATTTTCCTATCTATTGGGCGTGTGCGTAACCTACTTGTATTAGAATAATGTTTGTTAAGAGCGTTCGCCTGCTGTGTGTCAGTGAGTATTGTGTTGTTGTGTGTAAGGGACTCGTGTGTTTTTGGTTGGTCTATGTATTTGTTATTGAGTCCCCTAATGAGTTTCCAGAATTTGTTTGCGTCTGAGCGGAAATTAATAGTGTTTAGTGTGTTTTGCCATATGTTCTGTTGCTGTGTTTAAATTTCAGCTTCAATGTCAGTGTTGAGTTGTTGTATGCGTGTTATGGTGTCATGTGTGGGTGTGAGAGTGCGAAGGTGTTTCCTAATCTGTATTAAGTGTTTTATGATTGGTGTGAAGGTGGGGTTAAAGTGTCTGATGTTACCTGTGGGTATAAAGTGTTTGTTTGCGGTAGTGATTATGTTGGTGACGTATTTTGTGGCTGCATCTATGGAAGAGAAGTTGTTTAACTTAAAGTGTTCTATCTGGTTTTCCACAGATGCAGTAAATTCGTTCCAGTTTGCTTTTTTGTAGTTAGTGAAAGTGTGTCGTTGTTTGTGTGGGTTAAGAGGTGCGTGTAGGTTGTATGTGATGAGTATGGGAAGGTGGTCTGAACTAAGTTCGAGTAGTGTTTTCCACGAGGAGCGGAGTGTAATGTCGGGAGTGGCAAATGTAATTTCGGGAGATGTTGGTTGTGTGTGTATGTTAAAGGGTTTTCGTGTAGGTGCGTGTGCGTCGTTGAGTATAATGTGTGTGTCGAGTTGTGTAGTGATTGTGTCAGCTCGAGTGTCTGATTGTTGTGTGGTGAGCCAGGTAAGGTCGTGAGCGTTGAAATCGCCCAGGATGAGAGAGTTAGTGAGGGTGTTAAGGTGTTCTAGGTGTGGTGTGTAACCTGGGGGTGTGGAGTCTGTGGGGGGTATGTAAATGTTTGTTATGTTGTATGTGCGTTTGTGTATACGTATAGACTGTAATTCAAGTGTAGGATCTTGTGGCATTCGTGAGAGTGTTTCGGCAGTTGTGTTAGTGAAGGGTATGTTTTTGTGGATCAGTGTGATGAGGCTTCCTCCACCTCGTGTAGGCCGATCGTGTCTGAGCGTTGTGTATCCAGGAAACTTTGGTGTTATTTTGTTATTGGTGAGTTTTGTTTCCTGGATAGTGGCTATATGTATGTGGTGTTCGTGTAGGAATGTCTTGAGTTGCATGCGCTTGTTCTGAATGCCGTTTATGTTAAATTGTAAAATGTTCAGTGTGTTGCGTGGACCAGTAGGAAGATTAGCAGGAATAACAGGGTCAGGTTGAGGAAGGGGAGGACCAGGATGGCCAGGTGCAGGTACAGGAGGAAGAACAGGCTGAGCAATAGAAGGAGGAATAGGCGCAAGAGGAGTGGGAGTGAAAGCAGGAGGGGTGTTGAGTGGTATATGTGGTGGTGTAGAAAGAGCAGTTATTAGGACAGGTGGAGATTGAAGAAGGGGAGGACCTGGAGGGCCAGATGGAGTAACAGGTGGAAGAATAGGTCGAGTGATAGATGATGTAGATGGAAGAGAGGCGGTAGCGACAGTAGGAGAGACAGGAGTGGGGTTGGGAGTGTTGGGTGGTGTTGTTGGAGTAATGTTGTGTGAAGGGTGACAGTTTTTACACCGCCAACCCTGTGGGATATGTCCATGTTGGTGGACCCCAGAGCAGCGTTTATTGTAGTGTGTCCAGCTGATACAGGCTTCACACTGAATTCCGCCTGTTCGGCGGTTCCAGGGAAGACTGCACGTTGGACATATGTAAGGGCCAGGATTGGTCTCAATGTCACCGGAGAGTAGGAGTAGGAGAGTTAAAGGGGGGAAGTATGCCGGCTCACACTCCCCAATTGGGGAAAAAACGCTCTGGGGCTGTGTGTGTACGAGGGTGGGCAAAGCCCGGGGCGACACTCTGGTCGCGTCCCCACTGGGCGAGTACGGAGACTTTCGTGCCCATGTTTGGGCCACGACGCCACCGCGTGTAGGCTCTCTTCTGGTTGGCGCTCGGTGTTGTCTACCTTCGATGTGGAAGGTTGGTCTCTGGTTGCTGACACGTCTTTGTTGGGTTCGTTTGGGCCAGGCTGCAGTTGAATTGGGTTTCCACTTCTGTTGTTGGAGGGAGGAAGGTTCAAAGTTACAGTTGTAGGGTTTGTTGTCACTTGTGTTATTGTTTCACGTTTTCGATTTGATTGAGTTTCATTAGATGTCACTGAAGCATAAGTGGGTTTTGTGAGGAGTTCCGTTGCTTATGTTTTCGCTTCCGTGTATCTGCATCGTTCTCTTGTTTGTATGTTTAGAGTTTCCAGTTCCAGTTTGAAATAGAAACATTCTCTAGATGAAGCTTGGTGGGGTTCATTGCAATTACTGCATTTAACAGGTTCAGGACATGGAAAGGTGTGATTAGTTCCACCACAGGTCACACAGGTACTGTGTAATTGTCGGCAGGTGTTCTTTCCATGGCTAAACCGCTGACAGTTAAAACATCGTCGAGGGTGTGGTATGTATTCACAGACCGAGCATCTGGTCCATCCTATCATTACCTCTCACGGGGGCTAGTTTGATTCTAAGGTTATAATATGTATAGGTAATGGTTCCAGCATCCCGTTTATCTTTCTCTTCATCTGAAATATCTCGCTTGTTGGTCGCTCAGTTCCTCTTTGAGTTAATCTAAGGAATACTTTGGTTTGTTTTTATAATATATTGTGCCTTTTATTTGGTTAAGGGATGAGTGAGGTTTTACTTCCACTTCACAGTCATCCACAATTTTGAGGTTCATGATAAGTTCACTCTGCTGTTTGTTGAGTACTTCAACCAGCAGTGTTCCCTTAGTTCCGTTATGTTTCTGTGTCTGCCTCCAAGTACGTTTTTCAACTGTCTGTTTCCCTTTATTACATCTTTTTCAGCTAGGTTCTCTCCACTCCTTGCACTGATCACGAAAAACTTTTTGAAATAAGAGTTTGTGAACATGTTGGTGAAGAGACGTTGGTTTTCTTGTTGAATTTCGTGAGGTGCTCTTCCTCGGTTTGGTTTTCTTCCACCTCTTCCTCTATTACGATTCAGGATGGGTTGAGTATCAATATTTCTTGTAGTGCCTGGTATAGGTGGCTGCTCAACTATGTTTCTCTGACTCGGCAGCCTAGGAGTAGAGTTTATTATTGTTTCCTTATTCCACATTATTTGGGAGGATGTCCCGGGTTTTTGGGTATCTTTTTGGTTCGGGTTGAAAGATTGGGGCTCTTTCGGGCCACTAGGGGTATCAGAAGCTTCCATAAAATGAGATGTTAGCAATCCACCTATCTCCCCCGCCACCATCGACGGCAACCAGGGCAGGGCATGTGGGTCTTCTGTATTGAAACCCGCCCCAGGGAGTATAGCGGACTGTTTTTCCTCACCAGCAGTGAGATTGACGGTTACTCCTCAGGGTAGGACCTCCCGCCCTGAGGAGGGAGCGCGGAGGCTCCTGCCCCCAATCCTTTCCACTGGTTTGGCCAGATTCGTTGGTATCAAGGGAGTAATTTAATTTCAGATCGGTGGAGTTCGGTCGGGGTATCAGTCCAAAGGTTAAGGAATTTTCGTTCATTGGAGCGAAATACTGGTAGTTAGCATCAAGCTATTTCCTGAGGGAGGAGTACATGGACTCCTGTTCTCAATTTCCAATCTATTGGCAGAGTTCGGTGGTACCATGAGGATTATTAATTTCAGATCATTGGAGTTCAGTCGTAGCCAGGGTGGGTGTTTTATTGGGAAACTTTCGCTCATTGTGGCAAAATGAGAGCATTTTGCCAGTTGCAGCAACAGTTGCCTCCCTTACTCCACGAAGAGGCTGCTTTCACTGCATGGGTGCACAGACACAGCAGCACTGACCAAGCAGTCCCCGTGGGGGTATAAGAGAGGTAAATATTAGAAAACTAATAATATATATAATAAAGGGTATATAAGCTTTATAATGAACTACATATAGGCCAGCTGGAAGACAAAGACAAGATGGCTCAAAGTAGTCACAAAGTGCTCCGAGATAGTCACAAAGTGCTCCGAGATAGTCAAAAAGTGCTCCGAGATAGTCACAAAGTGCTCCGAGATAGTCACAAAGTGCTCCGAGATAGTCACAAAGTGCTCCGAGATAGTCACAAAGTGCTCCGAGATAGTCACAAAGTGCTCCGAGATAGTCACAAAGTGCTCCGAGATAGTCACAAAGTGCTCCAAGATAGTCACAAAGTGCTCCGAGATAGTCACAAAGTGCTCCGAGATAGTCACAAAGTGCTCAGAGATAGTCACAAAGTGCTCCAAGGTAGTCACAAAGTGCTCCAAGGTAGTCACAAAGTGCTCCAAGGTAGTCACAAAGTGCTCCAAGGTAGTCACTACAGGCGCTCCAAGGTAGTCACGAGATTCAAGGTAGTCACGAGATTCAAGGTAGTCACGAGATTCAAGGTAGTCACGAGATTCAAGGTAGTCACGAGATTCAAGGTAGTCACGAGATTCAAGGTAGTCACGAGATTCAAGGTAGTCACGAGATTCAAGGTAGTCACGAGATTCAAGGTAGTCACGAGATTCAAGGTAGTCACGAGATTCAAGGTAGTCACGAGATTCAAGGTAGTCACGAGATTCAAGGTAGTCACGAGATCCAAGGTAGTCACGAGATCCAAGGTAGTCACGAGATCCAAGGTAGTCACGAGATCCAAGGTAGTCACTAAATGCTCCAAGGTAGTCACTAAATGCTCCAAGGTTTGAAGGTCTGTGAATAAAAGGAACCGTAAATAACCAACATAAAATATTCCAGGAGGCTAAAATTCTCTTAATTAGTGCAGAAAAGAAGAAAACATTGCTTAGAGAGATCAGTAAATTTACCTTTTTTTCTCAGAAGACCAACTGCATAAATTGGTTGAGTGTCTATCGGAACGAAAACAAATCACAAATTGCAAAGAGTACACACTATCACGTAACAATACTCGGCGTTTAGACTAACCAGCCGGAAAAATACATGAAGCAAGAATTAACATCTCTCTGCAAAGATTAGTGGCATATAACACATCACATAATTCGCACAAATGCAGACACCTCACAGCAATCTCGTATACAAGTTAAATGTCCCCAGTGAAACAGACGTTAAGTAGTTAAGAAAAGAAAATTTAGCAAAGGACTCCGGAGAAGGAGTGAAATTGATTACAAACCTAACCCTAACTTACTAGAGATAATTGTTAGACAAAAAAAAATGAGACGCAATGTATCTGGAGTCCCCCCTGTTTGCAAAATAAAGAATGTTAGCCCCAATCCAGATTACCTACTTCACAATACTAAGCGTACACAAATATAATAATATTAGACCCCACATTAAACACACAATATGAACATTCATGAAAATTCTAACAACCATTAAAAATTTAACACACCACGTAAAGATTTCAACAGTTAATGAACTCTCGGCGTGAAAGAACCCATCTCTGTCTATAACCGGCGGTGTTCAACTAGTGACAAATGGCATCACCTACTGAGGGAGGTGTGTTATTTCTCATTTCTCAGTTTTTTAATGAAATTTGGAAAGTTTATTCGACCTTAAACATCTCCGCTTCAATGTTGAGCTAAGTGAAGGCCTAAAAGATAAGCTAAGGAGAACATACGAAATAATAGACAGATAAATCTATCTTTTAAATATGAATCAATTCAATTGATGAAAATTTTTAAGTAGAGTAAATTCAACAAAAAAGTTCCACTGCCCCAGTAACCAACAATTAAGATTCCATTTTCTTCTCCTTTTAACATATATATGATGAAACTGAAATTAAAAGTTATATTTTGTTTGTAATATAAATTTTATTTTAAATATATTATCTATCACCCTAGTTTTTTAATGTACCAATATATATTTCCATTTAAATCAGCGACGATAAAAGGTGGAATAAAAAATAAATTTGACAGGTACCTACTGAAATAAAACATTTAATTAGTATAGATATATTTTAATATAACAAGAAAAATTACCAAGATGAAACTTTCTGAAACTGTATAATAATCTCTATTGAAACTATTATAAAATGAAGTTTATATATATTGTGTTTCAACTAAATTTTGAACATAGGGTTAGGCAGGTAAATTGCGGTACATTAACTAGCTTCGATCTGAAACCACAGACACACGAATAAAAAACCTAACTTCAAAACTAACATAAGATATATAAATCATAACACGTATAGAGTTTCTTTTGATTTGCAACATCTTAATAAAAATTCGGTTTAGCAGGTCTCTTGACTCTCAATAAATAGACACTAAAAACATGCTTGTCATGTTGCTGCTTAATATTAACCTTTTCAATAATGAAACCTAAAAAAATTATTTTGTATCAAACATCAAAATCTGAACTTAGTATTTCTGTTGATAGATTCAAGAAGCTAAATTTATCAGTGTTGCCACAGGTTGGTGTTCAAATACCAGCGTCATAGTCTGTCACGATTAACCAGTTAAATATTTAATGCCTATATGATGGCCGGATTATCAATTGTTTTATATTTAAAAGGGATATTTGTTCATTTATAATTTTATAATTATCAATTACCTAGACTTAGAAATAAATTTTAAAATAAACTGTTTACTTATACTGTTAATTTGTATATATTTATTTCAAAATGGTGGAATTTTCCACATCTGGCATTTAACGCCGGTGGAATCTTCGGCGGTGGAATCTTCCTGGTGGAGCTTTCCTCGGTGGAATTTACCATGCGGTGAATTTACCATGCGATGAATTTACTGTACGTGAATTTACTGTGCGGTGAATTTACCATGCGGTGAATTTACCATGCGATGAATTCACCATGCGATGAATTTACCATGCGATGAATTTACCATGCGGTGAATTTACCATGCGATGAATTTACCATGTGGTTTGACATGCGATGAATTTACCATGTGGTTTGACATGCGATGAATTTACCATTCGGCAAATTTATTATGCTGTGAATAAACCATTCGGTGAATTGATCTACTCTGAACTTACCTGTAACTATTTTAACACCTGTTACTAATCAGTGAATTCCCACACTCTAAAAAAGATAAAAATAGCTACTAATGATCTTCGCCTATATTTTATTATCATTTCTGAGATTTATATAATCCAAACGTACGGGCACCAGCGGTTTGGTACCTTGAACCATTATTTCTATACCTTGAAACATTGTCTCGGAAATTTGAACCGGTGGCCAGTCAATTGATCCCCGGTCATTAGATACACGGTCATTAGATCCCTGATCATTAGATCCCTGGTCATTAGATACACGGTCAATTTGTCCTTGGTCATTTTAAATCTTTTCGTTTGATTATATACATAGCATACAATAATTTAATTTGATTTTTATTTCTATGTAATGATTAGCATCTACTATTTAAATAGTAAAAAAAACTTGTGAAACGAATGTTTTTATATAATAAATTTTATATAAAATAAAAAAAAATTAATAGAATACAATTAGATGGAACTGATTACCGCAGCAAATTAATTATTTTCTATTTACAAATAGTGTGTCTGAAAACATCTTACAGGTGATAGGAAATATTAACCAACTCTTGATAAGTTCAATCGCAAGCTAAGTGAATATACCTAACTGAATGAGCTGAATGATGTTGCGGTTAACTATAGAGTTGTACAACTATTGCAAACAATTATTTATCATAATTTCATTTCTGATCTATCCCACCTGCATATAATGATTGTAATAGTTAGGGCGAACACAGCTTAAGAGTACGGTTACTATGCATGCGTATTCGAGCGATTTTTCGCACTGACGATATCGTCAGAACTGATCGTCAGTGAGAGGTGGTTACACTGTTCGCGATTTCTTATCGTCAGTGTGTTTCTACCCAAGTAATTTTGGGGTCTAAACTATGTTTATCTGATATAATGTTCGGGAGGAATTAAAAACCTTCCTGTGTGCGACGCTAATTTGATTATTTTTTTCACTGCGCACAATTTTTGAAATTCCTAAATAGAAAAATAAGGAGAATTTTTTTATTTAACTACATATAAGGATATTCAATTTCATTGAAAAAAAAAGTTCACAGTAGCAACCAATTAAACCTTTATGTGAACAAATAGGTATTATATATATAATTAAATAATATCTGTATTATTCCTGATAGGTAGTATCAAATAATATATTTCCAAAACGCATGAGTAAACAGTAACAGCAATCGAAAATAAGAGAATTAAACACAAAAATTACAGAATCTGTCGCTAGTCGCATGAAAAAATCAAACTCATTTGAATGCTGAAGTTGTTCTGAGGACTTCGTACGTATTCTGACGGCTAAATCGCAGTCACTGTAACCACTCCCATCGGAGAGTATGAATTTGATTTTCATCCGATTTCATCAGAAGTCGCCAGTGCGAAAAATTGCTTGAATACGCATCCATAGTAACCATTCCCTAACTGAAAGCTAAAGCGATAAAACTGTCAAAAGTTACTCCACAGTTATTTCGAATCGACTTCAGAGACAAGTTCTTCGCTACAACCGTAAACAAAAATATTTCATTTGCGCAACATAGCTATCGACTTGCATACTTTTTAAATAGTAAACATATATGTATACTGCGCTGCCTTAACGAGGATCAACTTCTGTGAACGGTGACGAGCGATGGTGAGTTTTTTCACCGCTCAAGGAACGCAACGACAAAGTTCGGGCGTTGTGACCTAGGCTTTAAAATTGAACATACTTCTACATCAACCTCACATATTTATCTCTCTCTCTCTCTTCATATCCTTCAACTATGATGTTATGTTGAGAAAAGCTCATAATATATCTATAATCCTACATCAAGATATCACATGTTGCATATAAGTAATGTTGTCGTGCAAACGTGAGAAAAGGACAATCTGTTCTTCGATAAAGCTTATTAAAGACAAAAAACGTTGATCTATACCACGACAGAGGTGCAGTAATAATGTTTTACTTCATCATACAATTGCTTGTTCTGTCAAGTGTTAATTCCCTCAGTGCCGGTGAAACCTTAACTGAATTTCACATCAATGATTCCCATCTCCAACAGATCAACTTTACTCTATGTCCGGATCCAGCAGAGGTAGCTCCGTGTGTCTGTAATTTCGAACCAGATTTCAACGGAACTTACATGGATTGTACAGACATAACGTCAGACGAAGAACTTGCCAACATCCTACAGAAAGATTTATCGTATAATGACTTTAATCAACTTGCAATGAAGAACTCGTCTGTTTTAACAGCTCTTAATTTCACTTGCGGAAGTGTGAATTTCAATCAGTTCTTCCTGTATCCTGGACCATTCCCATCACTAAGAGAAGTCAGTGATGATTTCTACCAGTCCTGTTCCAATTCGGATCTTCAGTATGTTGAATTTAGTGGCACTCTGCTATCATCACTGGTCTTCCCTCCTTCTCCACTAAGTGACACGTTAACCTCTTTTTATATGTATATTTCTAATTTGACATCACTTCCTGTAATTAGAAGTAACAGTTTAACAGATCTTGATCTTGGGGCAGGAAGAATATCTGAAATAATTCCAGGTAATTATTTATATCAAAATAAAAGGAGATTGCTTGTTCTCTATAATTATTAATAAGTAGCAGTATTTGGTATCAAAATAAAAAATTCTTTAAGATATATTACACTTTCAATTTTTATATTTAGGTACTTTAATGATTTTATTTTTCTCTCATAGGGACATTCGATGAGATTCCAAATCTGGAGTTATTAACTTTAAGCGGAAATAAAATACAGATTCTGAAAAATGGCTCTATTCCAATCACGACTAACAATAGATTTGAGTACTATATTTCCTACAATGGATTGGAGACAATTGAGCCCGGAGCATTCACTGTGATAGAAGAGCCGAGTAAGTTAATAAATGATTACATAATTATGTGAAAGTACATTTTTTCTTCATTCAAGTTGTCACCATATTTAAAAGGCTTGGATCTTTCCCATTTGACGAATCCCACCAAATTTATTTTAAAGTAATTTTGTCCATAGAAATCGAAAATCATAACCATTTTTTGTAGAAACTAATACTTTTTGAGATATGAGGGTTTAAAGTTATTTATTTCCTATGTATTACTGAATGATTGAGAACCTTGAAAAACTCGTGTTTTCATTGAAATTACTCCAACATTATAGATTTTTTACATGAAACTGTAATGCAGTTTGTTCTATCCTCTTGTTTGTTGTACTGCACACTTCATGATTGATTAATGACCTGGCAGGGGTCGGCAAGCCCCCCGAAATACATATATCGAATATTTCCAGTTTCCATTTAATTTTCCATTCATTATTTCAATGCTGATATATGTGTAATGGAGGGCGTGCCGCCCTCCATAGCCCCATACTAGGTCATTAATAAATCATAAACTGAGTAGTACAACAAACTAGCGGATACAAAAAACTACATTACAGCTATCTTTCACCAAAATTGGCCAAAAAGCGTGAAAGCACGACTTTTTTCAAAGTTCTCACTCCTTCAGTAATACATAGGAAATAAATAACTTCAAACCCTCATATCTCAAAAAGTATTAGTTTCTACAAAAAACGGTTACAATTTTCGGATTTTATGGACAAAATAAGAAAAAATTAATTTAAATTAACTTTGGTGGGGGTCGTCAAATTGGAAAGATCCAAAGGTTGAAATGATCTGTGTTTTCTTCCACAGCACTGAATTCATCGATCATTGTCCTTAATAACAACCTCCTGAAGACGATTGATGCCCCAGTCTTTGAATCCCTGATGCCTTACGTGGTTTTCTTCAGAATTGACGGTAATTCCCTAATTAGCTCTTATCTTCCATCACCATTCATTACGAGGGTTTAAAGGCCATCTCCAGGCTCCAGAAAAAAATGAGTTTATTACATAATATTAAAGAACTAAGGTCGAGGATCACTATTCTTCAAACTGCATTCAATTCAGTTCAGTATTTATTTTATTATTTTATTTTAGAGTTTTTAATACTCCGTGAGCAACAATTGAGCGAATCACTAACCTGACGCTGAAGAAGAAGATTGTACTCTCTTTGTTTCGATTTCAAATTTGTTAAACAAACAATGAATTTTCGGCCTTCGTTTAAGTTGCTAATTTTCCTAAAGAATATAACGGTTCTATAATCAGTTTTACAATTTTATACATTTACACTAATATTTAATGGATTTATTATACCTAATACCCAGTTGACAATCAAATCAAATGGTGTACATACTTTTTCTTCAGACTGAAAATTAGTAAGTCGGAAGTAAAGTATGTTTTGTAGATTTTTCATTATTAAATTTTTTAAAACCAAACTTAAAAATAGGCTGTCAAATTTCATGAGGTTTGCAGCAAAATGGTAAGAAACATTAGCCTCATTGATTTAAAAAATAAAAAAAAATTTGCTTGAAGGGGCCCTTTAAACTTTAAAATTATTCACATCACATTATTTGCTTACCATTTGAGCTTTGATAATTATTAGACATTCCCACAACTTTATTTGAAATGATCTTTAAGTAAGTGATTTATGTTTTTATCCTCATGATGATAGAAAGTTTTGTATGTACTGTAATGATTTTGTTTCTATTTTCCGCAGACAATCCACTCGAATGCGGTTGTGACTTGGCCTGGATTATCACAAACCCTGAATACATGGCGAAAGTGACAATATTTGGAGATCCTAAATGTGCTGATGGAACATTGCTCACTGACTTGGATCCTTCCGCATATCTAGAGTTGTGTTGAGTCTGGCCACTTATTGAAATTAGTAATTTGCCAAATTCATTAAACTTTCTTCTTTGGTCAAGTCTAGCAGTACAGGCAGGCTTTGCTTTAAATATACCTCACTTTAGTAAAAGTGGTACTTATTTCGAGTCATGTTTCGAAATAAGGACCGTTCGTAGACATAGAAAACGGAGACAATGTTTTGTGATTATTTCACGGTAACTAAAAAAACATCAATATTATAATCCAGATGAGGTTATTAGAAGCAATTAGTTCAGAAATTTAACATGTCCCATTTTAGGGTAAGTTCCATATTTTCGAACACGTGAAAATCTTTATATTATAATCATTATTTAACTTTGATTTCAATTGGTATCCATGATACCAATTAGAATAGAAGTGAAATAATAATTATTATATTTTTTTCTGACGTGTCCGAAATTGTAGAACCAACCAATAACTTGGAACTACCAAATATATTTCATAGAACATAAAATTGCTGTTTGTTAAATGTAGCACAATAATTGTATAAATCTAAGTATCTATTAATTACTCACCTATACTGAGTGAGAGTTAAGCTATGGATGGATTTTAAAACATTTAATAAATGCACGACTTTAAACTTTTTCATCACAGTCACAAGCACTGAAAGACTGTATATTGTTAATAATAGGAACTCTAAAACAAATTTTCTTTCTATAACTCATAGAAAATGAGATATATAATCAAGGAGTGACAATTATAAATTTCCGTTTGGTAACTAAACTGAGTCGTGATTTGGTAACTAAAGCGGGGGATGCCTGTACCTGCAGTCAAATTATTAGCTATAAAAATCCATCATAAAATTAAATTTATTCAATTATTAGGGAGTTAAATAGAGATAATGTTAATTTTTAACTAGTAAATTATTGGTTATAATCTTCTTTTATTTAGTGGTTCTCAACAAAGTTACTTTAAATGAAGAAAATTCAACTGATGGAGACCGCGTACGACAAATTCCTCGACTTTCCTAAAATTTCCTGATACACGACATGCCATCAGTTCCATGACTGCTTTAGTGGATGGGATGGTCCTGCTCTGTTTTGCGTGTCAGGAACAAGGATTCTTTATGGAATAATAGTGGAGCACCTACTAGCATTTTCATCCATTTCGGAATCTAAATTTATTTACCTATTTAAACTAAACATCCCTTACATTTAGATCAAGTACAGTAAACCCCTGAGTTCTGCTTGAAGGGCAGCCTACAGAAATGTAAAAAAGTATATTAAGTATTTCAATACATATGAAACTATTCAAGAAACTGGCTATTTGTCCTGTCCACAGTGGTAGGTACAACTAGATCTCCCTCGCTTTGATCTTCTATATTTTTGGTCAAACAGGCAGATATAAGACTAAAGAGAGATATGCATAAAATTTTAGTGAATACCAGCTTCTACAAAAAGCATTAGGGTCTGATCTCCATGAAGCATAACATTCCTATTTTCCATTGAGTTTAGCTAGTAGCAAATAAATCACCATTTGCAACTCTCAAATAATTTTCTATCCACTTGAAACATCTTCAAATGTCCACTCAATGACATCATTAAATTTTCGACTTTCCGCTGAAATAAATTGAAATAAATCAATTTTCGACTTTCCGCTGGTAAATGTTCGGCTGAAATCAATCTTAATTTTTTTCGCCTTAGTGTTAGGCTGAAATACATCCATCCAAATATTTCTGCTGATGCAAATATTTCTGTTCAAATGCAGCAAAGAATAAAATATCATAAACTTCTAAAATTCTACTAAGTCCTATTTTAGGCTTTTTATATTATGAAATTGGCAAATTTATTGAACGTTACAATTTAATCAAAATCTGTGTGAATTATTATATAAATAAACCAATGCTATCACTTCAAGAAATAGCATAGTCTAAACTGTATCTGGTTTTCTGTGATTTTTCACATATTTTTTAGCACGGACTCTGTCATGAACAAAATGATAAAATAGCGGGAGATCAATATAATAAACTATTTAAAGAGAGAGATATGTAGAACCTAGTCATATTTGTAATGTTTATCATAGAAAAACTGTCAGGTGACACAAATTGTGTTTTGTCTATATACTATGTGGTATTTCCTTCAGTTTAAAAATATCTTATTTGACTTATACATGGTTTGTTTAGTCTGAGGTTGGTCTACTACGAGGGTTTGCTGTAAATACAAATTTCGAATTTAATATTGGAAATAGTTTCGTTTCGTGAATTTCAATTTAACCGTTGTTGTATTCAATTTTGTATCAATTTGAATAAATACATATACTAAGAAATAGATTCATTAAATTTTTAAGCGATGAATTCTTTATCTATTTGTTTTTTCACAATTTCTATTTAAACGGCCTAAACTGTTGATTTCATATACTAAATTGCCAGTTTACAAATCGTAAACACCTATATTTTAATCCTAAAAGTGTATAAATAAAGTTATAAAATGCCTTCTTGAGGGTCTAAAATACCTCTTCTATAGGTCCTAAAAGTCCGGGCTCTATTTATGGCATCGTATTCTGTGGAATTACAAGTAATTTGTTTTGGTAAGACTTTTTTGACAGGTAACTGAGCATTGAATTCTGGTGAACCCCACTAACAATATCATGAATTATGATATTGCTGGTTAATGATTTCCAGAATTCTAACGAGTTTCTAATACTCCCACCAACATTTTCACTTACCCTCATTTGACAGTTTTCATGTTCATCTTCTCTCTCTGAATCATTTAATTTTTTTCCTCCCCTGAACGACGTCGACTGGTAGCCTCCTCTTTTGCCATAAGGAAAAAACCTTCCTCTCTCTCTCTTTCTCTTGACTCCACGTGTCTACCAACATACGAGAATTTACCTCAATTGGAGCCAAATTGCTGAAATTTTTCAGATCTAATTTTACCACAATGACTGCTAGTTTGAACAGGAGGTTTTCTCAAATCCTCAGAAAATTTGTAAGTTTCTGCCATATCCCACATGCTCTGAACTAAATTTTCCGTCCATTCTACAAATTCCTTAAGTTTTTCTCTACGACATTTTACCATTTACCACGGTTGCTTCTCAGTTTTGCCCTAACGAACATTATAGAAATTTAGTCCTAAAATAGCAACATCAACGACAATAACTGTATTCTGATAGACAATATTTTTCTTCCGATGTGTCTAATAGGAGTGTTGCCATGTGAATTGCTTAATCCCTGCCTTAACTCCTTTGTGAATTGTGAATTCTTTACCGATACTAGTTGTGTTGAAACCCATAACGCTATCACCCTCTCTAAAATGCTAAAAATTAAACAATAGCCAAGATCCAAACTAAAACAGCTCGAGGGTCCAACATTAGATTTCACATAGAAATCGGCTAAGGTAAATGAAAATAGGTACAAACTTCATAAGTGTATTTCAGTCCATTTACTATCTATATAGTATTTATAGAAAATACAAAGATAATTTAACACAGGCTTGTAGATAGAGATCAAATGGTAATAAAACATGGTGGCTACCTACTATATACACGGCAAAATAGACCAACTTAAATCATAATAAAACAGTAGCTTTGGCATTCAAGCTTTACAGAGAGTATCGATACATAATGGATCACTTGACTATTAATGTAATGAAAAGAATTTAACAGAAACTATTTATTCGATGGTAACTTTGCTAGTTGGAATGGTTAAATAAAATACAGGTTAAATTGGTTTAACATGGAGAGTAATCTTGCAGTTTAAATAGATACAGCATCTCTTAAATCACTAACCAATGCTACCAAATTAATTGAAAGTCCTAATTAAGATAAAGTACTGAAAAAAGCGTGTCTCTTTTAACTGTGATTTCATTTGGCAAATTGGGGGAATCTACTTGGCAAAATTAAAGTTGAGTGAAGGTTCACAGCAGGTGTCCAGAAGAAATTCGAATTGATGTCCTTCACACCAGCGTGTCCAGTGTCCCGAATCCCTCGTCACTACTACTATGCAATGAACTGAGTCCCGTGTCGGAGTTAGAATCCACACTGTCTTCTTTGAGTTTCTGTTGTACGCAGGAGAAACTAACGTTCTTGTTCTTCAAGATTGGTTTAATGGGGTACTTGATTATGGAGGAGGGTACCCCGGTGGATGAATTGGTGTTGGAGCTGTCGGAGGAGGTACTGGACCGACACTTGACCGGAAGGGAGCCGATGAAGGCTTCCGATCTGTTCCCCAGTGCAGACTTCACGTTGTTTGTGTTAGAAACTAGAGGGCGCTTTAATATCGAGGTGCTATTTTCTTTGCATGAGGAGTTATTATTTTTGGTGTCATCTTTCAGTTTGGTGGTGATTGTGTTGATGTTCTCGTCATTTAAAGGAGGTGGGGGACTTAAAGGTAAAGGTGGAGGGATGTCTTCCACATTGAAAACATCTTCTTTACCATTCGAAAGTTTTTCATTACCATTCAGTTTTCGGTTGATAGTTTCATTTTTATTACTAGATCTCAATTTACATTTTATACAAAAACTACAAGAATTAGATTTTTCGACGATAGTACTATGTGGGCAGTTGCACGAACGCAGTTCGTCACCGTTAGTTGTATTTAGATTCAATAAATTGTTCCTATTATTTTTGAGAGATACCTTATTGGTTACTTTATTATCACAGCTTACTCTACTATTTTCGTTAGTTTGATTAGTTTGATTTGGTAGTGTGTTGGGACTAGTAGGATTGTGTCTATCTTTTGGAGGGGGCGGAGGGAGGTATGGGGGAGGTGGAGGAATAGTTTGCTTTAGAGGTTGCTTTCCCCCATCGTCAGAAGGTACTTTATTCACCTGCTGTGGTTGGTGACCCACTAGAGGCTGTACCAGACATACCGGGGGATATTGTGGTGGTGGGAAGAGAGGTGGGGGATCATCACCCTCCTTGGCTAGTCTGAATGCAGTTGGGGGAAGGTGAATGATGTAGTCTAGGTGAGCTTGGAGAGCTCTCGTCTCTTGGTCGGAATCTGCCTCTTCTTGTAGAAGAGCGTCGATGAGTTTCTTCTTTTGGGTGTTTGATGTGTCCTTGACACGTATCTGCTGCTCATTGGCCCTCGCCTCAGCCACTAGTAGCGAATGCTCCTCCCCCACTCTTTTAAGCTCCACCTCCAATTCAGAGGCCTCCAACTTCTGCTGCGTCTCCATCACCTCCACAGTACTCGCAAGTCCATGAATCATCTCCTCTTTGTGTACCAACTGGGTTATGATCTCTTCAAGCCGCATTAGCATCTCTGACTCAGAGTCCTGACTCTCAATGGAACTGTTCTTGTCAAGGAGGGACGTTCTATCTTCACTGGATGAGGACTCTTCATTCATTACAATACCAGAATCGTTACTCTTCTCATCCAGCAGGTTAGTTTTACGATACTTTGGAGGGGGTAGAATCAAGTTACTAGGAATGGAAGATATTCTTTCATTCAAGTTCCTAGATTCCTCTCTAATAGGACCACCGAAAGAGACTCCTTTCATCTCGCTAGAGTCCTTAGAGCTATCGCTGTGGTGCGACTGCTGGTCCTGCAGATAGGATGATAGAAGGTAATCATTGCCCAGACTCTGGACCCTGAGCAAATGCATCTGCTGCTCGTAAGTCTCGATCTGATTTTCGCGCTGATTGAGTCTCTTCAACTGCGTCTGTATGGTCTCCCCCTGCGCCACCACCAGCCTCATCAGCCTCTCCACTGTGTCACTGCAACAAAAAAACAATCTTAGAGTTATTCATGATTTGAGGTAAAAAAGAATTGATATCGAAATTAGAAAATTAACTGTTAATGCAAGAGTTAAATTTAAGTGGCAAGAAGAATTATTGAGTATTTATTTACTCAATGTGTTCATAATTAGTGAAACTGGAAAGATATACGCACAATAAGCAAGAATATCAAATAATGATAATTCCAAGCCACTAGTCAAGTTTTTTAAATACAATTATCATAATAAAATAGCCACATCATTTAAATTTGCACGCACTATTGGTGTTCTCAAGCAGACTTCATAGGACAAAATCAGACACGCATTTCCAAATATAAACAAAGATCGCAATAATCATAACTAGGCACACTATCAGCCAAAATATGAAACGAGGAACAGTAATTAGTAGATAAGAAGTAAAGAGACAATGGAATGAAGCAAATAAGTGCGTATGTTTTCAAGGCCACGGTTGCGTAGTACACTAGACAGGTTTGGGGCTAAACATATCAAGGACAAATGAGAGATTTGCCTGTTAAAACGTCCGATTAGAAGTGATTATCAGGAATTATTCATTGGACCAAGATTCTAACCCTCCTTGATGATATTGATAGGGATTACGTGATAGAAGATGATATTGATAGAGATTACGTGATAGAAGATGATATTGATAGAGATTACGTGATAGAAGATGATATTGATAGAGATTACGTGATAGAAGATGATATTGATAGAGATTACGTGATAGAAGATGATATTGATAGAGATTACGTGATAGAAGATGATATTGATAGAGATTACGTGATAGAAGATGATATTGATAGAGATTACGTGATAGAAGATGATATTGATAGAGATTACGTGATAGAAGATGATATTGATAGAGATTACGTGATAGAAGATGATATTGATAGAGATTACGTGATAGAAGATGATATTGATAGAGATTACGTGATAGAAGATGATATTGATAGAGATTACGTGATAGAAGATGATATTGATAGAGATTACGTGATAGAAGATGATATTGATAGAGATTACGTGATAGAAGATGATATTGATAGAGATTACGTGATAGAAGATGATATTGATAGAGATTACGTGATAGAAGATGATATTGATAGAGATTACGTGATAGAAGATGATATTGATAGAGATTACGTGATAGAAGATGATATTGATAGAGATTACGTGATAGAAGATGATATTTAAGAAAAAAAGAGTTACTGCATGATGATTATTTCATAAATCACAGTATTTTAATCTTCTATTATTTTAAATCTTGCATAACTATTGTCGTGTACCCAAACCAATTTTAAAATATCTACAAACATTTTCACAAATAAGGTGGCATTCTATAACATTATAGCTGTAAAAAGTCATCACAAGCAATCTTTTGGATGATAGTACGGAGGCCGGAAATTTCGGTCTCGGAATTATAAATGGCTCTTCAACATAAATGACTGTTATGTAGTTTGTTGTATCCGCTAGTTTGTTGTACTGCACACTTCATGATTGTTTAATGATCTGACAGGGGTTTCGGGTGGCGGCAAGCCCTCCGAAACATCAAACTGATACGTTTCATTCATACCTCTGACCGTATAAGTTCAGAGACCGAATTTTCCGCTCAAATCTCGTGTTAAA
Organism: Caprella mutica; assembly: GCA_947561585.1. NCBI lineage: Eukaryota > Metazoa > Arthropoda > Malacostraca > Amphipoda > Caprellidae > Caprella > Caprella mutica. The sequence goes on along the minus strand of CANNZV010000081.1, from coordinate 445,707 downwards.
AAAGTGTCAAAATTACTAATGTTACGTATCATTTTACAATGGTTGATGATGTTATCCTCTTTTAATAAATACACTACACATTTTAGTACTCATAATTTCAATTTCTTCTATTATTGTTCTTTAATAGAAATCATTATAAAATTAGATTATGTGCACTCTGTAGAGCACATACTTTCGCCGCTGCTTATCCGTTTGCTACCGAAATCTAATAAACTGGTGACTGGATAATAACCAATCGTCCCACCAAGTTTTAAGGTTCAATACTTTTTGAGTTATTGAGTTATAAATGACCTTGACCTTTTACCTTTTAAATTCTACCAGATGGTTCCTGGACATTGACCAATCGTCCCATCAAATTTCAGACAATTTGGTTCAATACTTTTTGAGTTATAGATGGCCTTGACCTTGATCTTTGACCTTCAACATGATCGCTCCCAAAATACAACAAATTGGTTCCTGTATATTGACCAATCGTTCCACCAAGTTTCATGCAATATGGTTAAACACTTTTTGAGTTATAAATGACCATGACCTTGACCTTTGACCGGGTCGCTCACGAAATTCTACCAGCAGGTCACTGGACATGGACCAATCGTTTCACCAAATTTCAGGTAATTTGGTTGAACACTTTTTCAGTTAAGCGAATAACAAGATGATAAATAAATAAATGCCGATGAAAATATGACCTTCCGGCATTCTGCGAAGGTAATGAGACAGAATTTTCCTAGGGCCGATAGTACATATGCTGCTGATGACTGTACATAACTGCAGGTGACTGTAGAGGGTGTTTTTTACCGAGTATCTTCCCCCTTCATTCCCAATTCTCACTAACTGCACCAACATATTACCAGACAAAATACCATTTCCGGGCAAGAAATGATAGAGCTGATGAAGTATTATTTGATTTATTAATTAAACCTACTAGAGCTGACTTATTCTAGAAATGAATTGTCTGATTAAATGGGACTTTTTATATCTTTAATTTAACCATAGAATTCAAATTAAATTCCGGCTACAGTTTCCCATTTAATTAGTGTAAATGTTGGTATTTAAGTCGGCGAATATTCCCTGGGAATTATGGAAGGAATGTCAGTTTCGCAATGAACCTCTAGAGTAGGGATGAGCGAATAACACCGAGACCTTGGGTCAAACGCCTAAAATAAACAAAAGCCATTTTCTGAGGGGTGAACATGAACATTATTTTTGTGATTCGTTAAAAAATAGTAGTCTCTTACAACAGGAAAATTAGAAAACCGTGATTTGTGAAAATAGCTTCACACAGTGATGTTTTTGTCTCTAACAGCAGAGTTGGCTTCTATTGACGATGTTAACATAGCTAGTTAGTTCTGAGGAATATACCTACCTATATAAATATACTAATTTTCAGCATTAAAGTGACATGGAGTTTTGACGAATCTATGTTTGGTCAATAGATTTCGATTATTCTAGCTTTACTACAATAAATTTAACCATAGGATAGGACACTAGTTAGTGGCAGCACTAGTCAGTGGCAGCACTATAGCTCCCTCTGGTTCCCAGGTGCCACGACTCAGAGCTGTACATCAAAGGATTAGAATCTTTAATGGAATGAAGAGACGAGATGAGAGAGAAAGAAAGGAGAGAGTCAGAAATTAGCCAGAGAGTCGGGAATTAGTCAGAGAGTCGGGAATTAGTCAGAGAGTCGGGAATTAGTCAGAGAGTCAGAAATTAGTCAGAGAGTCAGAAATTAGCCAGAGAGTCAGAAATTAGCCAGAGAGTCAGAAATTAGCCAGAGAGTCAGAAATTAGTCAGAGAGTCAGAAATTAGCCAGAGAGTCAGAAATTAGCCAGAGAGTCAGAAATTAGCCAGAGAGTCAGAAATTAGCCAGAGAGTCAGAAATTAGCCAGAGAGTCAGAAATTAGCCAGAGAGTCAGAAATTAGCCAGAGAGTCAAAAATTAGCCAGAGAGTCAGAAATTAGCCAGAGAGTTAATCTCTCAATGGTACTTGGTATCACTTGGAGACTTTCAAATATTTTCAGGGTCAAATAAGCATATACATTATACATGTACATTCTACATATTGAATATGCATGTATATCTAGAATATGCATGTACATTATTATGCAGTCAAAGAAAAGTGTATACGTACTGATATTTTTACAGTTGCTAATTACATATTTCAAAAAGAAACTCAACTAATTGTAATGCTTGTAGATATTTCAAAATTGGTCTTATTTGACGGTAACAGAAAATTAGAAAAGAGTGATTTGAAAATTAACTTGATGCAGAGACTTTTTTCTTTGATAGTACGTACATCTTGAATATACAAGAATATCTTGAATAGACATGTACATAAAAAAACAAAACAAGAAAAGGAATAAAAAATATAATACAGGTAAAGCTCGTACAGCGAACAATCTTTCAACGGAAACCCTCCACAAATGACCAAAATTATACGTTCTAGAGGCCACACAGCTGCTACAACGACCTCTTTAAATTATACGGCTTAACAAATATTCTATTGATCTACCAAGTATGTAGCCGTACATTGACTATATTCAAACATAGTACAATTTACAATCAACACTCAATGTATTGTTTGACAGATTTTCAGTAATTTGATTTTGTTACTCTTTCCCTGTACATTTTCTTTGATTAGAAGTTCTATAGAAATTAGAGAGGTATCTATATTTTATTTTCACTTAATTCATATCTATTAAGTTGCTAATTTCTTTACATTTTACCCAACTTATTATTTCGTACATTTATATAAGCAAGTTATATAATATAAATACTGTATGATTTTCATTAAATTTTTCGATTAATAATAATCGGAGATTTTTCATCTTCATTAGAGTCTCTTTGAAATGCTGTTAAAGAAAACTTACACAGTTTAAATCCCCAACTGAACTAATCATGTGATATTAGAGCGAACGCTCGATCCGTATAGCGACCTTTTTTTCAGGTAGACATTCTGTCGCTGTACGAGCTTTACCTGTACTTTAAATGAACACTAGGCACTATTATTATAACATTAAGATACATTGAATAATTTGTCTTTTTAAACTAATCGAGTTTTAGTCATATTGGCAGATTATTTACAACTATTTTATGATAGAGCTAATGCGAAGTAACTAAACCATGTCCTGCCCGACACAAAACATTGGCACAATTGATAGGGAGCAACTTCCTGTCATTGTGACGAGTAAAAACTAACCTACCTAAATTAAATGGGGAAAAAACAACCTACATGTGAGTAAAATAAATACAGGCAGGTCCCGATTTTATTACACTACTCTTATATAAAAGCTGTAATAATTGCGAGACATGTTTCGAAGTTATTTTATAATAGTAACTCCTTGAACATTTCATTTTCTATGAGTTAGAATAATAGAAAATGGTTTGAGGGCTTGACTTGGCGTATATTGCTCTTTTGGTTTCTACAATCAACTGATGAAAGCTCAAAGTAGAGAAAGAATTAATATATTGTTTGGCAAGGAACAACCAGGGTATGTTGAATGTTGTCACAACATTCAACCGATGTTACAACATTGAACCGATGTTACAACATTGAACCGATGTTACAACATTGAACCACATTAATACTGTAACAGTGTCCCCAAAGAACAGTATTATAAGAATAATGCATGTAAAAATAATGCATGTAAAAATAATGCATGTAAAAATATGCATGTTAAAAAATAATCAAGAGGAAAATTCACCTGCAAGCTTTCCCGTATTTCAGTTTCCGGGACCGGTACCGTGAGCCGGATTTCTTGTACGGGCACGGGCGCATCATCACTAATATTAAAAACAACTAAATAGACTATTTCTAGTTCGTGTCACAATAGATAGTTTTCGAATAGAGTCTCGTATATCACCTGAAATACAAATATAGATAGAAATAAAGAAAACAATGATAACATTAATGAGTTCATTGACATGTAATTTAAAGTATTGAATTTAGCCACTGTCAGTCAATTAAAACCACGCAATTAACTTGTAATGATTAACACAAAAAAATACAATTAACTTATAATGAGTGACACAATTCACCTAAAAACTAATAACGAAAAAAGACAGTAAATGTCATACATGTAAATTTTTCCTAACCCATTTACACAGTATATGATTTAAATAAATAAGAGCATATACATTATTTGAATGAATAAGAGTGATATAAGAGGAGTTACAAGAGATGCAACCACTAACAACCTCCCCACACCAAGTGAGAGGCAAGACTGAGAGGGAAAATAAATATGCATTGTACAGTGGGGCACACTGAAACACACAAAAACAATTAAACTGATGTCAACACACAAAAACCTATTGTAGAGAGTTTCAAAACTTCTCTGAAATAAAGTATTTCCCCATATAAATGAAAAAACTATAAAGGAAGTAATAATTTACACCTTAAATGGTAAAATAATGCAAAAAAAAGTTAGAAACTAATGATAAGGATTTCACTATTGAAAATGTAGACTATTGTACAGTCACACTGGCTGTGTAAGTCACTCAGTCACACAGGCTGTGTAAGTCACTCAGTCACACAGGCTGTGTAGGTCACTCAGTCACACAGGCTGTGTAGGTCACTCAGTCACACAGGCTGTGTAAGTCACTCAGTCACACAGGCTGTGTAAGTCACTCAGTCACACAGGCTGTGTAGGTCACTCAGTCACACAGGCTGTGTAAGTCACTCAGTCACACAGGCTGTGTAAGTCACTCAGTCACACAGGCTGTGTAAGTCACTCAGTCACACAGGCTGTGTAGGTCACTCAGTCACACAGGCTGTGTAAGTCACTCAGTCACACAGGCTGTGTAGGTCACTCAGTCACACAGGCTGTGTAGGTCACTCAGTCACACAGGCTGTGTAGTGTGTAGGTCACTCAGTCACACAGGCTGTGTAGTGTGTAGGTCACACAGGCTGTGTAAGTCACTCAGTCACACAGGCTGTGTAAGTCACTCAGTCACACAGGCTGTGTAGGTCACTCAGTCACACAGGCTGTGTAGGTCACTCAGTCACACAGGCTGTGTAGGTCACTCAGTCACACAGGCTGTGTAGGTCACTCAGTCACACAGGCTGTGTAGTGTGTAGGTCAGGGTAGTTCTATCTTCTGTTCAATAGCGTTTTGCCTGGAGGAGAACATGTACCCTTTTTTGTGCTAAAAATTTGGAGGTTAACGTAATTATTAACAACGCTCTCTGTCAATCGTCTCGTCCACTGTCAATCGTCTCATCCACTGTCAATCGTCTCATCCACTGTCAAATGTCTCGTCCACTGTCAAATGTCTCGTCCACTGTCAAACTGTGTCAAACTCTTGGTTACTTTATTATCGTAGTTAACATTTTACCCCAAAGTTACAAACTATTTAATCGAAATAAATAATAATACCTCGCATTATAATACAAATACTATAGGCAGATATAACCAATAATAACAATACAAATACTATAGGCAGATATAACCAATAACAACAATACAAATACTATAGGCAGATATAACCAATAACAACAATACAAATACTATAGGCAGATATAACCAATAATAACAATACAAATACTATAGGCATATATAACCAATAATAACAATACAAATACTATAGGCAGATATAACCAATAATAACAATACAAATACTAAAGGCACATATAACCAATAACAACAATATAGCCACAGTCACAACACACAAAGCCGCTATAAATACTATTTCATGTCATTTCGGGCGTAGAAAACAGACGGCGCTGTTACCGCGTAACCTTGACCTTACCGTAGAGAGATCCTGTGTCGCTAAAGTCTTGCGTAAGAGACTCTAACGGAGAATAGTTAACGATTCATTGGAATAGTTGATGGCATGGATTTATCATCACATGAAAAGCTAATGAAAAGATTTCATGTGAAAAGCCTTTAAGAAATTGAATGAGAGACTCGAAACCATCAATGACAATCCTTGAATTCTAGCATGTTCTTAAACTTTTCATGTTAAGATGAGAAAATGAATGAAAATCCTTCAATATGAAAAGTCTTTAAAGATGACATTGGACGAAAAACCTTAAACAAAAAAATCTAAAGTTGTAAAAGCCCAAATTGAAACATCCTTAAATGGAAGTGAATTCATAGTGACTTTTCGTGTTCGGGTGAAAAGTCTACTAATAATGACTATCAAGTTATTTTTTATATTCGGGTGAAAAGTCCAATAATGGTTAAATATAGACTTTTGGTGTTCATATGAAAAGTCAGTGCAGGTAGACCATTAGTTCTTTGACTGGGTGAAAATGGTAATGTGGATGATATTAGATTATTTAATGGGGCCATTAGACACCAATAGAGGCGATAGTGAGGCTAAAAAGACTGCAATGTAAGTCTTAGAGACACCAGCCTCTAGTGGCACTGTAAAAAATAACATTGTGGAGAAGAACTGAGTTATGAAAGGAAATTGTCAAGGTGAGTGGAGAGTGAGTGGATAGTGAGTGGAGAGTGAGTGGATAGTGAGTGGAGAGTGAGTGGAGAGTGAGTGGTGAGTGAGTGGAGAGTGAGTGGAGAGTGAGTTAGTGAGTGGAGAGTGAGTTAGTGAGTGGAGAGTGAGTTAGTGAGTGGAGAGTGAGTGGAGAGTGAGTTAGTGAGTGGAGAGTGAGTGGAGAGAGAGTGAGTGGTGAGTAAGTGGAGAGAGAGTGGAGAGTGAGTGGAGAGTGAGTGAGTGGAGAGAGAGTGAGTGGTGAGTAAGTGGAGAGAGAGTGGAGAGTGAGTGGAGAGTGAGTGAGTGGAGAGTGAGTGAGTGGAGAGAGAGTGGAGATGGCGTGGAGATGGCGTGGAGAGAGAGTGAGTGAGTGGAGAGTGAGTGAATGGAGAGTGAGTGAGTGGAGAGTGAGTGAGTGGAGAGTGAGTGAGTGGAGAGTGAGTGAGTGGAGAGTGAGTGAGTGAGTGGAGAGTGAGTGAGTGAGTGGAGAGTGAGTGAGTGAGTGGAGAGTGAGTGAGTGGAGAGTGAGTGGAGAGTGAGTGAGTGGAGAGTGAGTGAGTGGAGAGTGAGTGAGTGAGTGAGTGGAGAGTGAGTGAGTGGAGAGTGAGTGAGTGGAGAGTGAGTGAGTGGAGAGTGAGTGAGTGGAGAGTGAGTGAGTGGAGAGTGAGTGAGTGGAGAAAGAGTGAGTGGAGAAAGAGTGAGTGAGTGGTGAGTGAGTGGAGAAAGAGTGAGTGAGTGGTGAGTGAGTGGAAAAAGAGTGAGTGAGTGGTGAGTGAGTGGAAAAAGAGTGAGTGAGTGGTGAGTGAGTGGAGAAAGAGTGAGTGAGTGGTGAGTGAGTGGAGAAAGAGTGAGTGGAGAAAGAGTGAGTGGAGAAAGAGTGAGTGGAGGAAGAGTGAGTGGAGGAAGAGTGAGTGGAGGAAGAGTGAGTGGAGGAAGAGTGAGTGGAGGAAGAGTGAGTGGAGGAAGAGTGAATGGAGGAAGAGTGAATGGAGGAAGAGTGAGTGGAGGAAGAGTGAGTGGAGGAAGAGTGAGTGGAGGAAGAGTGAGTGGAGGAAGAGTGAGTGGAGGAAGAGTGAGTGGAGGAAGAGTGAGTGGAAGAAGAGTGAGTGGAGGAAGAGTGAGTGAGTGAGTGGAGGAAGAGTGAGTGGAGGAAGAGTGAGTGAGTGGAGGAAGAGTGAGTGAGTGGAGGAAGAGTGAGTGAGTGGAGGAAGAGTGAGTGAGTGGAGGAAGAGTGAGTGAGTGGAGGAAGAGTGAGTGAGTGGAGGAAGAGTGAGTGAGTGGAGGAAGAGGGAGTGAGTGGAGGGAGAGTGAGTGAGTGGAGGAAGAGTGAGTGGAGGAAGAGTGAGTGGAGGAAGAGTGAGTGGAGGAAGAGTGAGTGGAGGAAGAGTGAGAGAGTGAGTGGAGGAAGAGTGAGAGAGTGAGTGGAGGAAGAGTGAGAGAGTGAGTGGAGGAAGAGTGAGAGAGTGAGTGGAGGAAGAGTGAGAGAGTGAGTGGAGGGAGAGTGAGTGGTGAGTGACAAGATAAAAAATGGTGTATAATATCTAAAATTAAAAATAAAATAAATTGATATGATTTTCCGTAAAAAAACTGAATAGACAACACAGTGAATGAAGCATGATTCACAGTGAATGAAGCATGCTTCACAGTGAATGAAGCATGATTCACAGTGAATGAAGCATGCTTCACAGTGAATGAAGCATGATTCACAGTGAATGAAGCATGATTCACAGTGAATGAAGCATGCTTCACAGTGAATGAAGCATGATTCACAGTGAATGAAGCATGATTCACAGTGAATGAAGCATGCTTCACAGTGAATGAAGCATGCTTCACTCAGTTGTCTTTCTTTCTGATTATTTACAAGGATAAAGTAGTTAAATGCATTTAAGTGCTCAAGAGAAATAGTCTACATGTGAAGAAGGAGATTGGAACGAAACATAACATCGTTAGCATCTACGATATATGCATATTAGAGAGTCAATAGTCACTATTAGTGTAGCGCATGCATTTTAGAGAGTAAATAGTCACTAATAGTCACTATTAATAGTAGGTATTATAATGATGAACTTTGAATAGCAATTTAAAGTGACCTTAAATTGAAAATAACCAGTTGACCTATAAATGATAAACCGAGTCATTGTGACCCAGTAGTCAATCACAGTGACTCAATAGAGTCAATCACAGTGACTCAATAGAGTCAATCACAGTGACTCAATAGAGTCAATCACAGTGACTCAATAGAGTCAATCACAGTGACTCAATAGAGTCAATCACAGTGCCTCAATAGAGTCAATCACAGTGACTCAATGGAGTCAATCACAGTGACTCAATGGAGTCAATCACAGTGATTCAATGGAGTCAATCACAGTGATTCAATAGAGTCAAACACAGTGACTCAATAGAGTCAAACACAGTGATTCAATGGAGTCAATCACAGTGATTCAAAGGAGTCAATCACAGTGATTCAATGGAGTCAATCACAGTGATTCAATAGAGTCAATCCCAGTGATTCAATAGAGTCAATCACAGTGATTCAATAGAGTCAATCACAGTGATTCAATGGAGTCAATCACAGTGATTCAATGGAGTCAATCACAGTGATTCAATGGAGTCAATCACAGTGATTCAATGGAGTCAATCACAGTGATTCAATGGAGTCAATCACAGTGATTCAATAGAGTCAATCACAGTGATTCAATAGAGTCAATCACAGTGATTCAATAGAGTCAATCACAGTGATTCAATAGAGTCAATCACAGTGATTCAATAGAGTCAATCACAGTGATTCAATGGAGTCAATCACAGTGATTCAATAGAGTCAATCGCAGTGACTCAATAGAGTCCATCACTTCACATCTCGTATGGTGACTCACCACTCGCTTGACAACATCTGTATTACGCACTACCAACGGAAAAAAAGAGATATAGTCACAGTCGTCATGTAGCTACTATAAAAAAAGATGATAGTACATCATCACAGTGACTCTTTTCTCTGATAGTACATCATCACAGTGACTCTTTTCTCTGATAGTACATCATCACAGTGACTCTTTTCTCTGATAGTACATCATCACAGTGACTCTTTTCTCTGATAGTACATCATCGCAGGGACTCTTTTCTCTGATAGTACATCATCACAGTGACTCTTTTCTCTGATAGTACATCATCACAGTGACTCTTTACTCTGATAGTACATCATCACAGTGACTCTTTTCTCTGATAGTACATTATCACAGTGACTCTTTTCTCTGATAGTACATCATCACAGTAACTCTTTTCTCTGATAGTACATCATCACAGTAACTCTTTTCTCTGATAGTACATCATCACAGTGACTCTTTTCTCTGATAGTACATCATCACAGTGACTCTTTTCTCTGGTAGTACATCATCACAGTGACTCTTTTCTCTGATAGTACATCATCACAGTAACTCTTTTCTCTGATAGTACATCATCACAGTAACTCTTTTCTCTGGTAGTACATCATCACAGTAACTCTTTTCTCTGGTAGTACATCATCACAGTAACTCTTTTCTCTGATAGTACATCATCACAGTGACTCTTTTCTCTGATAGTACATTATCACAGTGACTCTTTTCTCTGTTAGTACATCATCACAGTGACTCTTTTCTCTGATAGTACATCATCACAGTAACTCTTTACTCTGATAGTACATCATCGCAGGGACTCTTTTCTCTGATAGTACATCATCACAGTGACTCTTTTCTCTGGTAGTACATCATCACAGTGACTCTTTTCTCTGATAGTACATCATCACAGTAACTCTTTTCTCTGATAGTACATCATCACAGTAACTCTTTTCTCTGGTAGTACATCATCACAGTAACTCTTTTCTCTGATAGTACATCATCACAGTGACTCTTTTCTCTGATAGTACATTATCACAGTGACTCTTTTCTCTGATAGTACATCATCACAGTGACTCTTTTCTCTGATAGTACATCATCACAGTGACTCTTTTCTCTGATAGTACATCATCACAGTGACTCTTTTCTCTGATAGTACATCATCACAGTGACTCTTTTCTCTGATAGTACATCATCACAGTGACTCTTTTCTCTGATAGTACATCATCACAGTGACTCTTTTCTCTGATAGTACATCATCACAGTGACTCTTTTCTCTGATAGTACATCATCACAGTGACTCTTTTCTCTGATAGTACATCATCACAGTGACTCTTTTCTCTGATAGTACATCATCACAGTGACTCTTTTCTCTGATAGTACATCATCACAGTGACTCTTTTCTCTGATAGTACATCATCACAGTGACTCTTTTCTCTGATAGTACATCATCACAGTGACTCTTTTCTCTGATAGTACATCATCACAGTGACTCTTTTCTCTGATAGTACATCATCACAGTGACTCTTTTCTCTGATAGTACATCATCACAGTAACTCTTTTCTCTGATAGTACATCATCACAGTAACTCTTTTCTCTGATAGTACATCATCACAGTAACTCTTTTCTCTGATAGTACATCATCACAGTGACTCTTTTCTCTGATAGTACATCATCACAGTGACTCTTTTCTCTGATAGTACATCATCACAGTGACTCTTTTCTCTGATAGTACATCATCACAGTGACTCTTTTCTCTGATAGTACATCATCACAGTGACTCTTTTCTCTGATAGTACATCATCACAGTGACTCTTTTCTCTGATAGTACATCATCACAGTGACTCTTTTCTCTGATAGTACATCATCGCAGTGACTCTTTTCTCTGATAGTACATCATCGCAGTGACTCTTTTCTCTGATAGTACATCATCGCAGTGACTCTTTTCTCTGATAGTACATCATCGCAGTGACTCTTTTCTCTGATAGTACATCATCACAGTGACTCTTTTCTCTGATAGTACATCATCACAGTGACTCTTTTCTCTGATAGTACATCATCACAGTGACTCTTTTCTCTGATAGTACATCATCACAGTGACTCTTTTCTCTGAATAGTAAATCATCACAGTGACTCTTTTCTATGACTGTACATCATCACAGGTACAATTTTCTCTGATAGTCCATCATCACAGTGACTCTTTTCTCTGATAGTACATCATCACAGTAACTCTTTTCTCTGATAGTACATCATCACAGTAACTCTTTTCTCTGATAGTACATCATCACAGTGACTCTTTTCTCTGATAGTACATCATCACAGTGACTCTTTTCTCTGATAGTACATCATCACAGTGACTCTTTTCTCTGATAGTACAGTCACACTATGAATCACTCGTACTATCTCACTCTCAACAAGTTACTACGGCATAAAAAGCAGTCGTTCTCGTCCCAATAACACGTGGGCCAAACTAACACTCATCGCTAATGGGGCAACTGGTTTGGGGGTCAGGCCTGTACAGTCAAATGAATTAAGCCTTCCACACCTATAGGTATATAGGAACTTTCCACACCTATAGGTATATAGGAACTTTCCACACCTATAGGTATATAGGAACCTTCCACACCTATAGGTATATAGGAACCTTCCACACCTATAGGTATATAGGAACCTTCCACACCTATAAGTATATAGGAACCTTCCACACCTATAAGTATATAGGAACCTTCCACACCTATAAGTATATAGGAACCTTCCACACCTATAAGTATATAGGAACCTTCCACACCTATAAGTATATAGGAACCTTCCACACCTATAAGTATATAGGAACCTTCCACACCTATAAGTATATAGGAACCTTCCACACCTATAAGTATATAGGAACCTTCCACACCTATAAGTATATAGGAACCTTCCACACCTATAAGTATATAGGAACCTTCCACACCTATAAGTATATAGGAACCTTCCACACCTATAAGTATATAGGAACCTTCCACACCTATAAGTATATAGGAACCTTCCACACCTATAAGTATATAGGAACCTTCCACACCTATAAGTATATAGGAACCTTCCACACCTATAAGTATATAGGAACCTTCCACACCTATAAGTATATAGGAACCTTCCACACCTATAAGTATATAGGAACCTTCCACACCTATCGGTATATAGGAACCTTCCACACCTATCGGTATATAGGAACCTTCCACACCTATAAGTATATAGGAACCTTCCACACCTATCGGTATATAGGAACCTTCCACACCTATCGGTATATAGGAACCTTCCACACCTATCGGTATATAGGAACCTTCCACACCTATCGGTATATAGGAACCTTCCACACCTATCGGTATATAGGAACCTTCCACACCTATCGGTATATAGGAACCTTCCACACCTATAGGTATATAGGAACCTTCCACACCTATAGGTATATAGGAACCTTCCACACCTATAGGTATATAGGAACCTTCCACACCTATAGGTATATAGGAACCTTCCACACCTATAGGTATATAGGAACCTTCCACACCTATAGGTATATAGGAACCTTCCACACCTATAGGTATATAGGAACCTTCCACACCTATAGGTATATAGGAACCTTCCACACCTATAGGTATATAGGAACCTTCCACACCTATAGGTATATAGGAACCTTCCACACCTATAGGTATATAGGAACCTTCCACACCTATAGGTATATAGGAACCTTCCACACCTATAGGTATATAGGAACCTTCCACACCTATAGGTATATAGGAACCTTCCACACCTATAGGTATATAGGAACCTTCCACACCTATAGGTATATAGGAACCTTCCACACCTATAGGTATATAGGAACCTTCCACACCTATAGGTATATAGGAACCTTCCACACCTATAGGTATATAGGAACCTTCCACACCTATAGGTATATAGGAACCTTCCACACCTATAGGTATATAGGAACCTTCCTCACCTATAGGTATATAGGAACCTTCCACACCTATAGGTATATAGGAACCTTCCACACCTATAGGTATATAGGAACCTTCCACACCTATAGGTATATAGGAACCTTCCACACCTATAGGTATATAGGAACCTTCCACACCTATAGGTATATAGGAACCTTCCACACCTATAGGTATATAGGAACCTTCCACACCTATAGGTATATAGGAACCTTCCACACCTATAGGTATATAGGAACCTTCCACACCTATAGGTATATAGGAACCTTCCACACCTATAGGTATATAGGAACCTTCCACACCTATCGGTATATAGGAACCTTCCACACCTATAGGAACTATCTAACACACTCTAAGGCACAGTCTAGAGCTACTAGCGGTGAAAACGCCGCGTTTTCACCGCTCAGTTTACGACTCTTCAATTAATCACGGTAATATGAATGGAAAGCAAATATACAGTCTATACTAACGTTTCTACCGCCTTACACTCATTTAACCTTGACTTATTAAAGAGGCGTCAACTGAGCGGTGAAAACGCGGCGTTTCATCTGCCTAGTAAAGAATGGACCTAAATGAACATAGAAAAGCGTACCTGTGATGATTAGTTTCACAGTTCACTATTTTCACATTTCCTAACAGTAACGTGAGACTTTTCCTACATGTTTCAGTCTTTTTAAGCCTAAGCTTTAATAACTGTTCACTGCATTATTAATAGTTAATACTAGCAGGACTTACGGTAATTACATGGCATGAGACAATCAAATAAATAAAATGTGGACAGTGCAAAAAAGAATAAATTTCGGATAACAAAAAACAAAACCCGGGGATAATCCGGATGACAGGAAAATTACAAATCCAGATAAAATAATCCGGTAATAGCTATTCGGAAAAAAATCTGTTTTTCGGATTTTCATTCGAATATCAATTATTATAGTCACGGAATGTATGTGTATTTGTATATGTGGTTATATGTTGGAAATCAACAGACATACGGATATCTAATTTCAAGATTTAAAAAATCAATAAAAATCCGAATGATCCGTTAACAGAGATTGGGTAATGTCCGGTGATTGAATAAATCATCGGGTTCAGAGTATTAATGTTACCATATTTGTTTAGAACTATCTAATTACTGAAAGCGTAACTAACTAACTCACTAATTAACTAACAACTAACTAACTAAGGTACACGTAGAATAATATGATGATAGGCATAACTTATTAAATAGATAGCTATGTTTTAACCATTATAAAGATTGTTATTAGGTCTACTCACGTTATGACTGGCTCCTCCTTGCCTTCTCTGGTAGATGAGGAGCCTCCTCCCTGCTCTTCCTTGCTATTCTGTGAACACATTGCCTCTCGCCGAGATAATCTGCAAAAAAGAGGAGTTGAGAGGAGCTAGAGAGCGTAAGAGGAGCTGAGAGGAGCTAGAGTGCGTAAGAGGAGTTGAGAGGAGCTAGAGAGCGTAAGAAGAGTGTGCTATATTCCCATTAGGTTATTCTCTTTACACCATTAGCAACAAAGCTCCAAAGTACATTGAAATACACTAGTCTTTCTAGTGACTGACAAAGCAGTAGTTATATACATTATACATTATAGTTATTTGGAAAATACATCAGAAAGTAGGCAATGGAGTCAATAAAGAGAGCATACATATGAATTAGAATAACATGGCAATAGAAAGACACCCACAGTACACGGATGTTAAACACAGTGACCAATGAATAATTATTATACACCCACTGTCCGAGTACTTTGAGTGTTCCCAATTAGATTAAGTTTAAGTTTTATTTGATTTTCTTGAATTATTATAATTTTTCATTATTTTAACTTTTTCCATTTTTTTCTTTAATAATTTAATTTCTTTCGATATTTTTTCTATTACTTTTTTATGTATTGCTACTTCTATACCTCATTTTGTGTCTCCTCCTGCTCCTCTCGCTCCTGCCTCCACATGACTCTGTCTCCACCTCCTCCACTGCCTTCTCCTCCTTGGTGTCAGTGGGTGGTGGAAGTGATTTCCCCCTCCTTAGGATGAACTTCACACTGTGCACATCCTCACCCCACGACTTCCACACCTTGGGGGAAATAGAGATGGGGTAAGTGAGGAGTTATCGGTCAGTTACACGTTTTCGGTCATATGAGAAAAAAGTATATAGGGTGAGTAACAAATTATCGGTCAGTTCCACTTCTTCGGTCATATAAAAAAGAACGATATAATAATAATAAAAATTATTATTATTATATCGTTCTCTCTTATATGATCGAAGAAGTGGAGCTGACCGATAATTTGTAACTCACCCTATATACTTTTTTCTCATCCAACTGTGGATAGTAGGTACTACTGAAATGGTGACTAAAAAGTCAGTAAGATGACTAAGGAAACGACACTCAAAGGAGAGTCATTCTAAACACAGTTCACGTTACTGAATCACATGGCAGAGAATGGGCAGGCCTACCAACTACTGCTGTAATGACAAAAAATATATAGAAACATTTTCAAACTAATTCTAAGAACAATAATCTAAAAATAGATATTGTCCACTATTTATTGATCGTAATCTAAGATCAAATTGACACAGTGAATAGTAAACCAGTGAACTTAGACAGCATGCCTGTACTAACGAAATAGTACTACGAAACAGACACCAACTCTTATTTCTCCCATCATCTCCTAAGATATCCCCTTACAAATCACTTTACGCGATGTGAACCAAAAGGAAAGGACACATTATAAATAGGAAGAAAAACTACACCGGCTTGATAATATCAAAACAATGGAGTTAGTGTAAAAAATAATATTAAGGGATAATCGAAACCCAACCACCCTGTTCACCATGCTATTCACCACCCTGTTCACCCTGCTATTCACCACCCTGTTCACGCTGCTAATTACCAACCTGTTCACCCTGCTATTCACCACCCTGTTCACCCTGCTATTCACCACTCTGTTCACCCTGTCCCCCACCCCCTCACCTTGAGCACCCTCTGCTCATGTTCCAGTGGTCTCTCCACCCTCTTCCACCTCTCAACAATGAGGTGACTCATGACCATCTCGTCAGTGACTCTGGGGTGGTGAGTCTTGAGTAGCGCCCTCAGCAAGTCGTGGCAAGTGGTGCGTCTGTTGACCCCACTCACCCACTTGGGGGACCCGTCCACCCAAACGCAGATCTCCACCTCCGGGGAGCACATGATCTGGAAAAGAAAAGACTACAATGGTAAAAAAACAGTTAAGAAGCACATAGCTAGTTAAAAAAACATTTAAAAACATATTTAAAAGAAAACACTTTTTAAAAAGACGAAGTTTTTAAAAAAGCGTAGTTAAAAAATCACGTAGTTAAAAAATATTAATACCATATTGTTAAATATATGAACATAATAATTAGAATGAAGGCGTCACAAAAAACAGAAACCAATATTTATTTTCGGTTTGAATATTTTAGTTTTCATATGAAAATATGATGTCAATATCATTGTGGAAATAAGAAAGAATGAGCAAAAATATATCAGTTACCCAGACAGAAAATATAGTTTTCTATGAGAGAAAAGTTTTCTTTGTACAATTCAAGGGATACCCTTTCATTAAACAGTAAATTATAATCTCGAGAGAATAAGTTACGTTACTTTATTTACTTACATAACAATAATCAAATAATATCAATAATTAAATAATATTAATAATTAGGAATTTAATACGGATACATTTCTTTAAAATTAAAATACTGATAAATAGAAAATATTAACTTCAATATAAAATTTAAATAATTTTGGAACAGTAAAGAATTAATTGACGTCACAGGAATAAAGTCAGGATATCTTATAACCAGACATGATTAAAAAATATGATCTTCCTAATTATCGAACGGCCTCACATTTCCGATCACATGAGTGCAAACTATTTGACTTAACATTTCAACTCGTAAATAAATAAAAGAACATTTTTATACTGTAACACATAAAACTTGAAAATATTTTTTAGGAGAATATTTGGAATAAAGTAATAGATTTGTTAAACTCTTCTCAAATTAAACACCACCTAAACCATTTTTTTTATTAAGAATAACACTATAAAATATTCTTTTATAAATCAAACATGTAAACTAAGTCGTGTTGATGAAGGAAATACTCTTGGTAAATAGTCATATACCGTGCACCCTCCTCTCTCTAAACAATTTACCCTTCTACTCCTATTTCATTTGACTTCTCTCGATCAAAGGAAACCAATCAGCGTACAGGAGGATGAAACGCACTACCATCAAACTAGAGGCAACCAATCAGCGTACAGGAGGATGAAACGCACTAACATCACACTAGAGGCAACCAATCAGCGTACAGGAGGATGAAACGCACTAACATCACACTACAGGCAACCAATCAGCGTACAGAAGGATGAAACGCACTACCATCACACTACAGGCAACCAATCAGCGTACAGAAGGATGAAACGCACTACCATCACACTACAGGCAACCAATCAGCGTACAGAAGGATGAAACGCACTACCATCACACTACAGGCAACCAATCAGCGTACAGAAGGATGAAACGCACTAACATCACACTACAGGCAACCAATCAGCAGCGTACAGGAAGATGAAACGCACCAACATCACACTAGAGGCAACCAATCAGCGTACAGAAGGATGAAACGCACCAACATCACACTACAGACCAAATATCAGAGAGTATTTGTAATCAGATTTCAGCTAATGAGTGTGGCGGTAATTAATTACAACTGCTCTCCGTATGCGAATACCAACAGAATTCTAAATGACTGACAAGTGAAATGTTAATGAAAGAGTGAGAAAATGAATGAACTAAATCGAATGCATACTAATGATACAAAATAAACACAAGAAGAAAAATAATAGTCAGTTTTATTTCATTTATGTTACCTCCAATTAAAAAAAAAGTATAAGCAAATAACTAATGCACGAGTAGAGTGGATAGTGGATAACTAATGCACGAGTAGAGTGGATAGTGAATAACTAATGCACGAGTAGAGTGGATAGTGAATAACTAATGCACGAGTAGTGTGGATAGTGAATAACTAATGCACGAGTAGTGTGGATAGTGAATAACTAATGCACGAGTAGAGTAGATAGTGAATAACTAATGCACGAGTAGAGTTGATAGTGAATAACTAATGCACGAGTAGAGTGGATAGTGAATAACTAATGCACGAGTAGAGTGGATAGTGAATAACTAATGCACGAGTAGTGTGGATAGTGAATAACTAATGCACGAGTAGAGTAGATAGTGAATAACTAATGCACGAGTAGAGTTGATAGTGAATAACTAATGCACGAGTAGAGTGGATAGTGAATAACTAATGCACGAGTAGAGTGGATAGTGAATAACTAATGCACGAGTAGAGTGGATAGTGAATAACTAATGCACGAGTAGAGTGAATAGCAATCCTTTACCCCCCTTCCTTTCAAACTGCAGACAATTACCCAAAGAGTAACACCCCCGGGGGTTATCACAGTCAGTGCTTTAGGACACACAATCCTGAGGGGTACTGTTAAACTCTAGAGCAGTTAATTACTGCTATAGTTATGCCACCCAGTCTCTTATAACCACTACAGTTCATGCTAATAACTACAAAATAACAGAAAGAATAGATTTCATAGGGTAGTTTTACCCTAGCTAATACAGCACAGTGGCAGATAGATCACTAGTGCTTTTCCCTCTCATTACTACTATTGGGCCCAGTACAAAGCAGATAGATCACTAGTGCTTTTCCCTCTCATTACTACTATTGGGCCCAGAACAAAGCAGATAGATCACTAGTGCTTTTCCCTCTCATTTCTACTATTGGGCCCAGAACAAAGCAGATAGATCACTAGTGCTTTTCCCTCACATTACTACTATTAGGCCCAGAACAAAGATAGATCACTAGTGCTTTTCCCTCTCATTACTACTATTGGGCCCAGTACAAAGCAGATAGATCACTAGTGCTTTTCCCTCTCATTACTACTATTGGGCCCAGAACAAAGCAGATAGATCACTAGTGCTTTTCCCTCGCATTACTACTATTGGGCCCAGAACAAAGCAGATAGATCACTAGTGCTTTTCCCTCTCATTTCTACTATTGGGCCCAGAACAAAGCAGATAGATCACTAGTGCTTTTCCCTCGCATTACTACTATTGGGCCCAGAACAAAGCAGATAGATCACTAGTGCTTTTCCCTCGCATTACTACTATTGGGCCCAGAACAAAGCAGATAGATCACTAGTGCTTTTCCCTCTCATTACTACTATTGGGCCCAGAACAAAGCAGATAGATCACTAGTGCTTTTCCCTCGCATTACTACTATTGGGCCCAGAACAAAGCAGATAGATCACTAGTGCTTTTCCCTCTCATTACTACTATTGGGCCCAGAACAAAGCAGATAGATCACTAGTGCTTTTCCCTCTCATTACTACTATTGGGCCCAGTACAAAGCAGATAGATCACTAGTGCTTTTCCCTCTCATTACTACTATTGGGCCCAGAACAAAGCAGATAGATCACTAGTGCTTTTCCCTCTCATTACTACTATTGGGCCCAGAACAAAGCAGATAGATCACTAGTGCTTTTCCCTCGCATTACTACTATTGGGCCCAGAACAAAGCAGATAGATCACTAGTGCTTTTCCCTCTCATTTCTACTATTGGGCCCAGAACAAAGCAGATAGATCACTAGTGCTTTTCCCTCGCATTACTACTATTGGGCCCAGAACAAAGCAGATAGATCACTAGTGCTTTTCCCTCGCATTACTACTATTGGGCCCAGAACAAAGCAGATAGACCACTAGTGCTTTTCCCTCTCATTACTACTATTGGGCCCAAAACAAAGCAGATAGATCACTAGTGCTTTTCCCTCGCATTTCTACTATTGGGTCCAGTACAAAGTGTTTAGTGACCTATAGTTTGATGATGCTATTCATTACTTACAAGTCGCATGCATCACTTAGCACAGGAAATTGGAAATTAGATACAAGGGACTCGAAGAAGCAGTCAGAAAGAAAAAAGTCGCTCCATGAATAAAGTCACTTACCACCAGTCTGTGATAATGCTCATGGATGCAGAAAAGCTACTCCATGAACAAACTCACCTACCACCAGCGGGTGACTCCTAAACTATCTGATATTGAGTGTAGTTAGGTATTATTAGGATAGATGTTTGTACAGGTGTGAGGGAACGTTAATTGGTGAGAAAATCGATAGGTAAACACCTGGGGAGAGGAGAGAGTGGTGAAAGGAAGGGGGGGGGGAGGAATTGGAAAGAAAGAAGAGATGACAAAGAAAACGAATAAAGATGAGGAAATGAGGAAGAACAAAGAAAGAAAACGAAAAAAGAAGAAATCATAAAAAAAATATAAGAGTAAAAAAGGAGTAGTGCAAGAGGAGTGAGAGAGGTGCAAGAGGAGTGAGAGAGGTGTAAGAGGAGTGAGAGAGGTGTAAGAGGAATGAGAGAGGTGTAAGAGGAATGAGAGAGGTGTAAGAGGAATGAGAGAGGTGTAAGAGGAGTGAGAGAGGTGTAAGAGGAGTGAGAGAGGTGTAAGAGGAATGAGAGAGGTGTAAGAGGAATGAGAGAGGTGTAAGAGGAGTGAGAGAGGTGTAAGAGGAGTGAGAGAGGTGTAAGAGGAGTGGGAGAGGTGTAAGAGGAGTGAGAGAGGTGTAAGAGGAATGAGAGAGGTGTAAGAGGAGTGAGAGAGGTGTAAGAGGAATGAGAGAGGTGTAAGAGGAATGAGAGAGGTGTAAGAGGAGTGAGAGAGGTGTAAGAGGAGTGAGAGAGGTGTAAGAGGAGTGAGAGAGGTGTAAGAGGAGTGAGAGAGGTGTAAGAGGAGTGAGAGAGGTGTAAGAGGAACGGGAGAGGTGTAAGAGGAGTGAGAGAGGTGTAAGAGGAGTGAGAGAGGTGTAAGAGGAGTGAGAGAGGTGTAAGAGGAGTGAGAGAGGTGTAAGAGGAGTGAGAGAGGTGTAAGAGGAGTGAGAGAGGTGTAAGAGGAGTGAGAGAGGTGTAAGAGGAGTGAGAGAGGTGTAGGAGGAGTGAGAGAGGTGTAAGAGGAATGAGAGAGGTGTAAGAGGAGTGAGAGAGGTGTAAGAGGAGTGAGAGAGGTGTAAGAGGAGTGAGAGAGGTGTAAGAGGAGTGGGAGAGGTGTAAGAGGAGTGGGAGAGGTGTAAGAGGAGTGAGAGAGGTGTAAGAGGAGTGAGAGAGGTGTAGGAGGAGTGAGAGAGGTGTAAGAGGAGTGAGAGAGGTGTAAGAGGAATGAGAGAGGTGTAAGAGGAATGAGAGAGGTGTAAGAGGAATGAGAGAGGTGTAAGAGGAATGAGAGAGGTGTAAGAGGAATGAGAGAGGTGTAAGAGGAATGAGAGAGGTGTAAGAGGAATGAGAGAGGTGTAAGAGGAATGAGAGAGGTGTAAGAGGAATGAGAGAGGTGTAAGAGGAGTGAGAGAGGTGTAAGAGGAGTGGGAGAGGTGTAAGAGGAGTGAGAGAGGTGTAAGAGGAGTGAGAGAGGTGTAAGAGGAGTGAGAGAGGTGTAAGAGGAGTGAGAGAGGTGTAAGAGGAATGAGAGAGGTGTAAGAGGAATGAGAGAGGTGTAAGAGGTTAACTCTCTACCAATTGTGGTTTTTGTTCCCAAGGATGTGGTTAGGGAGCAGAGAAGCAGAGTGTGGTTCAGTAGTACCCGACTAATGTGTGTGGGTAATACCTAACCACATGTGCTTGCATTCGGTGTCAACACTCTGAGTTACGCACTACAATGATCAGCTGACTACAATCATTCTACTTTATTTTCTAGGCGATAATAGAGTATAGATTCATGCTTTTAATAAACAGTTGCGTACCATTTTCTAAAGTCAATTCAAATCACTTGCAGTGGATAGTTCTAGTTCATTATATCTTTTGAAATTCGGTACTTAATGGGGAACTGAAATTCAAGTTAGAGCGGGAACCGTTGTAGAATACTCACATGGCTAATAGATGTTACATCAATATAAGTAATATGTTAAATACTACATTCACTAGGGTAGTTACCCCTTGTTAGATTAACACGCTACCAAACTGAAACAGATGAAAGAAACAAACGAATTTTTTTTTTGTCAGTGTCCACACGATACAAAAAAAAATCATAATTTATCTATAGTTTTAATTGGTGTCCATGATACATGCAGGTATCATATTCATGATACTTGATAATTGGTATCAATGATACATGCGGGTATCATGGATACGAAAAAAATATATATATATACGATTCTCCTATAAATTTAAAATGTTGAACTCACAACATAGCATGTATTCAATAAATATCCTTATTAATTGTTGCTAAGTGCATTGAGTGATAGGCACAGTAACCCCTGTAATAACTGCTATACCTTGTGACTGGCAGGAGAACACACTGTGGATGCATGGGAAAAACAGCCTGAGAAACTACGGTACTATCCCTGAGAAAGATACGGTTACTATCACAGACTGGTACTATCACATGAGCAGAGACTAGTACTATCTCAGACAGAAAAGAGACTGGTACAATGCATGAGCAGAGACTAGTACTATCACAGACAGAAAGAAAGACTGGTACTATCACATGAACAGAGACTAGTACTATCCCAGACAGAAAAGAGACTGGTACTATCACATGAGCAGAGACTAGTACTATCCTAGACAGAAAGAAAGACTGGTACTATCAGAGAGAAAGATACGGGTAGTATCTATCCATCAAATAACAGTTATCGCCATTTAGCAAAATTCAAAAATGTTAGAACGCATAAAATCTGAATGTTCAAAACTACATCGTTATCTCTCTTATCTAGCAAATGAAGCAGGATAACACTACTCTTATATCTCTGCCGCACAATCAGCACAATATAGAGCATAATAGAGACGCAGGTTTTTCTGTAAGCACCAGCAAGGGGCGGTGACAACACTAGCGTCGTTTCTGCTGGCAAGAACAACACGGAACAACCTCTGTGCACAGTTGCAAGTGACTGTATTCTTTTCCAATATGTCCTGGGAACACAAGTAATGGCACAGTCACACTCAGGACACTGCCACTACTTACACAAGCAACCATTCTAGCTATGCTGTATGTTGAACATACAGCACGAACACACATACAGTATAGTGCTGTACACAAAGGAAAAATAAATGGAAATACAAAGAATTTAGGAATATTCAAAGTTGACGAGGCTCGTGGCAGTCTGTATACAGGATACGCAGAATGGTAGACAGGATACGCAGTAGCCACGTACAGGGGTGCAAACAGTCTTACTCTATACCTAATATATGTACGTAACATGAATATGTTTTACCTCCAGAAACGAGTATATTTCAATGAAAATGTATTTATATATTTAATATATTAAAATAATTTTTTTTCTAGATTCACTTGCAATTAAATATTAGCATTGAAATACAAATTAAATATTTAATTTATTATAGGATTTAATGTCTGCTTCGGAGCCAAAAGTCCACATCACTGACGTCAAAAGAAGATAAAATACAAGGGACTGGAAGAAGCAGGCAGAAATGTAGTACACAAAGTTAATCCATGAGTAATCATGCTCATGGATGCAGCAAAGCTACTCCATGAACAAGCTCCCACAACCAAACTAAAGGTTATTCAGTGAGATGTAGAAAAGGTAACATTGCTACACTAAATACCAGCCAATTCAAAGTTAAAACTGTGAATTAGTGAATAGTACCTGTAATCAATACCATTGAAATTAACTAAAATAAATAGAGCAAGTCATGAGGAATGATGTAACGAGTCAAATGAATTAGATCTATACGAAGCATTCTGGAGGAGATAAGATGATCCATCTACTCTTTTATTTATCCTTAGAAGAATGGTATGTGATTTAAAACATAGATAGACGATAATGTCAGAGATATTGAACAGGTCATATTTTAAATCTTTCAAGAAAAATGTATTTAACATTTATTTTAATTGTTATCCATAATACCTGCAGGTATCACAGATACCATAGCAATCAAAAATATGGAACAGTTGGATACCTAGGAACTTTCCCTTGCTATTTATGACATTTGGAGCCATGACTATTATCTCTAGCATTACTACATCTCTACCATCACTACCATTACTACATCACTACCATTACTACATCACTACCATTACTACATCACTACCATTACTACATCACTACCATTACTACATCTCTACCATTACTACATCTCTACCATTACTACATCTCTACCATTACTACATCTCTACCATTACTACATCAGTTCCATTACTACATCTCTACCATTACTAAATCTCTACCATTACTACATCTCTACCATTACTACATCTCTACCATTACTACATCTCTACCATTACTACATCTCTACCATTACTACATCTCTACCATTACTACATCTCTACCATTACTACATCTCTACCATTACTACATCTCTACCATTACTACATCTCTACCATTACTACATCTCTACCATTACTACATCTCTACCATTACTACATCTCTACCATTACTACATCAGTTCCATTACTACATCAGTTCCATTACTACATCAGTTCCATTACTACATCAGTTCCATTACTACATCAGTTCCATTACTACATCTCTACCATTACTACATCTCTACCATTACTACATCTCTACCATTACTACATCTCTACCATTACTACATCTCTACCATTACTACATCTCTACCATTACTACATCTCTACCATTACTACATCTCTACCATTACTACATCTCTACCATTACTACATCTCTACCATTACTACATCTCTACCATTACTACATCAGTTCCATTACTACATCTCTACCATTACTACATCAGTACCATTACATGTCTTGTTATTAGTTCATAACTCTGAGTCACCAGTATTTGAATGGTAGAACCAGGAAAGGGAAACACTGTGCTACTTCCGGTGAGTAATGGGAGTAGCTACTAGAGAGGAGTAGCTACCAAAGAGGAGTAGCTACAGAGAGTATATATTAGTCATCTACTCCAATACTATGAATGCGAAAAAGTAAATAAAGTATTAACTGGACACTGAATAGTCGTCACCTTAATGTGTTAAACTCTCATTCAAGTCAAATATCATCAGTTTCCAATATACCTTCTTGAACTGGAGCTAATACACCTCTATACTTGTCTTCATAGGTGTAAATTGTAATACACCTCTTACCATAGGTGTAATACACCTCTTTTTCATAGGTGTAATACACCTCTTACCATAGGTGTAATACACCTCTTTTTCATAGGTGTGATACACTTCTTTTTCATAGGTGTGATACACTTCTTTTTCATAGGTATGATACACCTCTTTTTCATAGGTATGATACACCTCTTTTTCATAGGTGTGATACACCTCTTTTTCATAGGTGTAATACACTTCTTTTTCATAGGTGTGATACACCTATGATAATACACGTCTTTAACTGTCACTAAAAGATGTTCCGCTCTTCAAATTGTTAGCAAATACACTAGTCTACCAAATGCAGGAGACTATTGGAAGAAAAAGTGAAGCACAATACACACTTGGGATGCATCGATTCACACAGATACATCTTACACTAGGGCAAGTCTCTAGTTATCGCACCATTTCATATTGTCGATCATTAAAATTAAAGACTGTACCCCTTTTTTGAGTGGATGGTACGAATAGTCATGACGAAATGGGAGAAATACTAATTCCTTACTTTGAGCAGGAAGTTGGTGAAGAGTTACACCAACTAGGAATACAAAATGCCTGGTATGTACTAGGTGCTGGAGTTGTAGAACAATTATGGGGTGGTAATAGCCATCATATGTAGTAAAAAATACAAAAGCTCTATGTAGATATAACACAAAATAGAAAGGTAGAGCAATTTAAAGCTAAGAAAGAGCAACCAAAGGAAGCAGTTCGAGTCACTGCAGGAATTTAATACTAACCGAACAAGCTGCTTACACCGAGTGAAAAGAGACAGCAGCAAAATGTTAGGAAAGATGGAAATGAAAGGGTAAACAGTAGACTTGGAGCAGTAGTACCTACTAATAAATAACAAAATACTAATAGTGTACAGTGAGAGAAAAATGTAACTGTGATTATTTTCCATAGTATATATATCACTTTTCCAAAAGAAACTTTAATGTTTGTAGATATAATAAAATTGGTAGGTATGTGTACTCGACGACAAATTTGTAAGATTTGAAATACTGGCAGGGAAACCTATTTCCAGAGAGTGCTGGCAGGGAAATCTATTTCCAGAGAGTGCTGGCAGGGAAATCTATTTCCAGAGAGTGCTGGCAGGGAAATCTATTTCCAGAGAGTGCTGGCAGGGAAATCTATTTCCAGAGAGTGCTGACAGGGAAATCTATTTCCAGAGAGTGCTGGCAGGGAAATCTATTTCCAGAGAGTGCTGGCAGGGAAATCTATTTCCAGAGAGTGCTGGCAGGGAAATCTATTTCCAGAGAGTGCTGGCAGGGAAATCTATTTCCAGAGAGTGCTGTCAGGGAAATCTATTTCCAGAGAGTGCTGGCAGGGAAATCTATTTCCAGAGAGTGCTGGCAGGGAAATCTATTTCCAGAGAGTGCTGGCAGGGAAATCTATTTCCAGAGACTGCTGACAGGGAAATCTATTTCCAGAGAGTGCTGACAGGGAAATCTATTTCCAGAGAGTGCTGGCAGGGAAATCTATTTCCAGAGAGTGCTGGCAGGGAAATTTATTTCCAGAGAGTGCTGGCAGGGAAATCTATTTCCAGAGAGTGCTGACAGGGAAATCTATTTCCAGAGAGTGCTGGCAGGGAAATCTATTTCCAGAGAGTGCTGGCAGGGAAATCTATTTCCAGAGAGTGCTGGCAGGCAGATCTATTTCCAGAGAGTGCTGGCAGGCAGATCTATTTCGGAAGGAGGCCAGAGCAGTGCGTTGCCATAGTGACACTCCTCCACATGCTATATATACCATCAGAGGAGTGGTAATGACATAATTAAAGGCTTAGGGTCTTAAGGAGACCGTTAGAGCTGTCAGAGGAAAGAAGAACTGAGGATATGCTGCACAATAGTGTAACTTCATAGTTAGCAGACACTTGCACATTGTCGATCATAAAAGAAGAAATATATATACTTAACATTTTTATTTGGTGTTCACGATACTACAGGGAACAGGTATCATGGATACCAATTGAAATGACGTGTTAAAATGTTAAATTACTTGAGACCTCGTAGTTGAAGAGCATAACCCTAGCGCTATCCTCTAAAACTGCAAGTAGCGTTAAAAAAAATGATAAACATGGTAAAAATAAAAAATAAAAATAACATACATAATTCAAATTACAACAGTTCGTCAGCCAAGGGACGCTACTCCTTTCTCTTCCATTCACCACAGACAGCTTCAGGATAGAGCCCCTGGTGGTATCGAAAATGTTTAACTGTTCGATAAATTGTAATTTACCCTATGTTGTGGAAATTACGTTATGCACAGCAATGTAAATCGTTAAAGTAACGTACCAACTGTCACACGTTCTACCAAACTGGTCACGTCACTGTATTCATTTCTTAAATAACTTATGTACAAAAAAGCGTACTGGACGGAATGACGTAAGGTACGGGTTATTAATTGCCATGTCATCTTTTTTCACAGTAACATCAGAGGTCAGTATAAGAGGTCACAGTAACATCAGAGGTCAGTATAAGAAGTCACAGTAACATCAGAGGTCAGTATAAGAGGTCAAAGTAACATCAGAGGTCAGTACGAGAGGTCACAGTAACATCAGAGGTCAGTATAAGAGGTCACAGTAACATCAGAGTTCAGTATAAGAGGTTACAGTAACATCAGAGGTCAGTACGAGAGGTCACAGTAACATCAGAGGTCAGTATAAGAGGTCACAGTAACATCAGAGTTCAGTATAAGAGGTCACAGTAACATCAGAGGTCAGTATAAGAAGTCACAGTAACATCAGAGGTCAGTATAAGAGGTCAAAGTAACATCAGAGGTCAGTACGAGAGGTCACAGTAACATCAGAGGTCAGTATAAGAGGTCACAGTAACATCAGAGGTCAGTATAAGAGGTTACAGTAACATCAGAGGTCAGTATAAGAGGTCACAGTAACATCAGAGGTCAGTATAAGAGGTCACAGTAACATCAGAGGTCAGTATAAGAGGTCACAGTAACATCAGAGGTCAGTATGAGAGGTCACAGTAACATCAGAGGTCAGTATGAGAGGTCACAGCCATCAAAGTGAGGTACAATTACCCCTATCACAGTAACTCAATTAAGCTACAGCTACTTTCAATTAGGTAGTACCTCTTTGATGTCATAGCATGAAGTCAAAGTGTCAGAGTGGTGAAATAAATGTTAAATAATAATGTAGAACCATTCGATAAGTCGTATAGCTACATTATAATAATAGTCACCAATGCAGTTATTCAGCGTGTGACAGACTTCTACTCAGAGGAACATTGCGCATTTTTTAACGGAGGAAGGATAGGATCGATACGGAAAGGAACAGCGTATCCTGCCGATAGAGTTACGCACATGTGGGAAAAGTGAGTGAGGGTAATGTACACACATGCAGGTGATAACTATTGGACAGAATAGGAACTCATAGAGCGCATACCTTCGCAGCCGCTTCTAACCTTCACCTTAGACCCGATCGCTCCCAAAATCTAACCAGATGGTTCCTGGACATTGATCAATCGTCAAACCAAATTTCAGACAATTTGGTTGAACGGGTATAAATAAAAATAACCAATGCTATTCGTACGGGGATATACATTACCGATGAAAACATAACCTTCCGCTTAATTGCGGAGGTAATTAACACGAACAAGTCTGTCTACATTTTCTTCATTTCATCACCCTAATCATCTCTGTTACACAACATCAGTAGAGTTTCCAAAGTCATGATTAAACACTTAAGAGATAATTGAGAGAATCTGCCGCAGTTTAACAATTCATCTCGCTAATGTACGACAAATGTGAGATTTCCGTTGTTGAAAACACCTTCCCATACCTCAAGCCAAGCGGAACCTCTACTTTCATTTTCAAAAGAACAGCCCATCAAGTCATAGAACATTGAGATCTTTGGAATAATTAAACAAGATTAGTGCCGATGTGATCGTATTTGTTGCACGTAGGTACTATCGAAGAAAAGACAATGATGCTAATTTCATCAATCACACTTTTCTAATTTCCTATTCTTTTTAAATCTTACAAATTTGTCGCCACTTTTAACTGGATCTTTTAACCGGTGGAAGAGAAACTGCTACATCTGTCCGGTATAGTCTTCAGTCACCCCGAACAACAAATAACAACTGTGCGGTGACTGCAGTCATCAGTGCACTTAAGATTGCAGTCACTGCATCTTCTTCTCACTCTAGTTAAGTGCATGGGAAGATACAAGTGCAGAAGAGGTGATATCTCTTATGCACTTGTACTATACGGTGAGATACGATATAACACCTAAGAGATGTTCACCTTACTATACGGTGAGATACGATATAACACCTATGAGATATTCACCTTACTATACGGTGAGATACGATATAACACCTATGAGATGTTCACCTTACTGTACGGTGAGATACGATATAACACTAAGAGATGTTCACCTTACTGTACGGTGAGATACGATATAACACCTAAGAGATGTTCACCTTACTATACGGTGAGATACGATATAACACCTATGAGATGTTCACCTTACTGTACGGTGAGATACGATATAACACTAAGAGATGTTCACCTTACTGTACGGTGAGATACGATATAACACCTAAGAGATGTTCACCTTACTATACGGTGAGATACGATATAACACCTATGAGATGTTCACCTTACTGTACGGTGAGATACGATATAACACTAAGAGATGTTCACCTTACTGTACGGTGAGATACGATATAACACCTAAGAGATGTTCACCTTACTATACGGTGAGATACGATATAACACCTATGAGATATTCACCTTACTATACGGTGAGATACGATATAACACCTAAGAGATGTTCACCTTACTATACGGTGAGATACGATATAACACCTAAGAGATGTTCACCTTACTATACGGTGAGATACGATATAACACCTATGAGATATTCACCTTACTATACGGTGAGATACGATACAACACCTATGAGATATTCACCTTATTATACGGTGAGATACGATATAACACCTATGAGATATTCACCTTACTATACGGTGAGATACGATATAACACCTATGAAATGTTCACCTTACTATACGGTGAGATACGATATAACACCTATGAGATATTCACCTTACTATACGGTGAGATACGATACAACACCTATGAGATATTCACCTTACTATACGGTGAGATACGATACAACACCTATGAGATATTCACCTTATTATACGGTGAGATACGATATAACACCTATGAGATATTCACCTTACTATACGGTGAGATACGATATAACACCTATGAAATGTTCACCTTACTATACGGTGAGATACGATATAACACCTATGAGATATTCACCTTACTATACGGTGAGATACGATACAACACCTATGAGATATTCACCTTATTATACGGTGAGATACGATATAACACCTAAGAGATGTTCACCTTATTATACGGTGAGATACGATATAACACTAAGAGATGTTCACCTTACTGTACGGTGAGATACGATATAACACCTAAGAGATGTTCACCTTATTATACGGTGAGATACGATATAACACCTAAGAGATGTTCACCTTACTATACGGTGAGATACGATATAACACCTAAGAGATGTTCACCTTACTGTACGGTGAGATACGATATCCTCACTATATAATCAATAGCGTGAAATATTCCGATAATTTGTAACTTACCCCACAAAGTGATCTGGGAGAAACTAACAAATTAAACTATTTCGTTATAAATTAGAATGATTTATTATGAATCTGATTTAGTGGGGGTTTAACGTTGCTTCGGAACCAAAGGCCATATCGCTGATGTCAGAAGGAAATTAAATACAAGGGACTGGAAGAAGCAGTCAGAGAGGAAAGTGGCTCCATGTACAAAGTCACCTACCACCAGTCAGTGACAAGCTCATGGACACAGAAAAGCTACTCCAAGAGTGAGGTCTCCTACCACTAGTATGGTACACACTGACTACCTACTGCTATTTTCACTGCAGGTGCAACATAGTAAGTAAAATAGAAGCATGCAATTAATTAACAGGCAAAGACAACAACAGAATAACATTACTAAAGAAAATAAAAAGCAGGGGTAATCCCGATATTTTCTGCGTGATTAAAACATGAGGAAATGTTTACGGGGAAATGTTTTACGGGGTGGATGTTTGACGGGGTGGATGTTTGACGGGGTGG
Source organism: Caprella mutica (assembly GCA_947561585.1). Taxonomy (NCBI): domain Eukaryota; kingdom Metazoa; phylum Arthropoda; class Malacostraca; order Amphipoda; family Caprellidae; genus Caprella; species Caprella mutica. Next base: position 414,145 of record CANNZV010000081.1, on the reverse strand, counting down.
ATGTTTGACGGGGTGGATGTTAGACGGGGCTTATCGCAGCATTCCACTGCCGCAGAAATGGAAAGGAGTTCCCGAGAAAAATCCTCAGTGGCATCAGACTTTTAGTGAGTGAAATGACAGTACAGTCTCTGTGAGGAGTCATAGGGGTGGAACTGACTGTTAATAACACAGAGGGTTAGAGGAGATATTAACGCATATAACGCAGTAAGCTAATAACAGTTCAGCAACTGAAATTAGAAATCATTTAAATGGACAATAAAGTGACCTAAAGTTATATAAAAAATGGACGAAAACGGTTAAAATTTCTCTCAGATTTGATGATGGAAAAACTGTCCACAAAATGAATAATAATTAATTACCAGTATGAATTATAAATAGTTATTTTAGTGTTGAAATCTCCACATAGCAAATAAATGGAAAAAGTCTATTCTTCAATATTTGTTTTTATTCAGTTATTTCACTCTGGGAATATTCCGACAATATTTGTTAGAGAATTAATGGAATTACTTGTGGAAGAGTTCCGGAAATTCCACTTCAGAATTGGAATTTCAACCGACGGGAAAAATAGAATCAACAAAGTCAACATTGCAGATGATTTTAAAAACAAACTAAATAACTGAAATATCAAACTTAATCCATTCTAGTACATAATAAAATCACATAAAAATAGTAATTATATTTAACTACTTCATATTAACTAATTTTAAAATTACAAAAATCATAGAATTTTATTTAGTTTAATAAAAAAAAATGAAAAGATCATTTATAAGAAGAAACACAAATTAAAATCTTTCCGTCTCATCATTTTTTCTCCTCTCTAAACCAGAAGCAGTTCAGACTTACGAGTGGCCTCTCACCTCTGAGTGATGTGAGAGCCACTCGAGTCAGAGGTTAAGAGAGTGGATATCACCAGAACAATAAGAGAGGTCAATGGCGTGAAATGAGAAGACCAGTTACCGTAGACTTTTCACTCCCCAGATACGCCTCCTAAATCTCACTCAGAGAATGGCTTGGGGCGACGCAATTAACTTAATCTCAAGTCCAGACGGAATGGGAAGTAATTACCCCAAACAAGTAGGAACTGGATAGGGTGAGTGACGCATGCTTGACAGACGTTTCGTCAATGAATTTTCGTGAAAGGGATATTAACACACTCTAATGTATGTGTATCGGGAGCGTGCCGCCCCTCGAACCCCTCTGCCAGATCAGTAAACAATCATGAAGTGTGCATTACAACAAACTAGCGGATGCAACCAAGTACAGAACAGCCATTAGCAGTCTACACTGTGTAGTACTATAGGTAGGATATAGGTAACTAGGTGCACTGTGCACTTTATTTACCATTTCACTCATCACTTTTTCACTACATTTAATTTCACCTTTATACAACTAAATAGCATTTCCCTCTTCACTTCAGTTATCACCTGTGTAGGTATTTTCTCTCACCTGTGTAGGTATTTTCTCTCACCTGTGTAGGTATTTTCTCTCACCTGTGCGAATAATACCTCATTAATCAGACGCTGTCAATTGTCTTGCCTCCTAATTACTAACCTCTGATTACTAAGCTACGCACACAAACTTTCTTTCCAAGTCTTTAGCGATACATTTCGATACGAAAATTAACCCAATGAACATTGAAAAGGGTAGCGAAAATGTAGTAGAAATTATACTGCAGTATTATGTTACGTATTTTAAATAACTAAGATGTGTGCAATATTGCAACAGATAGAATATGTTAAAAGAAATAAGGGTGAATTCTGAGTTATCGAACGGTTCCAAATTTTCGATCACACAAGAAAAAGATTAATAATTATTATTTAACTTTTATTTTAATCGGTATCCATGATACCTGCAGGCAATCGGTATCCATGATACCTGCAGGCAATCGGTATCCATGATACCTGCAGGCAATCGGTATCCATGATACCTGCAGGCAATTGGTATCCATGATACCTACAAGTAGCATACTTACATGATATTATTTATCTTTACACTATTCACAACCCATGAGCTCGAATGTTTTCTAGAGCAAGAAAGAGTACCTAGTAACTTTGTTCTAATTTGCCTGTTTCTGCTGGAGACACACTCCAATAATATCGAAAGAAATGTACGAGATGAGGGATTTTATTGGCTGTATTTACTTGCTAGGGGAGGGGGGGTAACCACCTGTAATTAGTAATAGTTAATAGTAAGGTGCAGTTACTATCACTGCAGTTAATAGTAAGGTACAGTTACTATCACTGTAGTTAATAGTAAGGTGCAGTTACTATCACTGCAGTTAATAGTAAGGTACAGTTACTATCACTGCAGTTAATAGTAAGGTACAGTTACTATCACTGCAGTTAATAGTAAGGTGCAGTTACTATCACTGTAGTTAATAGTGAGGTACAGTTACTATCACTGCAGTTAATAGTAAGGTACAGTTACTATCACTGTAGTTAATAGTAAGGTGCAGTTACTATCACTGCAGTTAATAGTAAGGTACAGTTACTATCACTGTAGTTAATAGTAAGGTGCAGTTACTATCACTGCAGTTAATAGTAAGGTACAGTTACTATCACTGCAGTTAATAGTAAGGTGCAGTTACTATCACTGCAGTTAATAGTAAGGTACAGTTACTATCACTGTAGTTAATAGTAAGGTGCAGTTACTATCACTGCAGTTAATAGTAAGGTACAGTTACTATCACTGCAGTTAATAGTAAGGTACAGTTACTATCACTGTAGTTAATAGTAAGGTACAGTTACTATCACTGTAGTTAATAGTAAGGTGCAGTTACTATCACTGCAGTTAATAGTAAGGTACAGTTACTATCACTGTAGTTAATAGTAAGGTGCAGTTACTATCACTGCAGTTAATAGTGAGGTACAGTTACTATCACTGCAGTTAATAGTGAGGTGCAGTTACTATCACTATAAGCGTAAGTACCTAAATGTTCAGATACAGCAAACTACTATCGCGATAGTACTTCGCTACACAAGAGTTCGGGTAAATGACATCACTTGCCTAGAGTGTTTTCACGCCTAGATGTTGTCTCGTATCTCCCTAGATAGAGCGTGAGTCTAGCCCTAGACATGTAAACAAGGTGAACTGCTTTGCGATGTCATGTCATAAGGGTTACTGTGAGTTATTTTAGATGGCGAAGTGACCCTTATTGAAATGGTTGAGAAAAGCTAATATCACAAACATAAATATTGATAATCATTAACAATGTGAATAACTATTTTCTTCTTTTGATCATTTTACCGGTAAATAAGCGGAACTTTTCTGAAATCGACAAACCACTTCAAAAAATAAAAAAACTGTTTTATGTCGGCCAAGAGAAATTTTGAATAAGCTGTCAGAGAGTGATTTAAAATGTTGTCTTTACCCTAACCTCACCAATTGTCTACCTTAATTATACGGCCTACCTTAGCTATACGGCCTACCTTAGCTATACGGCCTACCTTAGCTATACGGCCTACCTTAGCTATAAGGCCTACCTTAGCTATACGGCCTACCTTAACTATACGGCCTACCTTAATTATAAGGCCTACCTTAGCTATACGGCCTACCTTAACTATACGGCCTACCTTAGCTATACGGCCTACCTTAATTATAAGGCCTACCTTAGCTATACGGCCTACCTTAATTATAAGGCCTACCTTAATTATAAGGCCTACCTTAATTATAAGGCCTACCTTAATTATAAGGCCTACCTGAATTATAAGGCCTACCTTAATTATAAGGCCTACTCTCAAATTACAGACCACTTGGAACAGTCATCTTCCATGCCTGTAATAATGCATCTGTAGTAATAATGCAATGCTACAGGAATGTACTATCAGAGAAGAGTATTATTTCTTTCACCGTTATAATTTTTCGATAAAAACTTTAAATGAATCTAGTTATACGTATGGTCGAAAAAAACATAAAAATTCTAGGAATACAATATTCTATGATAACCATTAAATATATAATATATATCTCATCACTAATATACATATCTTTATCAACATAGCCATTTTCTCGCTAGTCTATGTTATTGTTTTTAGGCTGCTCAACACTCTAACAAGCTGCAACATCAGTTCTAGTTTTTGTTAGGGTCTATTTATGACTTTGTTATCGTAAGCACCAACAGCCTTAGTTTGAATTAAATCAGCCATCCTCATATTGGATTTTTAACATTCAATTATCTTAAATTTAATCATTTTAAACTATAAATATTGAAAAAAATTATTTTAAATGAATTCATTGAATTAAATTATTTTAAAATATAAAATTTAAATTAAGCTATTTTTTACTTAATTATTTAGCAACATTTTTGTATTTTCTGCAGGTGAGGGTTTTAATGAATCTCATGACATTTTCAACCTTGGTGGTAGAAGTTATTCGTACATCATTTCACCTTCCATAATGTTCATTAGTCTAAATTAGTAACGTGTCCGAAATGACTTGAAAAGTGACCTCCTGACCTCGAAATAACATTTCACCATTTTTGACACCATTTCGTGACAGTAGTCAAGTCGTGTCCAATAACTGTCACGTTTGGCACCGTTCGAATGAGGTCTCTAAAATATATCTTGATGCTAAAGTGTTACGCAGTACTTCCTTCTACAGTTAAAATTGGAATGAAAATGGATTAGGCAACCAAACTATGAATAACTGACGAATTAATAAATACAACAAATCGCGATGAAATGTTGTCAATGAATAGCATGCCCCTGAGGGCTCTATCCAGAAGCTTTAGAGAAGGGGGTAATATCCCTTGGGCCCCAATTTAGTAGTTTGGATTATGTGTAATCTTTGTCGCTCAGATTTTTGTGAAGGTAGACTCGTAAGCCTCTACTAAATTAATTTAAAATGCAAATCTAATAAAAGACAGAATAGAGAGGAAATGAATTTATGTTTTGATATGTAAAATATTTTAAATGTGTGATAATGAAACTTATTTGTAAATATTCTGTGTCGTACGTGATGCAATAATACTGATTATTTGAATATATATATTTATCCAAATCTATATAATTCCAAATCCTTAAATATAATATCCCTCCTTTCCATACTTCAAAACAAAACATTCAAATAAATCTACTTACAATAGCAGATCCATGAATGGAGTATTATTTACTCGAAGGATAATAAGACTTAAAAATCTGTACCCATTGCATCTACCTGGAATACATTTTATATATTAATAATAATAAGCTGATAAATGTTAAGCAGTAATATGAAAATATTCTTTAATCTTCTTTTTTAACTAACAAGTGTTTGGTTTCAATCATGGTGTAGGTAAGAAAGTAAGTAGGTAGGTAATTAGGTAGGTGTTGTTCCTAGGCGCATATTCCACTCTGTTCACCACATGTCTGACTGTGTTGTCTCGCACTATTTATCAGTGCGAATAATAACTTTCGAAAGGAGGTGAGAGAAGAGTTTATACAATTATTACCTCCCATAAAGTTCAGGTTCATTGGAGATGGCGCCGCCCATGAGGGATAGATCCGAGCCTTTCCAATTCCCTTGATTCAGTACCGTTAGATAGTGTACTCTTTAGTAGTTACATCAGTAATTTAGTCTGCATTCTCTTGGGAGTGTTATTTTGCTAATATTTATCATCTTTGCTTTGATTCACGCGTGTACCATCATTTTGCAGTGAAAGTTCAAAGAAATGATAAGGTACGTTGCAACTACAGTAGAGTGTGTGCTGTAGTTGATGTCTTCTATCTGTTCTTGTTTAGTAATTGCTCTTTAAATATTACACACCATGATAAAAACTACTCGTCATCAATAGTAATCAAATCTTAACAAATTGAATACCTTTGAAAATGAAAAAGTAAATTTTTTTTTTCCAATTCAACAATAGCCTAATTTTTGTTAGTATTCTAGACATGTTTTACAGTTTTAGTACTTTGAACTTATAGTATTTTGTCATTAAATTTTGAGACGTGATAACTGGTGAGAGCCAGTAGGTACTATTGCCCTTGCTAGCAGTAGTACTGAGTTGGCCTGACCACCTCACTCTGTTTTTGCCCTATTGTCGCAATGCTGCCTGCGTACAATAGACTGTTTAGATTATATGAACTAGGAGGGGCTTGACATTCGCATTGTTCTATCTTTTCTAGGAAATTCACAACACTATAATAACTTTATTCTCTCTCTTTTGCTTCATTTAATTCGTTGCAAAAGAAACAACTTATTGCATTGCCATGCTTATATATCAAGATAAAACAGTATTTTTTTACTAGAAAGTGTATTATATGTAGTGTTTATAGTACTATTCTATCATAGTTTATTTCATTGATTCACTATCTGTGTTACAACAATTAGTTCCATTAGCATCTCTTATTTGTTCTTGTTAATTACTCTGCCCCAGATAGTTTAAATGTATTAGAGGTGTTACTTATTATTGCTTTCTCCGCATGCATTAAACAATATAAATACTTTTCCGTTCATCTCTTAAATGGCTTTAAAATAACAGAAAGTAATTATTCCTAAATATACTGTATCAATTTCGAGGCATTTAAATCGAATTTAATGTAGGTATGATGTTCACTTCAGTCTTTATTTCAAAGAAAAGTTAGATTTTCTCCTTGGAGGAGTAGAAATGTTTCTCAATTTATAGCGCATGAAATCCATGTTAGCGAGAACTCATTAATTCGCTCGTATATCTACCGAACTGAGCGATTCCGCGACTCGAACTATCGCGCGCGCCGCCCTTTCAAAATATCGAGAACAAAAATGAAGAGAGCAAAGCGGTAATGTGTAATTCACCAAGTGTATCGCTGGGATTTTCACATTTCCAAAAAGAAACTTTACTAATTGTAATGCTTGAAGATATTTAAAAATTGGTCTGGGTACACGAGGAAAAATTTGTAAGATTGGAGAACTGCACAATGAAGAGACTCTTTTTTCTGTACTAAACTCCACACCTTTCGTTAGATAGTTTAATCTATGGATGTAAATCCAAATAACACTATTCATCATGTTCAATTTCAATCGGAAAATTAAGAGAGGACATGAAAAGCGCCGCGAAAGGTGCGTTCATAATACCGTAACTTCCACGACTGTCAGAGTACATAATTCCCACCCATGTCGATACATGAGGAGGTACTGTTTAACATCACACTGCACGGTATTGTACGTTGCAACACCATGTACACTAGCTGGTTTAATTTCTCTCTGATCCACCTATAATGGACACCATGCTGCGCCACCATCTCACTCAAAGCTTTTCTTCCTATGAAGCTAAAGTATCGGGGCACTTTTTCTCTTACATGGGGTTTATTGCTGTCCGTACGGACCTAAAGGCTCTGACTGTAGGAGAGTTTCAACATCTTTATTGGTGTTCGCGTCAAGTGTTGATGGGCTTTATTAGCTATGCACCAACTTATGAACAGTCGGTTAGAAATGAACTGGGAACATGAATAAACATAAGGGATCTGGAGAGTAACCTTAGGGATCTGGAGAGTAGTAACCTTAGAGATCTGGAGAGTAGTAACCTTAGGGATCTGGAGAGTAGTAACCTTAGAGAACTGGAGAGTAGTAACCTTAGAGATCTGGAGAGTAGTAACCTTAGGGATCTGGAGAGTAGTAACCTTAGAGATCTGGAGAGTAGTAACCTTAGAGATCTGGAGAGTAGTAACCTTAGGGATCTGGAGAGTAGTAACCTTAGGGATCTGGAGAGTAGTAACCTTAGGGATCTGGAGAGTAGTAACCTTAGGGATCTGGAGAGTAGTAACCTTAGAGATCTGGAGTCATCTAGTGACTGATGTAGAAACCTCCAAAGAACTGATAAAAAATAACTTTATCGATTCTCGAATCACAAGTTGTTTAAATCAATTTACATGCGTATATCAAGCTATGTAACATATTAGTTCATTCTCACTATTGATGTTTTCATTGGTTGTGTTTAGCATGAGGGTGGTGATGGTGGTAGTTAATAATGTCACTGTTGTTTGCTCCACTCTCTCTCTGCTGTTGCTATTTACCCTCTAGTTTGTTTATTCCTGCCTTTCTGTGAGCAAATTTACTGAGTAGAGATTGACTTGATTATTGTGGAAAGAATTGCTTCGATAGGGTACAACATTATTCATCGTATTTGAGGGGTGGCAGTGTTCACTTTAGTCATGAAGCCACTTTTCTTCTGGCAGCTTTTTCGAGTACCTTGTATTCAATTTTATGTAGCTTTTTTTAATGGTTTTTCATTATTGAACTTTAACTATTCAGTACACTTAAAAACGTGTGATAATTAAGTTGTCTCCAAATCCAACTTTGCAATTTATCACTCATTTAACATTGCAGCATAGGAATTAATTAGAAATCGGTTAGGATTGCCACATTTTGCAGTTCGAACATCTTATGTCACTAACTATTTGGCTGAATGATATTGGTAGGAAAGTGTGCTCTTTGGTTTCTATTGATTTACCGAATGTCCAATTTTGGTACATATATGTATGGCTTCCTCTAGTTATTTCTACCTTCTGATATTTAAATTGAGACTACAAAAGCTTTTAGCTTAAGCTCGTCATAAGTTGTGTAAAATTTTGTTAAGTACTGACATAAGAATTCCAAATCTTATTATTCATTCTTTTCAGCAAGTTTAGTTGCCAAGTTATTAACTTTGTTGTTTTTATGGCGTTAGTTGCCCTCTATTCCCATCCTATTTGGCCGGAGGAGTTCAAAGTTGCTTTGGATCATTAAAAAGTAAACTGCTTCCCCCGAACACACATTCGCTAATCTCCTCGAGGCTCTCGCAGCAAAGGACTTACAAAAACAAACTTCTGGAAATAGGAAAACACGGGAGATTTCTCTCTCTCGTGTCCTAGAGCACTCCAATGGGACACATCTCTACTCTGACAGTCATCTTCGCTACCGCAGCTTTTCCAGGGATTACTGAAGCAAATTGGAAAACCCAATTTGCTCAGCCTTTTTCTATATATTGCGTAGAAACCCTATTGTGCTTTAGCTTCAGTAACACACTCACTGCTTTAAAATGAGGATCAGAGACTCCATGAGGATATATTAAATGCACACGAGTCTTTGATCTAACACAAAATTCCCTTATTTTCCATTCCTTTTGATGCCATCAGGAGAGGAGAATATTTTCTACAGAGATTTCTTGGAGGAATTTAATATAGTGGCTGATTTTGGCAATATATGCGATACTTTTGGCTCTAAATAATGCAGGTAAATCTATCGACTTCCAATAGCAAAGTATCAGATAAGGTTCACTTCAGATGTTGGCACTCTTCTTAACTTCACTGGGGGAGGTTATATTCGCAAGGTGGTTTAGTTTATGCAAACTCTTATCTCCTTTATTTGAAAACAGTGCACCCTACACCTCACACAACCTGATCAACTCTAAATTACGCAACAAGATGTCAAATTAATATGCGACTATTTTCTTTTCAATTAATTCTTTTTCGAGTGTTTCTTCATTTTAATTGTAAATTGAAAATTTAAATTATACTCGTTTTTTTTTTCGAAACGATTTACTTCATTTTTGAATATCAAATAAGAAAATTTACCAAGTTAAAAAAAAATAAAAAAAAATAATTGTTTCTACTAATAGCACATTAGTTAATACGATTCAATTGGAATAACATTATTAACAGAGGAACAGTGGCGAATTACACAGAATTAAGTAGAGATTAAACAGATTAAGTAGAGATTAAACAGATTAAGGCTGAAGATTAACTTGAGAATAACATTATTAATCATCAGAAGACTGGAAGGTTATTCCGTCATTGTAGTCGGTTGAATTAAAATCTTTAGTGTGGTGAAACAAATTACGCCTTGGAACATAGAAAATAATTAATTGATTACCTATTTAATAAACGGACGATAATAACATAATTTCAATCTTATCAATACCAAACACAATTTTTATATAATCTTCTATGTACCTAACTAAATACTTTAACATACCTATCTCTATTTGTTAGCTACCGTATAACAACCTGGTCACATCATATTTTAAATCTCATACGTGAGATATCATAGATACATCAAGATACCTGGAGGTATCATAGATACATCAAGATACTTGGAGGTATCATAGATACATCAAGATACCTGGAGGTATCATAGATACATCAAGATACCTGGAGGTATCATAGATACATCAAGATACCTGGAGGTATCATAGATACATCAAGATACCTGGAGGTATCATAGATACATCAAGATACCTGGAGGTATCATAGATACATCAAGATACCTGGAGGTATCATAGATACATCAAGATACCTGGAGGTATCATAGATACATCAAGATACCTGGAGGTATCATAGATACATCAAGATACCTGGAGGTATCATAGATACATCAAGATACCTGGAGGTATCATAGATACATCAAGATACCTGGAGGTATCATAGATACATCAAGATACTTGGAGGTATCATAGATACATCAAGATACCTGGAGGTATCATAGATACATCAAGATACCTGGAGGTATCATAGATACATCAAGATACCAAGAGGTATCATAGATACATCAAGATACCAAGAGGTATCATAGATACATCAAGATACCTGGAGGTATCATAGATACATCAAGATACCTGGAGGTATCATTGATACATCAAGATACCTGGAGGTATCATTGATACATCAAGATACCTGGAGGTATCATTGATACATCAAGATACCTGGAGGTATCATTGATACATCAAGATACCTGGAGGTATCATTGATGTAGATATCAGATTAAGATAAAAAAATAGAGTATTTCTCATATGGAGCATAATAATATATGGTAACAAATTAACTGAAATATTCACCACATATAGCATATTAATTACATGCGATTGATGATACAATTTAATGGCTTACTAATTGGAGAATGAAAATAGAAATGGCAATGTAAAACATAGAAGTAGTATGTGCGTGAAACAGTAAAAAAAATAATATACATTGTTAATATATCGTGAGGCATAAGTAAATAATTAATATATTTAGATATTTTATCATGTAAATTTTAGGTTAGAAAGATCGGTTATGAACTTATTTCACCAAAAAAATCTATGTGTAATCCATTTTCATATATAATCCATGATTTTTATTAATTTGATTCGATAGAAAAATAGTAAACAATGAACATTATTAAATGGTAAATATACATTAATTTAAAATCAATTAAATTAAAAGAAATTTTAGCAAAAATTATAAACTTCAAAAAATAATTCACATACCAGCCATTTTGATGAAATTAAATAATTAAACTAAAGATTGTTCATATCCCACCCCTTCATCAGAACAAACAAAACTGTTAAGATTGTTCATATCCCACCCCTTCATCAGGACAAACAAAAGTGTTAAGATTGTTCATATCCCACCCCTTCATCAGGACAAACAAAACTGTTAAGATTGTTCATATCCCACCCCTTCATCAGAACAAACAAAACTGTTAAGATTGTTCATATCCCACCCCTTCATCAGAACAAACAAAACTGTTAAGATTGTTCATATCCCACCCCTTCATCAGAACAAACAAAACTGTTAAGATTGTTCATATCCCACCCCTTCATCAGGACAAACAAAACTGTTAAGATTGTTCATCAACACTCTAATGTTCAGACACTTTATCAAATAGAGGCTGGAGATAGCGTGAAAGCGTTACCATGGCAACACAACACTCCAGAGATATAATAAGGGGAACTGACTGTGAGACTATTAGTAGCTACACTGTACCAGCTAACATATAGGGAAAGAGTTTAATTAACAACAAATGTAGAGATGTTCCGGTAACGTTACCAGTAAGTAGTGTTCCGGTAACGTTACCAGTAAGTAGTGTTCCGGTAACGTTACCCGAAAGTAGTGTTCCGGTAACGTTACCCGTAAGTAGTGTTCAGGTAACGTTACCAGTAAGTAGTGTTCCGGTAACGTTACCCGAAAGTAGTGTTCCGGTAATGTTACTCGTAAGTAGTGTTCCGGTAACGTTACCCGTAAGTAGTGTTCAGGTAACGTTACCAGTAAGTAGTGTTCCGGTAACGTTACCCGAAAGTAGTGTTCCGGTAATGTTACTCGTAAGTAGTGTTCCGGTAATGTTACTCGTAAGTAGTGTTCCGGTAATGTTACTCGTAAGTAATGTTCCGGTAACGTTACCCGTAAGTAGTGTTCCGGTAACGTTACTCGTAAGTAGTGTTCCGGTAATGTTACTCGTAAGTAATGTTCCGGTAACGTTACCCGTAAGTAGTGTTCCGGTAACGTTACTCGTAAGTAGTGTTCCGGTAACGTTACCCGTAAGTAGTGTTCCGGTAATGTTACTCGTAAGTAGTGTTCCGGTAATGTTACTCGTAAGTAATGTTCCGGTAACGTTACCCGTAAGTAGTGTTCCGGTAACGTTACTCGTAAGTAGTGTTCCGGTAACGTTACCCGTAAGTAGTGTTCCGGTAACGTTACCCGAAAGTAGTGTTCCGGTAACGTTACTCGTAAGTAGTGTTCAATAAGTTATTCAGTTTAAGATGCTCATATAGCATTCCTTTAATGCAGTTCGTTACCATTTACCGGTGAAGAGTTCCTATGTATTAAGCCAAGAAAGAACTCCTTCCGCACAACAAATAATTAGTACACATCATTAAATTAGGAAAAAGCGGAGGTAGAACCTCTTTCTCTGTTAGCAAAAACATAGTATGCTAATTAATATACAGCGCATTGTTTGCCCTAACTAGATGTGCGTTAACGGAAAACATACCAACTATGTCGAAAAGTATGCCTAAATACTTTGAAAAATATAGCTAAGGTTTATTTTTATAAGATTTTCTATGCTAATACAGAATTGATATCTCTAATAAAAATGGGTTAATATAAATAAGTGAGATAGTAAAAAGCATCTAATGCTGATGTCAAACGAGATGTTTTCAACCGAAGGCCGTTAAAACGTCTAGTCTATATCAGACGGGCGGTTTCATAGCAGTTGAAACACGGCTAAGCCGCTCGTGTGACATAGCCTAGGGATGAAGTTGAGCTTTGATGAAGTTGAGCTTTGAGCAGAAAGTAATGATTTTTTATTCATATAACTTTTACAATTTTGGTGTACCCATCCCATTAAAAATGTCAATGAGTACTGTGGAATCACTGAAAAGAATCGATATATTCCGTACTGTTACAGGGGTATAAAAGTTCCTACGTTCCCATCGCATCAACTAAAGTTACATGAACTAACTTTGAACAAACTTTAGGGGAGACTAAATTATTTAGACTGTTTTTATTGCAGCAGCACTTCGTCAATTGATTAATTAATTAATTAATTTAGTAGGGGCTTAACGAATGCTTCGGAACCAAAGGCCATATCGCTGACGTCAAAAGGAAATTAAGTACAATTGACTGGAAGAAGCAGTCAGAGAGGAAAGTGGCTCCATGAACAAAGTCACTTACCACCGTCAGTGACAATGCTCATAGATGCAGAAAAGCTACTCCATGAATGCAGTCACATACCAAGGAATGTGACGAAGAGGGACACAAGCACCGGTGGCTTCACTCACGGATGGAAGAGGAAAATGAAGAGGTGATAGTAAATGAAGCCTACGAGTCTACCTAACACCTAAGACCTCTAAAACTGCAAGTAGCGTTAAAAAATGAAAAAAGACAATCCATAATCCAAATTACAACAGTTCGGGGGCCAAGGGACGCCATCCCCTTCTCTTCCATTCACCACAGACAACTTCAGGATAGAGCCCCTGGGTGCTACGTCAAATTAAACGTTGTGACAATTTAACAACGAGAGACAACTACGTAAAATGAAACATTGTGACAATTTAACAACGAGAGACAACTACGTCAATTGAAACGTTGTGACAATTTAACAACGAGAGAAAACTACGCCAATTGAAACGTTGTGACAATTTAACAACGAGAGACAACTACGCCAATTGAAACGTTGTGACAATTTAACAACGAGAGAAAACTACGCCAATTGAAACGTTGTGACAATTTAACAACGAGAGAAAACTACGCCAATTGAAACGTTGTGACAATTTAACAACGAGAGACAACTACGCCAATTGAAACGTTGTGACAATTTAATAACGAGAAACAGCAGAACTAAGTCAAATGAAACTATGTGACAATTTAACAACGAGAGACAACTGCGTCAAATGAAACGTTGTGACAATTTCACAACGATAGAAGTGATACACAATTCCAGAGGGAATGCTGGAGCCAATTCCAGTCAAGTTGCTAATTACTGCAGAGGATTCCAGGACTGCAATCCTGATGAAGTGACACAACTGCAATGATTGCATTCCACATCTTTGAAGATGAAGAACATCCCCTCACAGACTAAAAATAGGAAGACGATATCGTGAAAAGGTAATGAAAATTACAAAGACAAACTATCAAAATTTCTACCTTTTCTATAAGGTAAGATCTGAATTATCGGACGGTTCCTTATTTTCGACCATATAAGATCCAATTAAAATAGTCAGTTCAATAATAATCATTACATATCTTTCTTACATGATCAACAATATGGAAGAGACCTATAACTCGGATCTTACCCTGGTACGGTAAATTTCTTTTTTGTGAAAATAGTAAAGTTTTGTGTGTCTGGTACAGGGAGGGAGGTATATGGGGTTGTCGCCCCCTTACCTCATTCACCAATTAGGGCAATTGACCCCGTGACATGGGGTCAGACACTAGGGTCATGTGTAACAGTACAAGGAACTTCCGCATAGCAAACCTGACGTACCTGCCTTGTTACACACTCTAAGAAAGGAGACATCATTTATGGGGTTACTAAAACTATTATTATTGCTATTTTGAAAAATACATTAATTTGAAAAAAGTATCTTGTGACTGGATTAATCGAAGAAAACTTAAGAAATTACTAAAGATGAAAAAGAGCATTAAATTCCCTGAGGCTGGTCAGACAGCGGCATCATTTCTTGATGCAAAAATAACCTTAAAAGTTTAACACATTAACAATGAGATGACGGGCACTTGTAGAGCGCATACCTTCGCCGACGCTTATAAATTACCGAGACCTTAAGCCGGATCGCTCCCAAAATCCCATCAAATGGTTACCGGATATTTACCAATAGTCCCACCAAATTTCAGGCAATTTGTTTTAACATTTTTTGAGTTATGCGAGTAACAAGATGACAAATAAATAAATGCCAATCTAAACATTACCTTCCACAATTAGCGAAGGTAAATGACCTCAAACCACACATTGGATAGTCAATGGAAGAGTAATTCGTGGGGCAATTCCATTGCCGTAACAAGATGAGGAAGGTACTGCGTCACTCAAACAGTGACATTCAATTCTGGAGACAGGCTACAATTTATCGCCCTCTTCGACAGCTTTAGAGACATGCAAATTTTTGCCGAGTAACACGAAACCAGAAGATTGAGACGAGAGCTAAAAATGATAAAAGAGTCACTGTGATGATGTACTATCAGAGAAAAGAGTCACTGTGATGATGTACTATCAGAGAAAAGAGTCACTGTGATGATGTACTATCAGAGAAAAGTGTACCTGTGATGATGTACTATCAGAGAAAAGAGTCACTGTGATGATGTACTAACAGAGAAAAGAGTCACTGTGATGATGTACTATCAGAGAAAAGAGTCACTGTGATGATGTACTATCAGAGAAAAGAGTCACTGTGATGATGTACTATCAGAGAAAAGAGTCACTGTGATGATGTACTATCAGAGAAAAGAGTCACTGTGATGATGTACTATCAGAGAAAAGAGTCACTGTGATGATGTACTATCAGAGAAAAGAGTCACTGTGATGGTGTACTATCAGAGAAAAGAGTCACTGTGATGATGTACTATCAGAGAAAAGAGTCACTGTGATGATGTACTATCAGAAAAAAGAGTCACTGTGATGATGTACTATCAGAGAAAAGAGTCACTGTGATGATGTACTATCAGAGAAAAGAGTCACTGTGATGATGTACTATCAGAGAAAAGAGTCACTGTGATGATGTACTATCAGAGAAAAGTGTACCTGTGATGATGTACTATCAGAGAAAAGAGTCACTGTGATGATGTACTATCAGAGAAAAGAGTCACTGTGATGATGTACTATCAGAGAAAAGAGTCACTGTGATGATGTACTATCAGAGAAAAGAGTCACTGTGATGATGTACTATCAGAGAAAAGAGTCACTGTGATGATGTACTATCAGAGAAAAGAGTCACTGTGATGATGTACTATCAGAGAAAAGAGTCACTGTGATGATGTACTATCAGAGAAAAGTGTACCTGTGATGATGTACTATCAGAGAAAAGAGTCACTGTGATGATGTACTATCAGAGAAAAGAGTCACTGTGATGATGTACTATCAGAGAAAAGAGTCACTGTGATGATGTACTATCAGAGAAAAGAGTCACTGTGATGATGTACTATCAGAGAAAAGAGTCACTGTGATGATGTACTATCAGAGAAAAGAGTCACTGTGATGATGTACTATCAGAGAAAAGTGTACCTGTGATGATGTACTATCAGAGAAAAGAGTCACTGTGATGATGTACTATCAGAGAAAAGAGTTACTGTGATGATGTACTATCAGAGAAAAGAGTCACTGTGATGATGTACTATCAGAGAAAAGAGTCACTGTGATGATGTACAGTCAGAGAAAAGAGTCACTGTGATGATGTACTATCAGAGAAAAGAGTCACTGTGATGATGTACAGTCAGAGAAAAGTGTACCTGTGATGATGTACAGTCAAGGGTGACTATCGTAATATCGAAAACTGAACTTTACAACAGAGAGAGAGAGAGAGAGAGTGTGATATCTTACGACACGAGAATGGTTATTGAAACTAGAAAACGGATGAGATACACGTGGTAAAAATGTCACAAATCTAGACACTGACACGAATGTAAACTGATGGCATTACTGCTATAATTCGAACATTTCAGTTAGGTTTTATAACTCCTAGAAAATAAGACTACATTTTCACCCAATAATCTTCTCCTTCTCCATAAGCAATCTATCAGACTGATGACGAAGGTGAAGCAGATGTCAGTCAATTGACTCAGCTGGCAGTAGGTAATTTCAGCCAATAGATATGTAATGACTATGCTCACCATAGAATTACTGTACAATAACGGACATTAGTTATTGTAAACAATATATTACTATAGAAAGTTGACAATATAGAGAAATAACAATACGTCATTTAAAAAATGTAGTGAAAGAAATGAGCAAAAAGGTTTAAATTAAGGGCAATTGCTTTGGTTAAGATTTAGAGTAGATGTACAGGGTGATGATATATAGAGACTCATCACCTTTCTTACATTGACTATCAATGGCTCTATCGTCAACACTGAACTTGAAAAAAAGGGGTTTCGGCACAACAGCCATATCGCTGTTACCAAAAGGAAATTAAACACAAGGGACTGGAAGAAGCAGTCAGAAAGGGAAGAGGCTCCATGAACAGAGTCATCTACCACCAGTTGTTGTCAATGCTCAGGGATACAGAAAAGCTACTCCGTGAATGTAGTCGCTTACACAAGCACCGGTGGCTGCACTCACGGATGGAAGAGAAAAATGAAGAGGTGATAGTAAATGAAGTCTATTATGGAGTATGCAATAACTACATAATAAATACACTTTGTTCATTTCACAAATAGAAGTGGGTCTAAATATACCATTCAATGATGCTTCAAGCTACTCGACTTGTGATTTAAAAATCCCTAACTTTTCCAGATATTTTTAGGTAGTTTGAAAAGTTGCGTGCAGAGCAAGTTATCTTTTGTTAACTTCAGATTGCTACGGAGAGAAAAATTCAGATGCCAACAACTGCCTCGGTTATAAACTGAGTTTGGGGGTAAAATATTGCCTTGGGGAGAATAGTTCGTGAATGACTATACTGCGCGGTAGCATTTCTCTGAAGTCAGACAGTCGCGTGACAGACTGTTGAGGAGCAGTGATGTGATGTGATGTGGAGAGAGAGAAGGGAACTGCAAACAATTGAATAGTAACATTGAAAATTATATAAAAATGAGTATTAGTAAATAGTTGAATATTAGTAAATAGTTGAATATTAGTAAATAGTTGAATATTAGTAAATAGTTGAATATTAGTAAATAGTTGAATATTAGTAAATAGTTGAATATTAGTAAATAGTTGAATATTAGTAAATAGTTGAATATTAGTAAATAGTTGAATATTAGTAAATAGTTGAACATTAGTAAATAGTTGAACATTAGTAAATAGTTGAACATTAGTAAATAGTTGAACATTAGTAAATAGTTGAACATTAGTAAATAGTTGAACATTAGTAAATAGTTGAACATTAGTGAAATAGTTGAACATTAGTGAAATAGTTGAACATTAGTGAAATAGTTGAACATTAGTGAAATAGTTGAACATTAGTGAAATAATTGAACATTAGTGAAATAATTGAACATTAGCGAAATAATTGAACATTAGCGAAATAATTGAACATTAGCGAAATAATTGAACATTAGCGAAATAATTGAACATTAGTGAAATAATTGAACATTAGTGAAATAATTGAACATTAGTGAAATAATTGAACATTAGTGAAATAATTGAACATTAGTGAAATAATTGAACATTAGTGAAATAATTTGTTAATATTGAAGTATTTCCTATAATTGAAGAATTCCATATTATTCCTATCAAGTTATATATTTCAAAATGAACGTCTTATTTTACAGTGAAATCACATTTCTGATATATGAGGAAATAGACTAATTTGAATCATTTCCCTGACCTTCTAGAGGAAATTTAAAATCAAAAGCAATTTAGCGCAAAATATGAGATATTAGCATTAACATCGTGAGTGTTTTTTAGTGTTTTTGCCAAGTTAAGCCAGTAGACAAATTCAAAAGTTTCATTGTTTCAAACTAATTACCAATAAGAAGAAAAAGGAGAACTGTGTTCTAGAAGTTGGAATCTTTGGAACTGATATTACCATTCCTAGAAATGATGACATAATTCATATCTTAAAATAGAAACAGGAAAAAAATTGCACTAACTAATATTTCCTGAATAAGCATCAAATAAAATGTTTATCTATAGTAACAAAAGATGTTTAAATTCACGCTAATATAATTGGAATATATATACATAGATTATAGATATAACTATCAGAAAGTTATTAAAGCATTAATTAGTAATTTGATATATTAGAATTTTATCGAGACTCTTCTAATTTTCAGCATCATGTTACCAATTAAAAAAGAACAAAATCTTGCCCTACGATCTTTTTATGTTGATAACTTCTATTCATTATTTTACAGAGTCAAAAGGAACTAAAGGGCCGTACACACGTAGGGTGTTTCAAGTCTTTCCACCAGACTTTTTGCTAAGCTCCTCCTACTTTTTCAAAGGGAAAAACTATATGATTATTAGTACAGGTATCATGGATACCAACTAAAATTAATAACAATTATATCGTCTTTTCCTATATTCACGTGAAAAAAGTAGGAGGAGCTTAGCAAAAAGTCTGGTGGAAAAACTTAAAAAACCCTACGTGTGTACGGCCCTTTAGGTACGATAACTATGTATAGTCTTATAGTATAACCTATTTTATAGCCTGTATAGTAGTTAATGATGTACATACATAACTGTAGATCTGAAACGTAACGAAACATAATAGTTATACCTAATGATAGTGAATAGTTAACCTAATGATAGTTAAATAGTTAATGATAAGGAATAGTTATCATTAATACCAATTAAAATAAAGAGTTAAAATGTTATATTATATACCTAGCTTATGTGATCGAACATGTGGAACTGTCCGATAACTTGGAACTTACCCTATTGACAATACTATGGAAATTTGAGACATCAGTGATGTACTTCGTAATTATAAAGATGTTACTTGTAAAAAATATACTGCTAGTAAATTCATAATACAAATATTACCCAATAATGAACATGAAATGAACTATCATTAATTAATGAACTAAAATTGAATACAATGTATTGCTTATTACCCTTGTGATCTTTATATAATTACTTCCCATCCAAACCCTTCTTTATACAGGGAAAAATGCCTTTATTGCCATTTATTTGTTTATCAGGACGTCATTAGACAATACATGAAAATACTTTAAATAACTATTATGATTTAATCATTATGATTATAAATTTTTATCAATTATACCTATGGTGGAAAAATGGGGACTTATACCTTGTATATGACATGATTCTCTCACCGGGGAAACTACTCTAATCTCTATAACTGAATGGATGAGGGAAACAGACAGCACTTATTTCTAAATACGCTCATTCATGTTTTACAGAAAAGTCACAACCAGGTGCCATAGCCTGACTGCCAATGCATTTATAAAAAAACTGATCTACTACTTTAGTATATCACTGTTCACTTCAGTGAGAAGAGAGTCTTAGTTATGTAATTAAGTGCTAAAGTGATTAGGAGTAGCAAGGGACGAGACATTGCTCCACCAGTGACGCACTCAACGCTACAAGGTTAAGTCAAGAAAGAGTATCTAGCGAATGGACTCTTAGTGCCTAGCGTGAAAGAGCAATATCTTCTCTGTAATTAATACTCTTAGTTGAACAAGAGGCAGTCCTTATTAAAAGCCTTGATAGCTCTAATAATTCTTCACAGAGAACAAAGAACTTGGCAATAGTAGACAGAATGAAATGGGGAGACTGGGAAAAGAACATATAGAAGAGGCAGAGGGTAAAGGGTCTATCTAACACTTGTGAGTAAAGGGTCTATCTAACACTTGTGAGTAAAGGGTCTATCTAACACTTGTGAGTAAAGGGTCTATCTAACACTTGTGAGTAAAGGGTCTATCTAACATTTGTGAGTAAAGGGTCTATCTAACATTTGTGAGTAAAGGGTCTATCTAACATTTGTGAGTAAAGGGTCTATCTAACATTTGTGAGTAAAGGGTCTATCTAACATTTGTGAGTAAAGGGTCTATCTAACATTGGTGAGTAAAGGGTATATCTAACATTTAAAGGGTAAAGGGTCTATCGTCCAATAGATCCTTTACTCGCGTATAATTGTAGTTTGAGTAAGTGTAATTAATGGAGAGTAAAGGGTCTGAGTGTAGATAGATCCTTTACTCGATATGACACATATATTCTTACAATGATAGACTCTTTTCCTGCTTTTTCCCTATTGGTGGCCGTTTGTCAGTTCATTTATTCGTTTGGAAATAACAAATGTACCACCAACGACGGCAGCGAATAAGGAGTGACAACACTGAAGCTAACAATAACACATTGAGTACCGAAGCAGCATTAGCCACGCTGCAGTTTCTCTTCGCAAAGCACTTTTTTCACTCTATGCAGACGCGAGCAAACGTCCGTACGAGATGCGACGGCGCGACCGACGCAAGCAAAAGCGTACTACGCTCAAAAATAGTGACACTTTCTAGCAAAACATTTTGCCGTCTCTTTTGGAAGACTTTAAAATGATCTCTTGCCTTTGACTTTAATTAACGGAAGTAATTAGATTGTGACGGACTTTGAGAGAAATTAAGAGAGAACTGAAGATGGAGACTCTTAAGTAAATATGCGAAATGGTTCCTTGTGAGAAATATCTACCGTTTGGATAATTAATTGAATTATTAGGGGTTTAACGTCTGCTTCAGAACCAAAAGCAATATCCCTGACATCAAAAAAGAAATTAAATACAAGACTGGAAGTAGCAGTCAAAAAGGAAAGTGGCTTCAATAATGAAGTCACCAACCACCAGTCGGTGACCAATCTTATGAAATGGTTACAGAAGAAGTAAATATATCATAGTTACATAACTTTTAGATTGCAATGCCCAAAAACTTCAAATCAATATAATGATCTCCAAATGAAAGTTTTAGCATTTCACATCATTATTTCCCCAAGACATTTTTTGCAAGGTGAACCTACCAAAAAAAGTTAGAGACGATGTTCACTCGTTACGAAGAATAATGGAACAATTTCATACGTGTCGTGAAATTCGGAAAAAAAACGTGACAACAGGAGGCACGATTTTTGCCACCTAACATTGACAAGTGAAGTAGATTGCAGTGTGACATTTTAAACATTAAAGACACTTATTATCAACATTGACAAGTGAAGTAGATTGCAGTGTGACATTTTAAACATTAAAGACACTTATTATCAACATTGACAAGTGAAGTAGATTGCAGTGTGACATTTTAAACATTAGAGACACTTATTATCAACATTGACAAGTGAAGTAGATTGCAGTGTGACATTTTAAACATTAGAGACACTTATTATCAACATTGACAAGTGAAGTAGATTGCAGTGTGACATTTTAAACATTAGAGACACTTATTATCAACATTGACAAGTGAAGTAGATTGCAGTGTGACATTTTAAACATTAGAGACACTTATTATCAACATTGACAAGTGAAGTAGATTGCAGTGTGACATTTTAAACATTAGAAACACTTATTATCAACATTGACAAGTGAAGTAGATTGCAGTGTGACATTTTAAACATTAGAGACACTTATTATCAACATTGACAAGTGAAGTAGATTGCAGTGTGACATTTTAAACATTAAAGACACTTATTATCAACATTGACAAGTGAAGTAGATTGCAGTGTGACATTTTAAACATTAGAGACACTTATTATCAACATTGACAAGTGAAGTAGATTGCAGTGTGACATTTTAAACATTAGAGACACTTATTATCAACATTGACAAGTGAAGTAGATTGCAGTGTGACATTTTAAACATTAAAGACACTTATTATCAACATTGACAAGTGAAGTAGATTGCAGTGTGACATTTTAAACATTAGAGACACTTATTATCAACATTGACAAGTGAAGTAGATTGCAGTGTGACATTTTAAACATTAAAGACACTTATTATCAACATTGACAAGTGAAGTAGATTGCAGTGTGACATTTTAAACATTAAAGACACTTATTATCAACATTGACAAGTGAAGTAGATTGCAGTGTGACATTTTAAACATTAAAGACACTTATTATCAACATTGACAAGTGAAGTAGATTGCACTGTGACATTTTAAACATTAAAGACACTTATTATCAACATTGACAATTGAAGTAGATTGCAGTGTGACATTTTAAACATTAGAGACACTTATTATCAACATTGACAAGTGAAGTAGATTGCAGTGTGACATTTTAAACATTAGAGACACTTATTATCAACATTGACAAGTGAAGTAGATTGCTGTGTGACATTTTAAACATTAAAGACACTTATTATCAACATTGACAAGTGAAGTAGATTGCAGTGTGACATTTTAAACATTAGAGACACTTATTATCAACATTGACAAGTGAAGTAGATTGCAGTGTGACATTTTAAACATTAGAGACACTTATTATCAACATTGACAAGTGAAGTAGATTGCAGTGTGACATTTTAAACATTAGAGACACTTATTATCAACATTGACAAGTGAAGTAGATTGCAGTGTGACATTTTAAACATTAAAGACACTTATTATCAACATTGACAAGTGAAGTAGATTGCAGTGTGACATTTTAAACATTAGAGACACTTATTATCAACATTGACAAGTGAAGTAGATTGCAGTGTGACATTTTAAACATTAGAGACGCTTATTATCAACATTGACAAGTGAAGTAGATTGCAGTGTGACATTTTAAACATTAGAGACACTTATTATCAACATTGACAAGTGAAGTAGATTGCAGTGTGACATTTTAAACATTAGAGACACTTATTATCAACATTGACAAGTGAAGTAGATTGCAGTGTGACATTTTAAACAATAGAGACACTTATTATCAACATTGACAAGTGAAGTAGATTGCAGTGTGACATTTTAAACATTAGAGACACTTATTATCAACATTGACAAGTGAAGTAGATTGCAGTGTGACATTTTAAACATTAAAGACACTTATTATCAACATTGACAAGTGAAGTAGATTGCAGTGTGACATTTTAAACATTAGAGACACTTATTATCAACATTGACAAGTGAAGTAGATTGCAGTGTGACATTTTAAACATTAGAGACACTTATTATCAACATTGACAAGTGAAGTAGATTGCAGTGTGACATTTTAAACATTAGAGACACTTATTATCAACATTGACAAGTGAAGTAGATTGCAGTGTGACATTTTAAACATTAGAGACACTTATTATCAACATTGACAAGTGAAGTAGATTGCAGTGTGACATTTTAAACAATAGAGACACTTATTATCAACATTGACAAGTGAAGTAGATTGCAGTGTGACATTTTAAACATTAGAGACACTTATTATCAACATTGACAAGTGAAGTAGATTGCAGTGTGACATTTTAAACATTAGAGACACTTATTATCAACATTGACAAGTGAAGTAGATTGCAGTGTGACATTTTAAACATTAGAGACACTTATTATCAACATTGACAAGTGAAGTAGATTGCAGTGTGACATTTTAAACATTAAAGACACTTATTATCAACATTGACAAGTGAAGTAGATTGCAGTGTGACATTTTAAACATTAGAGACACTTATTATCAACATTGACAAGTGAAGTAGATTGCAGTGTGACATTTTAAACATTAGAGACACTTATTATCAACATTGACAAGTGAAGTAGATTGCAGTGTGACATTTTAAACATTAAAGACACTTATTATCAACATTGACAAGTGAAGTAGATTGCAGTGTGACATTTTAAACATTAGAGACACTTATTATCAACATTGACAAGTGAAGTAGATTGCAGTGTGACATTTTAAACATTAGAGACACTTATTATCAACATTGACAAGTGAAGTAGATTGCAGTGTGACATTTTAAACATTAAAGACACTTATTATCAACATTGACGAGTGAAGTAGATTGCAGTGTGACATTTTAAACATTAGAGACACTTATTATCAACATTGACAAGTGAAGTAGATTGCAGTGTGACATTTTAAACATTAGAGACACTTATTATCAACATTGACAAGTGAAGTAGATTGCAGTGTGACATTTTAAACATTAGAGACACTTATTATCAACATTGACTAGTGAAGTAGATTGCAGTGTGACATTTTAAACATTAGAGACACTTATTATCAACATTGACAAGTGAAGTAGATTGCAGTGTGACATTTTAAACATTAGAGACACTTATTATCAACATTGACAAATAATTTGGTAGTTATAGTGCATTTAAAATATAAAGACTACCTACCCATCACGTACTAACAACATTGTGTAGTCTGCACACTGTATCCTATCGACAGCCTATAGAGTTCACTGCACATTGACATGCAGAGAGGTAGGCACATTGCCATGCAGAAAGGTATGCACATTGCCATGCAGAAAGGTAGGTACATTGCCATGCAGAGAGGTAGGCACATTGCTATGCAGAGAGGTAAGCACATTGCCATGCAGAGAGGTAAGCACATTGCCATGCAGAGAGGTAAGCACATTGCCATGCAGAGAGGTAAGCACATTGCCATGCAGAGAGGTAGGCACATTGCTATGCAGAGAGGTAAGCACATTGCCATGCAGAGGTAGGCACATTGCCATGCAGAGAGGTAGGCACATTGCCATGAAGAGAGGTAGGCACATTGCTATGCAGAGAGGTAAGCACATTGCCATGCAGAGAGGTAAGCACATTGCCATGCAGAGAGGTAGGCACATTGCCATGCAGAGAGGTAGGCACATTGCTATGCAGAGAGGTAAGCACATTGCCATGCAGAGGTAGGCACATTGCCATGCAGAGAGGTAGGCACATTGCTATGCAGAGAGGTAAGCACATTGCCATGCAGTTTGCAGTGACAAATTAACATTGCAAAGGACAGGTGATAAAAAACAGCAATGATGCCAACATGAAACAATGTTACAGCAGCTGTACTGCTGACAGGCTGGTACAAGCATTGCCAGCAGCTAAGCTGCTGACAGTAACATCTCTAGTAATGACAGCACTGTAAATATGTCACAGTTCAATCAAGCAATATAGACTGTAAGTGATTATTGTAAGAGAGTGTGGAATTGATTACGAGATATCTCCATATTGCGAGATATCTCTCACCCATATTACGAGATATCTCTCTCTCACCCATATTACGAAATATCTCTCTCTCACCCATATTACGAAATATCTCTCTCTCACCCATATTACGAGATATCTCTCTCTCATCCATATTACGAGATATCTCTCTCTCACCCATATTACGAGATATCTCTCTCACCCAAATTAAGAGATATCTCTCTCACCCAAATTACGAGATATCTCTCTCACCCATATTGCGAGATATCTCTCTCACCCATATTGCGAGATATCTCTCTCACCCATATTGCGAGATATCTCTCTCACCCATATTGCGAGATATCTCTCTCATCCATATTGCGAGATATCTCTCTCATCCATATTGCGAGATATCTCTCTCATCCATATTGCGAGATATCTCTCTCATCCACATTGCGAGATATCTCTCTCATCCATATTGCGAGATATCTCTCTCACCCATATTACGAGATATCTCTCTCACCCATATTACGAGATATCTCTCTCACCCATATTACGAGATATCTCTCTCACCCATATTACGAGATATCTCTCTCACCCATATTACGAGATATCTCTCTCACCCATATTACGAGATATCTCTCTCACCCATATTACGAGATATCTCTCTCACCCATATTACGAGATATCTCTCTCACCCATATTACGAGATATCTCTCTCACCCATATTACGAGATATCTCTCTCACCCATATTACGAGATATCTCTCTTACCCATATTACGAGATATCTCTCTTACCCATATTACGAGATATCTCTCTTACCCATATTACGAGATATCTCTCTCACCCATATTACGAGATATCTCTCTCACCCATATTACGAGATATCTCTCTCACCCATATTACGAGATATCTCTCTTACCCATATTACGAGATATCTCTCTCACCCATATTACGAGATATCTCTCTCACCCATATTACGAGATATCTCTCTCACCCATATTACGAGATATCTCTCTCACCCATATTACGAGATATCTCTCTTACCCATATTACGAGATATCTCTCTTACCCATATTACGAGATATCTCTCTCACCCATATTACGAGATATCTCTCTCACCCATATTACGAGATATCTCTCTTACCCATATTACGAGATATCTCTCTCACCCATATTACGAGATATCTCTCTCACCCATATTACGAGATATCTCTCTTACCCATATTACGAGATATCTCTCTTACCCATATTACGAGATATCTCTCTTACCCATATTACGAGATATCTCTCTCACCCATATTACGAGATATCTCTCTTACCCATATTACGAGATATCTCTCTCACCCATATTACGAGATATCTCTCTCACCCATATTACGAGATATCTCTCTTACCCATATTACGAGATATCTCTCTTACCCATATTACGAGATATCTCTCTCACCCATATTACGAGATATCTCTCTCACCCATATTACGAGATATCTCTCTCACCCATATTACGAGATATCTCTCTCACCCATATTACGAGATATCTCTCTCACCCATATTACGAGATATCTCTCTCACCCATATTACGAGATATCTCTCTCACCCATATTACGAGATATCTCTCTTACCCATATTACGAGAGTTATAAACTATATAACATTAAAGTGTCTCGTTAGAAAGCATGCCTCATATAAAGTAATGTAATTATGTCAGTTGAATTAATGTATATTATGTATAGTGACTATAAAAGACATTGAAGCATATTAACCTATTTATATTTTATAGTGAGTACTATAAAATATATTAAAAGTATATTAACCTATTTATATTTTATAGTGAGTACTATAAAAGACATCGAAGCATATTAACCTATTTTATTTCTGTTGAATAATACATTCAAAACAGGATATAATATCCCCTAGAGTTTTCCCTCATTACATTCTCTCTGTTAAGTTTGCAATCCATTAGTTTATTCCATGCAATAAACTAATGAATGTTGAGTTATTTTCTGTGAGAGGCATGTGGAACTAATTCACTGGTGTACTTTTAATGTTTTGTATTATTATTTCGAATACTATAATTGTATTCGTCTGTTGACTCCTAAGTAGTCAGCAATGAAAGCTGTTACTAAATACTAATTAGTGTATCCGTCAGTGTATTTAGTGTCTGACCTAGAGACTGTAGCTACATAGCATCTCAAATTAGATGGCAATGTGAAGCATTTTAATAATGTAACTAATTATATACTTAGAGGTTAACTAGACAGTGTAGACTTTTACAACACTAGTATCTAATAAATGAGCATATACATTGAAATTTATGCTATACAGTAGACTAACACCATAGTATAGTGCTGCACTATAGTATAGTGCTGCACTATAGTAGCTACAGTACTAAAGTATTGCACTCCATTTAATCCGATGTTATAGTCTCTTAATCCCACTTTAGTGTGTTTTAAGCAAGGATTATAGCATCTAAGGAATAAAAATAATCACAATAATGCTATTCCTATGGGAGGATTTCACATCTTCTGTAATATAATAAAAAATTATTTAAAAATAAAAATTAGATAATAATTATAATATCGTTTTTTTCTTATATGTCCGAAGATATGAAACTGACCGATAATTCGTAATTTACCTACGTCCTATTATAAATAGTTAAAATTAAATGTTCATTTTAATGCACTTGCTTAGGAAGAAATTAAATCTCACTGACATGGTATTACATACAAGGGACTTCGTGAAGAGAGAAAAGAAGCTGCAAGCAGTGTTTAATGATACAAATTACAACAGTTTGGGGCCCAAGGTCACCCCCCTAAACAACTTCCGGTAAGAGACTGGTAATGTCTGACTGGTTGGTAGTGCAACTAGTGGTGACTAGTAACCACTCTCACACTGTCTAGTTGGTAGTGCAGCTAGTGGTGAAATAATAATAAATAAATGGCACCTAAAATATAAGCTTCTGCAATCTGTGAAGGTAATTAGTCACTTTTATATATTGAAGAAGATAATATTTTATTCGAAATTCATTTTCGTACTCATGGAGAAATGGGGTAAGTTCTGAGTTATCGTACAGTTTCACATCCTCGATCATGTATAAAAATATATAATAATTATTATTTTAATTGGTATCCATGATACCTACAGGCATCATGGATACCAATTAAAATAAAACTTAAACTATTATATCATTTTTCTTAGATGATCGAAAAGGTGGAACTGTCCAATAACTCGTAACTTACCCCACAGCTAATCTTTAAATAAGGTAATTAAGGTGAACTATTTTTCGTAGAGTTAGAGTAGTTACAAGGAAAATTGTTAGGGAGGAAAATTGTTAGGGAGGAAAATTGTTTTAGCTACTGGAAAAAATAGTTAAAGGCAAAAATAGTTGAAGGAAGAAATAGGAAAAAATTGTTACAGGAAAAAATTGTTAGGGAGGCCAATTGTTAATGACAAAATGTTTTGTTTTGATGAGATAAAAGTTAACTATTATTAATTAATATAGAAATGTTCTAACTATAATACGTATGTTCTTTGCCTTTTTAACGTTTGAATAACAAGTGAGAGAGTCAGAGTGTTGTAAATTTACACTGTGAAATTAATTAAACTCAAGAAAATGGGAATTAAAAGGAGAATTCTGACACACACTTAGCCCTGGAACGACCAGTGGGTCCCAGAGACATGGTCCTTTTCAAATATTGATGCCTAATTTAAAAACTAATTGACTGCATTTGTTGAAAGTCCGTGACTTTCATTGTCTATGACGTATTTAGTCGTCGTAATAATAGCAGTGGAAATAATGCAACATAGTAAGTTCTATTTTGTTTCACATCATTTTTGATAGAAGGGGCCTCTGGAGACCGCATGAAGTACAATTGCAGCTGCGTCACATTTTGCGTCACACTACTATTTTGCGTCACACCAGTAACATCAGTTATAGGAAAATAAGCTATTTCTGCTGTAAATGACATTGTGACGTAACAGCGCATGTATTTCAGCTAAGGTCTAAATTCAAGCAAATATGTTGCATTATTCCATTAATTTTGCTTATATAGGTATTATAAACTTTAAAAGTCCCGTATTTCCAGCAAATCGAGTCCATATTTAATAGTAAAAAGTTATAATTCCTCCATGCCAAGCCTCTCAGGCACTCTGATCGTACCAATGTTAAACATGTTAAACTAGAGTACGTGCACTCGGTAGAGCGCATACCTTCGCCGCCCCTTTGACCCTTTCTCTCCTAAAATCTATTAAACTGGTAACTGGATAATCGTCCCACCAAGTTTCATGCAATATGGTACAATACTTTTTGAGTTATAAATGACCTTGACCTTTGACCGGATCGCTCCCAAAATTCTATCAGATGGTTCCAGGACAATGACCAACCGTCCCATCAAATTTCAGATAATTTGGCAAGTTCTAAATGGCCTTGACCTTGATCTTTGACCTTTAACCCGATCTCCCCCAAATCTAACAAAATGGTTCCTGTATATTGACTAATCGTCCCACTAAGTTTCAGGCAATATGGTTCAATACTTTTTGAGTTATAAATGACCATGACCTTGACCTTTAACCAAGTCGCAACCAAAATTCTACCAGAAGGTCACTGGACAATGACCAATCGTTTCACCAAATTTCAGGCAATTTTGTTAAATTCTTTTTTCAGTTAAGCGAATAACAAGATGACAAATAAATAAATGCCGTCTAAAATATAACCTTTCCGCATTCTGCGAAGGTAATCATTAATATGAACTGTAAATGAAGAGCATTGCACTCATAATATTCTCAAGAAATGCTGTGAACTCATCGCTTAAGATTTTATGGTATTTAAAAAAAAACAAAGTTTAATTTACTCCTCTTTATTGGTATCAAAGAATTAAAAGATAAAAATAAAAGTTATTTTGGACTCCTATAAACGATAATTTAAATTAACCATTTATTTCTTTAATAAATACTACAGTTTGATTTATCGTCTGATCATCGTGCATAGATAACCTCAATAATTCTAGCTAATAATCGAAAAGCAGCAATGACCGACACTAGTTTACCGACAGGGTTTCCTGCCAAATAACTAACCAATCCACTTCTCATTGTGAGAAGGTAGAATCTCATTCCATTTTCGTGACCCTAGACAGGTTACCTGCACTTTCCCACCCCGTTACGCAATACGACACCGCCCATAGCACTACGACGTGTCTGTAGAACTCCTCAATAGTGAACTACAACACTGTGTAGAGCTTGCTTCACTATAGAGGAGTTAAACTCCTCTATAGTGAACTACAACACTGTGTAGAGCTTGCTTCACTATAGAGGAGTTAAACTCCTCTATAGTGAACTACAACACTGAAGAACTTGCTTCACTATAGAGGAGTTAAACTCCTCTATAGTGAACTACAACACTGAAGAACTTGCTTCACTATAGAGGAGTTAAACTCCTCTATAGTGAACTACAACACTGTGAAGAGCTTGCTTCACTATAGAGGAGTTAAACTCCTCTACAGTGAACTACAACACTGTGAAGAGCTTGCTTCACTATAGAGGAGTTAAACTCCTCTATAGTGAACTACAACACTATGTAGAGCTTGCTTCACTATAGAGGAGTTAAACTCCTCTATAGTGAACTACAACACTGTGAAGAGCTTGCTTCACTATAGAGGAGTTAAACTCCTCTACAGTGAACTACAACACTGTGTAGAGCTTGCTTCACTATAGAGGAGTTAAACTCCTCTATAGTGAACTACAACACTGTATAGAGCTTGCTTCACTATAGAGGAGTTAAACTCCTCTATAGTGAACTACAACACTGTGAAGAGCTTGCTTCACTATAGAGGAGTTAAACTCCTCTATAGTGAACTACAACACTATAGAGGAGTTAAACTCCTCTATAGTGAACTACAACACTGTGAAGAGCTTGCTTCACTATAGAGGAGTTAAACTCCTCTATAGTGAACTACAACACTGTATAGAGCTTGCTTCACTATAGAGGAGTTAAACTCCTCTATAGTGAACTACAACACTGTATAGAGCTTGCTTCACTATAGAGGAGTTAAACTCCTCTATAGTGAACTACAACACTGTGAAGAGCTTGCTTCACTATAGAGGAGTTAAACTCCTCTATAGTGAACTACAACACTGTGAAGAGCTTGCTTCACTATAGAGGAGTTAAACTCCTCTATAGTGAACTACAACACTGTGAAGAGCTTGCTTCACTATAGAGGAGTTAAACTCCTCTATAGTGAACTACAACACTGTGAAGAGCTTGCTTCACTATAGAGGAGTTAAACTCCTCTATAGTGAACTACAACACTGTGAAGAGCTTGCTTCACTATAGAGGAGTTATGAGATGCATGGAAAACTGATGGCAGACTACACCAAATATCTTCATTATACAGGGTGCTTCATTAATGCGGACTCTAATAATCAGGCTGGTTCATTATACAGGACTTCATTACAGAGGAGTTGTACGGTAGAACCTAATTGCTTTACGGACATCTGAAAAAAACATGTCTGCGGCAGACACCGTCCCATGCCTATTGGCATCCATCCAGCCGTGACATCGATTGAATTGCCTTTTCCATTCTATCATCAGCAGCAGCCCTGTGAAAGGAGTCAGTGCAGCGTTACGTCAGACATGACTAAAGTCACACACCTGACGTTAACGTACCTGACTCAAAATAGGCCCACTGCTACTTTTTACACTTTGAGTGTGAATAAACTGAAATATCAACAATAAAATAATATTCAACTATTTGATTTATAAAAGCCTTATTAAATTATATAATTACGTCATCTAGCGGTGAAAACGTCAGTCTCCGTGCGTGCGTTTGTCACGTTTGTGTCCATAATATTTGTCACCAAATCTGTAGCAACGCCATCTAGCGGTACAACTGACTATTCATCCATTTAACCCTAATTTATCACCGGTTTCATTATACTAAGATGCATAATTTCTAGAATGGGTCACAATAATCTATGTCTGTTAGTTAATGAAATGAAGTGGAGAAAGAGTTGCAGTGGGTTTTTAACGGTTATCAATGAATGACTTAATATAAACACTATTAATACCAAGGTATATACTAAGCACGCTTCAAAACAACGGATTTATTTCTCTGAGTAAATGATGCCAATTTTGGGGTAAGTCCTGAGTTACCGAATTGTTCCACATTTTCGATCATAAAACAAAACATATTGTAACTAATATCACTGATACCTGCAGGTATCATGGATACCAATTAAAATAGATGTTAAATAATTAGTGGAATCGTTCGATATCTCTGAAGGTAGCCTAGACTGAAATGGGCACAGATTTGGTAACAGTTATGCCCCGACCTTACCCACCAATTAGAGCATTGTAATTAGTCGCATCTCGCAGATGCCAGCCCGCTAAGTACATGCGAACATCAGCAGAAAAAGTTACTAGGGACCTCCCTGAACGCAAACCTAGGAAACCAATCCCAGCGAGATCTATTCCGCGTGCTATTGCCCCGGGCACTGGCGGTAGAAGAAAGGAACGGCCTCGTGGAAGTGGACCACGGCCTTTCTATTTGCACCAGTACGAGTTAGGTACTGGATGAGCGAATAGTTTCACAATAGTATCAATAAATTGGTATTAACTCTAGAAAAGGTCATTGACACTCAATTTCAGGAGTTGTTGGTCAATTAGTCACTTTAACATGTAAAATGAGTACCGGTTGAGTGAGGTAAGTCAGTTCGGTGGGAATAATTTCCAGCAGTGCCAGTGTCCCAGTAATCAGTCTATGCCGCCACATTAACATGTAATGCCATATCACCACCTTTTCTACACATAGGATACTGCTTGTATTTGCATAGCTAATTCACACAGAACTAGCATAACCAGCAACAGCTCGTTCAGAAAGCTCTCAACACTAGCAGATGCTTGGTGTCAGGGCGCTAGATCTTATCGGACATGCGTTAGATGAAAATGCTAGGGACGAAAGCTATCAATTTCCCTAGCGATACTAAAATAAACACAGCAATAGAGGTGATAACCGGAAGAAAGAGGTTTCAAAACATCAAAAATGGGAAATCGTGGAAGGTAAATTGGATAGTTTAAAAAAAATATTTAGTGGGGATTAAAGTGTTCTTTGGAACCAAAGGCCATATCGCTGACGTCAAATTAAGTACACGTGACTGGGAGAAGCAGTCAGAAAGGAAAGTGACTGCTAGGAAACTACCTAATCTTCTTTAGGTAGTTTCCTGGACATAGTGACGCGTGTACCTAGGAAGAATGGGCACGCAGCTAACTACACACCTGGCTATAATTAGACAGTAGGACATCTGTCCAGCTATTTCAACCCACAGGCAATCACCAACAAAACAGTCACTTTATGATGTCTGTATCGCAAAGAGAGCTTGAGACGTAAAGGATAGCACTACTGGTGAACGTGGTGCTACGAAATTGTCTGGTTAGTTGCAAGATTATTGGAAGGTTCCATATTTTCGAACGTTTTTCGAAACTAACCCTATCAGTTATCTAGATAACTTTGCTATTGGTATATTTACAGCAATGCCATGGAGCACAAGTTGTTGACCTACTGAAGATAATAGAATTCATAAGATTACTAGATGTGTTTGACCCATAACAACCAAGTCAATGGACGATAGCGTACCTAACAAAGAATTCAAACATAGATATATTAGATATCTAGAGGTGGTAGATATTGTGATAGAGTGAATAACTAATAGTCAATGAACCGAAATAGAGGGGGGACGATAGGCTTTGCAATGTGAAGATATGAACAGGTTAGTATGATCAAAGCTTTATAACTATATTAGTTATTTTCATTTTAATACTAACGATAGATTAATTCAGAAATAATAATTAATTAAGAAAATGAGAGAGTCAATGAAATGGTATGGATATAAAGCAGAGGGTTAGATTGTGAGGGGTATGTTCCGAGTTATTGGACAGTTAAACATCTTCGATTAATAGAAAAAACAGTCTTTTACCTGTTATTTTTATTGGTATCTATGATACATGCAGGTATCATGGATACAAAATAAAATTAAATAAAAATTAAAAATAATAACATTTAAAATTAAATGCGTACGAATAACAGTTAAATGATAATTAACTAATTATTATATACTAGTGTACTTTCCCGTTAAAAATAACAGGTCGTCATCAATACCAATTTATTACCCGTTATTGTGTTATTTTTAATGAATTCGATTAAATTTAAATTTTCTGCATAGTCTAATTTATTTTATAGAAGATAAAATACAAATAGAAAATGAAGAAAAACAATGGAATTTTAATACCAAATAGTTACATTCTTCATGTTCAATACCCGTCGAGTAAAAGCGGACACCAAATAAATAAATGAATTTATAAATAAATAAACACACAAGGGAAATTATTAGTATAGATTAGTATGACTTACCCTAGTTACTTCTCAGGAATATTAAGTTTATAATAAGAAAAATAAACATTTTAACAAGATATACCAAAAATATGGAGATTATAAAAACATACAAAAAATAACGACACACAGAATTTAGATTAGAAACTATATATTAGTTTGAAGTTTTAGTTTTTTTATAATTTAACATTTAAAAATATTTGCTTAGACCATTTATTAGGCAAAAACATAGATGTTAGTACACGATATGAGTTCTAATTTAAAGGCAAGACATCAAACATGAAATGACTTTAATACTAGTTGCATTGAAGGCCGTCCAGACCCATTATAATGTGTACGATGTGTGTATGTACAATGTGTGTGTACAATGTGTATGAGTACAATGTGTATGTGTACAATGTGTATGTGTACAATGTGTATGTGTACAATGTGTGTATGAGTACAATGTGTATGAGTACAATGTGTATGAGTACAATGTGTATACAGTAAATTACGCCACAAATAGAACAAAACAATTCTTAGATGTTCCTAATGCATTTATAGTATGTAATATAAACCGTAAATTGACTATATAGGCACTATAGTGTATAGCTACTAGTAATATATTATAGTCACTGTGACTATATACTATATAGTCACTGTGACTATATCATAACATCCATTGTGACTATTTAACTAATGTTCACTCCACAATGTTGACCTTGTCTCAACTGACCACACAGCTATTCAAATTTAAATGATGTGAAGAATGTTAATAATCATAGAGAATTATTAAAAAAATATTATATTAAAGAGCAGGAGAGGTAAAATAATTTAGCAATTATAATTTATCTGGTACAGTAGTCTGACACCGACAGTTCTCGTAAAGTGGGTATTTAATTTTAAATTTTTTAATTATTTAAAGGTCTGCTTATTCGAAAAATTCAAAAAGTCAGATTATTGACCTGTGACACAATCCAAGTACTGTGAGTGTCCCTGTAGTTAGGAATTAGTTATATAATAACTAGCTATATTATTAATATGAATAATATCATTAGCAATAAAAACAATTTATTAATTACAATAGATTTGTACGTTAGAGCAGAGTACACAGGCACTAGGGTAAATTACGAGTTATCGAACAGTTTCACATTTTCGATCATGTAACAATCTTTATTTTATTCATTACTATTTATGTTACAGGATATCTCAGCAGTCACCCTATTTAGTTTGATGGCGTTTAGTAACCTTCACAGTACCAGTTTTTGTTTCCATTAGGTACACAGAATAGGGCCACTTTATATCGATACTACCTACTATCAAAATAACAGAGAAAATAGGTACACATTGATAAGAAACTGGGGCAAGATACGAGTTGTCGAACAGTTCCGAAGTGTCCATCATAAAAAATATACATCAATTTAAATATAAATTAAATAATAATCATTATATAGTTTTTTATTGTATGACCGAAGATGTGAAACTGACCGATAATTCGTAACTTACCATAATTTAACCCTTATTTAATTATATATTTTTTCTTATGATCGATGAAGTGGAACTGTCCAATAACTCGCAATTCACCCTAGATTTCATATGCGTAACCGCAGTAGTTTATTACAGGTAGGTAATACCTTAACACCTATAATAAATTAACTTAATTATTGCTAGGTACCTATCACATATATAAATGAAATGTACCAAACAATAAATATTAGGACTAGAAATGAATGAAGACTTACTACCTAGTTAAAAAAACACTCGTGTGCTTACTTCGCCATTAAAATTAATGGGTTATCAATAGTAAAAGAAAAAGATATATATAAATTTAAAAAATATATACCTACCTATCTAAAAATATGTAAGTAGAAAAATTATGTGCAAGAAAATGACACTTACAGTGCTCGGAATATACCTAGCCTATTTGAAGTAACAAATACTAAATAAATAAACGTAGCTATACAATTAAATTGAATTAATATTAAAGGACACATTTAAAATTACACCATGTCACAGACTCACAATATGTGAATAAAACGTGACTTTGTTTAGATGCTAAAGCTGGAATGTAGAACTAGAGTCACGAACTAATTAGGTACCTAGGTAGGTAATTTACTAGGGTGGAAAAAATAAATTCTAGGATCGCCTAGAAATTCCATTAATATCACGCACAGAGCGTGAAGCTATTACATACCTTAACAAATTCCACAGCCTATAGGGTAGGCCTAATATCTCCAGAATATTTCACAACTCAAACTAATCTCATCACTTCATTAGAACATTTCCACCTGCTTGTTTGTCTTCTTCTCTTAAGTTACACACGCACGTGACAATGAACAACAGACAGCAGCGACACAGACCTCACTTCGTAACAGCTAATGTCAAACTGAGGAGTTAGGAGGTGAGGAGCTGGAATGAGTGGAATCAGGATCTGGAATCCTAGATTCCATGGATTCTTATTTCATAAACACGTAGGTTAGGGTAAGTTACGAATAATAGGTCGGTTTCACATCTTCCGTCATATAAGAAAAAACTATATAATAATTATTATCCTTTTTTTTGGTATCCATGATACCTGCTGGAATCATGGATAACAGTTAAAATAAAAATGCAAGGTATCACGGATACCAATACAAATAAATATGCAAGGAATCATGCATAACAATAAAAATAAAATAATTATTATTTTATCCGTTTTTTTTTTTTTCTCATACAATTATGGCCAAAGATGTTAAACTGTCTGATGATTCGTAACTAACCCTACACTGTTTTCATCAATTGTTGAATTACTGAATTATTTGGAACTGTAAATAATAGCTAGTTATTCAATGGCAAAAAAATTGCTTTTACACTATTAAATTACAATAATTTGAAGAAGAGTTTTAATACCTACGTACTTTATGATAGGCTACCAATTAGAGATAAAAAGCCTAAAAGGTTATAAGGAACCATTTTTCCATTTATTGTTTACAATATTGATGATTTATGATAATTTCATGAAATTTTGTTCCGTGTGTATTTAAATCACATACCTAACTGAAACAATACATAATTAGTTAATAACCTAATTAGCGAGTGAAAGTATATATTATATATCGACAATACTATAATATCATATGGGTACCTATATTTGGTAGTAAGAAATTTTTGTGTTCTTTGTGGGTTAAATGTTTATTTTACTTATTAATCGAAGCCTCAATAATTATAAATAATAATAATATTCCAATTAAATAAGTTACCAAACATATCTATTCGATCGAATTAATAATATTATGTTCGTTAACTGGGTCTGTTCTGTTCGTTAACTGGGTCTGTTCGTTTACTGGGTCCGTTCTGTTCGTTAACTGGGACTGTTCTGTTCGTTACCTGAGTCTGTTCGGTAACTGGGTCTGTTCGTTAACTGGGTCCGTTCGTTGGGTCTGTTCTGTTCGGTAACTGGGTCTGTTCGGTAACTGGGTCTGTTCGGTAACTGGGTCTTTTCGTTAACTGGGTCTGTTCGTTGGGTCTTTTCGTTAACAGGGTCTGTTCGTTAACAGGGTCTGTTCATTAACTGGGTCTGTTCGTTAACTGGGTCTGTTTGTTTACTGGGTCTGTTCGTTAACTGGGTCTGTTCGTTAACTGGGTCTGTTCGTTAACTGGGTCTGTTTGTTTACTGGGTCTGTTCGTTAACTGGGTCTGTTCATTAACTGGGTCTGTTCGTTAACTGGGGTCCGTTCTGTTCGTTAACTGGGTCTGTTCGTTAACTGGGTCTGTTCATTAACTGGGTCCGTTCTGTTCGTTAACTGGGTCTGTTCGTTAACTGGGTCTGTTCGTTAACTGGGTCTGTTCTGTTCGTTAACTGTTTTTTATTATTCACTGTATTAAATTCTTTATCAATTTTTTTCAAAAAATATTATACCTATATAATTATTCCAGAAATATATAGTTTCCCTCATTGTTATAAACATTTCAAATAAGAGCAAAGTTTTGAATAAACAAACCATTCCACGCTACACTAATTGTTTATAAAATAACGAACTCTCCCATTACTCAGCAATCTGTTTTAAATTATTTTCACGATTTCAATGACGGTTGGAGGAACGTTTGCGATGTAAATAATCTCAATTCTTTACGACTCAGAAAAGAAGCCAAGCTGAACGCTGTGGGCGGAGCAAATAGGCACACAAAATGCATCTCTCTTTCCAATTACTTTTCAATCATTCATTATTCTATTCACAAATAAATTTGAAACAGATTGACGGGGTTGCGATGAATAATGTGTGAAATAAACTTAACTACATCCTTTAGATGTGAAAGTGGTGGGTGCAATAGATTTCGAGATGAAAAGGTAAGTAGTTTGAACCTAGGAAATATATAGGTAGGTAGGTAGGTAGTTAGTATCTATGAACTACCTAGGTAGATAGGTTTCAACCTAGGAACTACCTCGGTAGGTTCGAACCTGGGAACTACACTGCTAGGTACTTTTGAACCTAGGAATTCCCTAGGTAGGTAGGTTTGAACCTAGGAACTATTAAGGTAGGTAGGTTTGTAACAAGGTAGGTAGGTTTGTAACAAGGTAGGTAGGTTTATATCGAGGAACTACCTAGGTAGGTAGGTTTATATCGAGGAACTACATAGGTAGGTAGGTTTGTAACAAGGTAGGTAGGTTTATATCGAGGAACTACCTAAATTGGTAGGTTTGTATCGAGGAAATACCTATGTAGGTAGGTTTATATCGAGGAACTACATAGGTAGGTAGGTTTATATCGAGGAACTACCTAGGTAGGTAGATTTGTATCGAGGAACTACCTAGGTAGGTAGGTTTGTATCGATGAAGTACCTTGGTAGGTAGGTTTGTAACTAGGTAGGTAGGTTTGTAACTAGGTAGGTAGGTTTGTAACTAGGTAGGTAGGTTTGTAACTAGGTAGGTATGTTTGTAACTAGGTAGGTAGGTTTGTAACTAGGTAGGTAGGTTTGTAACTAGGTAGGTAGGTTTGTAACTAGGTAGGTAGGTTTGTAACAATCCAGGTAGGTTTGAACCTTGGAAATACCTAAATTGGTAGGTTTATATCGAGGAACTACCTAGGTAATGAAATTAATAAAATAAAACCTACTTAATTCAAGAAAAGTGGAGTTACATTGTAAAAGAGAGTTATAGGGTAATTTCCGAGTTATCGGACGGTTCCACATTTTCGATCATAAGATTTTTTTATGGTCGAAAATGTGAACCGTCCGGTAACTCGTAACTTACCCTGCATATAAATCCTATATTCTTTTCATATAACTATATATTAACATGCCTATAGTCTTTTTATAAACCATTACTCCATTTACTCACCACTACAAAAAGTGATTCAATAAACAGGAAGATAGATCATTTTTTCTCTTCTAAGTGTACATTATGAAGGAATATAGAAAACCTAATGTAGTACATATAGTTTTATCTTTTTTGTGTATGTATGCTAGTGTAATAACAATAGCTATTTATCCCATTGTATTATAACACTTTAACCAGAAATGCCAATAAGTGATTTAATAAAAAAATGACAAGTAGTCATATCAACTAACTAGTTGACATTATTTTTGGTGACCGCTCTTCGGTAGGTAAATAAATAAAGTAAAATAAATATTGAACATTACTATCATTTCCCGGCAGTATCAATTTCATTATATATTATAATAGTTGACTATTTTTTTCAAAAGATCAAGATTCTATAGCATTAGAATTATTTATATCTCAATTAAAATCTACAAACAATATTCCCAAACCAAACTTTCTAATTTAGTAACTAGCTACTGGCGAAAGACTTCAAAATCTGCTAGTTCATTCCCCTCAGATGATTATTTTAATATCCGTATAATAAGTTGCGTCTCCGTCACACTCGAGTTCATTATTTGCTATCAGATTAGACGTGAATACAGACGTCGGAAGCCAATTTAACAGTGCTTGAACATCCTACATTATTTGGAGCATTTACTGGAGCGGCCGAACCTGAAACTCGGAAGTAACATTAGTCTTGCAGTGATTACTATCATGAGATGAAGCAATCAATGAAACGGTATGATTAACGTGAAGATGGCTCTCTTGATTCGTGCTACAGGGGAATTGGCTATATTGATTCGTGGTACAGGGGAATTGGCTCTCTTGATTCTTGGTACAACGGAATTGGCTCTCTTGATTCGTGGTACAGGGGAATTGCTCTCTTGATTCGTGGTACAGGGGAATTGGCTCTCTTGACTCGTGGTACAGGGGAATTGGCTATATTGACTCGTGGTAAAGGGGAATTGGCTCTCTTGATTCGTGCTACAGGGGAATTGGCTCTCTTGATTCGTGCTACAATGGAATTGGCTCTCTTGATTCGTGGTACAGGGGAATTGGCTATATTGACTCGTGGTAAAGGGGAATTGGCTCTCTTGGTTCTTGGTACAGGGGAATTGGCTATATTGACTCGTGGTAAAGGGGAATTGGCTCTCTTGGTTCTTGGTACAGGGGAATTGGCTATATTGACTCGTGGTAAAGGGGAATTAGCTCTCTTGATTCGTGGTACAGGGGAATTGGCTCTCTTGATTCGTGGTACAGGGGAATTGGCTATATTGACTCGTGGTAAAGGGGAATTGGCTCTCTCGGTTCTTGGTACAGGGGAATTGGCTATATTGACTCGTGGTACAGGGGAATTGGCTCTCTTGGTTCTTGGTACAGGGGAATTGGCTCTCTTGGTTCTTGGTACAGGGGAATTGGTTCTCTTGATTCGTGGTACAGGGGAATTGGCTCTCTTGATTCGTGCTACAGGGGAATTGGCTCTCTTGATTCGTGCTACAGGGGAATTGGCTCTCTTGATTCGTGGTACAGGGGAATTGGATATATTGACTCGTGGTAAAGGGGAATTGGCTCTCTTGGTTCTTGGTACAGGGGAATTGGCTCTCTTGATTCGTGGTAAAGGGGAATTGGCTCTCTTGGTTCGTGGTACAGGGGAATTGGCTCTCTTGATTCGTGGTACAGGGGAATTGGCTCTCTTGATTCGTGCTACAGGGGAATTGGCTCTCTTGATTCTTGGTACAGGGAAATTGGCTCTCTTGATTCGTGGTACAGGGGAATTGGCTCTCTTGATTCGTGGTACAGGGGAATTGGCTCTCTTGATTCTTGGTACAGGGGAATTGGCCCTCTTGATTCGTGGTACAGGGGAATTGGCTCTCTTGATTCTTGGTACAGGGGAATTGGCCCTCTTGATTCGTGGTACAGGAGAATTGGCTCTCTTGATTCGTGGTACAGGGGAATTGGCCCTGTTGATTCTTGGTACAGGGGAATTGGCTCTCTTGATTCTTGGTACAGGGGAAATGGCCCTGTTGATTCTTGATACAGGGGAATTGGCTCTCTTGATTCTTGGTACAGGGGAATTGGCTCTCTTGATTCTTGGTACAGGGGAATTGGCCCTCTTGATTCGTGGTACAGGGGAATTGGCTCTCTTGATTCTTGGTACAGGGGAATTGGCCCTGTTGATTCTTGGTACAGGGGAATTGGCTCTCTTGATTCTTGGTACAGGGGAATTGGCTCTCTTGATTCTTGGTACAGGGGAATTGGCTCTCTTGATTCTTGGTACAGGGGAATTGGCCCTCTTGATTCGTGGTACAGGGGAATTGGCTCTCTTGATTCGTGGTACAGGGGAATTGGCCCTCTTGATTCGTGGTACAGGGGAATTGGCCCTCTTGATATGTGGCACAGGAGATCCTCCTAA
The DNA here is from genome assembly GCA_947561585.1 of Caprella mutica. NCBI lineage: Eukaryota > Metazoa > Arthropoda > Malacostraca > Amphipoda > Caprellidae > Caprella > Caprella mutica. The sequence continues at coordinate 371,188 of CANNZV010000081.1, read as the reverse complement.
TTCGATCTCTCTCTTAATTCGTTTTCTTTCAATTTGTGGAACATCTTTTCCCAATTTTTCCTCTCCATTAGAGTTTTTTTTAAAACATTTTACCCGTTACCTTTAGATAAACTTATAAGAGGTTTAAATCCAGCGACATAGACACTCCATAAAGCTTATAGTGTTATTTTTATCGACTGATTAGCTGAAATCATAAATTAATTCAGAATGGGACTGTTCTGCAAAATGTTCCTAAATCCTGGACATTCTGTCGATATGTGCTAATTTGCCATTATTAAAATGAACATTCAGCTCATCCCAAACTACACTCCTCCGTGTTTATTCATTACTCAATGCAATAAGTATCACCTTTTCACCTTCCCATTCACCACTGCTTCTATTTACCATCGTAATAACCTTGCAATTCATATAAAAATAAGCCATTCAGACTTTATTTGCTAAACTCAATGGAACATTTTTCACATTCTGATGAAAAGCTGGCACAAGTAATAGAGAAATTGAACTAACTTAGCGAGTAAAAATAGCTGCTAAATACACAAGGAAAGTAAGAGTTACAATATTGCAGTATAGCATATAACGATATTTTAACGATGTGAGAAAGTTAAGTTACATGTTCACTAATTATACCGTAAAATTCATACTATATGTGTTATAATAACTGTGAGTTAATTATAGTCATCATCTTGACATCACAATGTTGAATTATGATGAATTATTACCAGGTTAGATATACACTTTATGTACAGTTTTTAATAGAGGACATAAAGATGAAATATTTGGAAGAAATCATCATGTCATTTTGATTTATTTTTCATGTGACAACACCGTACGCTATCTAAATTTTGTGAAATAATGTCATTAGGTGCGTGACATTAATCATACGGACATGATATGATAATGCACTTATTGTCATCACGTGTGTTTGGTAAATTGCAATGCATTTGAGACGTGTCTTCCGTGCCTACTCTAGTTAGGGATAACTGTTTTATTCATCACATTGCCAAATAGTAGGCGATGACATTTTCTGGACAAATTGTATTTAATATGTCGGTTAAACTCTATCAATGACTTAATGCTATACATGTTGAATAAATTTTAGGGGGTTTTGCGTCTGCTTCGGAACCAAAGGCCATATCTCTGACGTCAGATTGAAATTAAATACAAGGGACTGGAAGAAGCAGTCAGAAAGGAAAGTGGCTCCATGAACAAAGTCACCTACCACCTCTAGGTGATAATGCTCATGAATGCAGAAAAGCTACTCCGTGAATGCAGTCACTTACCAAGGAATGTGACGAAAAGGTACACAAGCACCGGTGGCTGCACTCACGGATGGAAGAGGAAAATGAAGAGTTGATAGTAAATGAAGCCTACGAGCATACTCAACACTAAAATCTAAGAGGAAAATGAAGAGGTGGTATTAAATGAAGCCCAAGAATCTATCTGACACAAAATTGAATATTTCGTAGTTGAAGAGCATAATCTTAGCGCTATACTCTGAAGCTAAAGGTAGGAATGAAAAAATGATAAACATGGTAAAAATTAAAAGGAACAGTTCATTGTCCAAATTACAACAGTTTGAGGCCTACAGGTAGCTTCGTAATCTGAGTAATAGTAATCTGAGTAATAGTAATCTAAAGAATAGTAATCTGAGTAATAGTAATCTAAGTAATAGTAATCTAAGTAATAGTAATCTAAGTAATAGTAATCTAAGTAATAGTAATCCAAGTAATAGTAATCTAAGTAATAGTAATCCAAGTAATAGTAATCTAAGTAATAGTAATCTAAGTAATAGTAATCCAAGTAATAGTAATCTAAGTAATAGTAATCTAAGTAATAGTAATCTAAGAAATAGTAATCCAAGTAATAGTAATCTAAAGAATAGTAATCTGAGTAATAGTAATCTAAGTAATAGTAATCTAAGTAATAGTAATCTAAGTAATAGTAATCTAAGTAATAGTAATCCAAGTAATAGTAATCTAAGTAATAGTAATCCAAGTAATAGTAATCTAAGTAATAGTAATCCAAGTAATAGTAATCTAAGTAATAGTAATCTAAGTAATAGTAATCCAAGTAATAGTAATCTAAGTAATAGTAATCTAAGTAATAGTAATCTAAGAAATAGTAATCCAAGTAATAGTAATCTAAGTAATAGTAATCTAAGTAATAGTAATCTAAGTAATAGTAATCCAAGTAATAGTAATCCAAGTAATAGTAATCTAAGTAATAGTAATCTAAACAATGGTAATCTAAGTAATAGTAATATCTTTACTATACAGGTTATAGCAAACTGTTCGAACTGAAATGTGAATAAACTTATTCCTTAACATCAACAATAGAATAATATTGAACTGTTTGATTTATAAAAGCCTTATTAAATTATATAATTACGCCATCTAGCGGTGAAAACGTCAATCTCTGTGCGTGCGTTTGTCACGTACCTCACCTAATTAATTATTCCACTACTTCGCACAATTTACATTTTACGGAAATGTTCGCTTCAAAATCTTACATATTTTAGGATTACTTTCTTCTTTAACTTCCACAGAACCATTAGGTAAAGGAAAGGGTTAGGTCCGAGTTATCGAACGGTGCCACATGTTCGTTCGTGTTAGAGGAATATATTTAAAACCTCAGAAAATGGATGCATAATCACTCCATTCCTTTTGCTTACAATGAGCATAGAGTAGCATGTCACTACAGGCTGAGGTTTCAAGTTCAGACACTCTATATGCTGAAACACAATCTAACTAGTGACACATGTACAGCCACTAAACAAAGTAACTAGTAGGGGAAAGAATCTAATTTTCATTTCTACTAAAATTCATGTACCTTTCTTTCCAGATACGTAAATCAAATTAACAAATAAATGTGAAATTTGAGACCATGAAAGTGTAATTTATTAAAATTTGGTTGAAATTTTTGTATATTAGCTATAATGAGTTAGTGAGCACTGTTAGTGAGCAACTAATGTTATTGTTCATTTTCTATTGTTACTATAAGAGTAACCAATCACAAGCAACCAACAATTAGAAGCTAGGTACCGAAAAAATCAAACTATTAGTCTTTGCCAAAATCATAGACCACAGCTAACATAAAATAAAATAGCAACCAAAGATAAGAAACAAATATATTGTTAGGTACTACATATGGGAAGGTAATAGCACATACTCAATACTCATGTATTTCAAGCCATGTAAGCACTCACACGCAACTAATATATTAGAATAAATGTTCAAAATATATGAGTATCTTACCATTCAATACTCTTTTAAAAGTAAGAGTCATGAAAACACTAATAGGCTTAGAATTAAAGTTATTGCTATTTTTCTATGTGAGCTGGTTCGCTCGAACCAGCCTAGGGTACTAGCTACTAGGGTTTTTAACCATTATTCTTGAATTCAACTGCATTAGTTCTACATTTCTAGTGCAAATAGGATGGAGATCTTATACATTGCTGAGAGGTAGTTGTAGGTAGATCCTTTATCTGATATCACTGACTGAGTTACCTTTCACACGGGCGTTTTTCTCATGCCGCAGCAAAAAAATGGTGCACAAAAAACGCTACGATTGAGTAAACGTATGTGTTTTATATGTCCTCTTAATTTTTTTTCATGCTATATTTTTGTTGTCGCGGCATAAAAAAAAGCGCTCCGTCTCCTACTGTTATTTACCCTCATTGCTCTTTAGGTGTCAGTTTCGCACCTGTACACCCCAAAGAGGCCCACACCCATGCATGGGTGATGGACGTGAACGAGAACCAACCTAACGTGAATTCATGCTGTTACTTTCGCCCTGCACCGTAAATGAACTTGTCTCCTTTGGTTGAAACTACGGCGCTACAATTACGCCTCGTTAACAACCGCTAGAACACAGCATCACAGACTACATTCCTTAGTTATAATTAAAAACTGCATTAAATTAAGTAGTAACTTATATTGGAATTAAAGAAGTTCACAATATAGTTATTTACTGGTAAGTAATATCTATTTATTTCATTTTAGTGAATAATTTTGGTAGAGTTGTTAAACCTGCTTTAATAGCGGAAAATAATATGTGCTGTGTAAAATTACCTGTATACGTATAGTTTACCTGTGTTTTTAAAGGTGTATCTTTTCTAGCTAACCCTGTATAACTTGCTACAGTGAAAAAGTATTTGTACTTTTTTCGAAATTGGGACTATTTTGTATGTCTTGTAAATAAAAATAAAAAAATTAATAAAATCCCACATTTGTTGACAGTTTGAATTTGTTCATACATAGACTTAAAGAAAGAAATCATAGAATGGAAAATTTAGATATTTCTGAAATAAGTTCGAAGTATTTGAAATATAAATTAATTACAATAATTGGAAAAGTCTAAATGATATAGTAGATAATATAAACAATTTTTAAAGAATTGTTTGCAACATGACAGATGACATATTTGAAAGGACAGGGTAAGTTCCATTGTGATACTTGGACACTCACAGTACTCGGAAAATTGGCGCTAACGTAGGTCAGCAACTAACACCTACTATCTTCAGAAATTTCTGATTCAGTTCCCGATTACTGGAACTGCCTTCAGTTACCTAGCAGTTCAATATGGTGCATTTAAATGTACTAAATACAATACAAAAAAGTAAAACAATTTCTTTGATTTGACCCTCTAATTTGACCCTCTAAGCAATAATTTTACAGATTCAAAATCAGAAAACACTTTTGTTGTTTTCCCTAATTATCGGAATGAGTATGAATTTTTAAGTTACAATTGGTGCAAAATTTCTGTCAAATTTCTGTCAGATATATCTATTTTTGAGTATGTTTTTCGGCGGGAGGATCTTAGAAAATAGTTTTTCCAATAAAGTTATATTATACAGGGTGAGTATCGGTACCTCGCCTCTTAATAATATTTTAATCATCTTCATTCTTTATTATATTTTTTCATTTTGAAATAATGTTTTCACAATAATATTTTTAAATAGAAGTATTTTTATATTTATATATCCCTTCCTACACACACTTTCATAGAGTTAATTCCACTCTAACAAATCACTGTAGAGTCAGTGTCAATGTTCTGACCAGACTAATATCAAGTTCAGTGTTGACATTAATCTTCGTGATAATAATTCACTCTCTGTGTGATTATAAACAAATGAACCTTGCGACACTTTAAGTAGTATAAGCTATTTATTACTTACCATATCCTCTAAGTTTAGTGAAAAAGAACTGGTTAGTAATTTAAATGTATTGGTTATTACCTAACGGAACCTGACCAGTGACTGCACCCAATGTAAATGCTACCAATAGGAGAGGTTGTTTTTATTGATTGCAAAGCTGTAGACGCACTCGATAGATTCAATATTCTAAACATGAAAAAAAAAATTATTATAATTTTTTAAATTTTACTTTTCTTAAAATTAATAAGTTTCTAATTTTCAAATTTTCGTTAAGGAAGATGAAAACAGTTTTACAATGTACGTTAATTCCTATTGTTTTGAATACACTATAATACTACAATTGACAGCATTAAAATAATACTGAAAACTATATGTATTACATCATATAACTAGATGATGGGTACTCGTAGAGTGCATACTTTCGCCGCGGCTTTAACCTGATCGCTCCCAAAATCTAATAAACTGGTTCCTGAATATTGACCAATCGTCCCAACAACTTTTAGGAAATTTTGTTGAATGCTTTTTCAGTTATGCGAGTAACAAGATGATTAATAAATAAATGTTGCCTAAAACATAACCTTTCAGAATCTGCGAAGATAATTATACACTGTGATCATTGAGAATAATATATGATATAGAAATAAACTTATTTTAAGATTTCTGTCTTTACTGAAGGGCCGTACACACGTAGGGTTTTTTAAGTCTTTCCACCAGACTTTTTTGCTAAGCTCCTCCTACTTTTTTTACGAGAATATAAGAAATAAATAATTATTATATCGTTTTTTCTTATATTCTCATGGAAAAAGTAGGAGGAGCTTAGCAAAAAAGTCTGGTGGAAGACTTAAAAAACCCTACGTGTGTACGGCCCTAAAGGGTTGCAATGGTCTAGCTTTTCAATTCAAAATTATTCGGTCTCATAATGTTTCCATTTACAAATTCCACTCTTTCGACTGCTTCATTTCAGAATAATTTTACAATTTTGAACTCATTGATGAGCATTGAAATCATTTTAACATTAGTGCTTTTTTCTGTCAATGTTGGTAGCGTTGCATTATTTCCGTGGCGGAAGAAACGATTTGTCATTTACTCATCATTTGGGGGCTTGCGCTAGTGTTCATCACGACTCACGCGCTTCAATATCGCGAACTGTTCGCTCAAATTATTAGTGAGAGTAGATTTATTGTCGGTAATGTGTAACGGAGTTTTGAATTCACGGAGTACTGCATTCTGTTATTGCTTTCCATATCTGCAAAAACAATCCAACTTCATTTCTCGATAAGTCTCGGGTAGGTGTTTTGCACTGAAACTTCAAAATGGAGTTTCCGATCATTGATTTTCCCTGTGTGATGGATAAAAGTATATCAAAATATAGGAACAACTAAGTATATACATTAATATTCCATATGTAACATACTTCAATTTAATATATACAATAATTATTGATACACGAGTAAATTATTACACTTCTTTTATTCTTACTATGGCGAAGTGAAATAACTTTTTTAAACCTTACATACAGAAAAAATACTCATATAAAAATAACTGTTCGTCATTATAATGACAAACAAAAAATGAACACTGAACTCACACAGCGCACTAATTCTATTTCATTTCTCTGTCAAAACACATCAAAAACAATCAGCCAATCGGTGACGTCACTGTTAGGCCCACTGTGATTGGTCCACAGTTGATGACGTATTACTTCCCCGGCACATCTAAGGTTAGAAATTAAAAGGTTACTACCACAAAGAATATTCTAGTTTTAAAAATATGTTTCTTGCGGATAACTTTTTTAGGATAATGATTTAAGGTTACTAACTCATTGATTGGCCAAGGAAATTGACCAATAAGGGAGGGTGCCGCCCCCAAACCCCCATGCTAGGTCATTGAACAATAATGAAGTGTACAGTGCAACAAACCAGCTGATGCAACAAACTACATTACAGTCATCTTCTTAGTATTTCTTCAGCCAGTTATTTTTCATAACCATATGCAAGGAGGAGGAGCCAACAAAAGACGAAGCACTAATGGTTTAGTGCTCCGCCCCCTGTTTAGACCAATCAGAAAAGAGTTATCCTTATAAACATTATCAGTAATAACATTATTCTTGCAGCACTGGATCGATAGAAACTTATGCGCTAGAGACAGTATCTCAAAAACCTTATGCGCTGTTTGCAATATTTTTTAAATTTTAGACTGAAGAAACATATCCTTTTTGCACACTAATATTAACAACTAGCGTTTATAACAGTTGATGACGTATGACTTGCCTGGCTTGGCTTCAAATAATAGCGTCAAAAAGACTAGTATATCACCACTATGTTTCTCACCACCTGCTTATCTAAGAGTAAGATTGTTTGTGTGTCTGTCTGTCTGTCTTAACAATTTTAGCAGCTGCTAATTTCTGCATTGACTTATCTGGAAGACAGACTGGAAGAAAAGCTAAAACTCCTGTGAAGACTCGTATGCTTTCATTCAGAAAGATGCGTAATGTAATTAATACATATTTATCATCAATTTAATGAGATAAATAAATTTATTGAACCAAAAAATTGAAATAATACTATGAATGTATTGAATAATAATTTATACTAATCTATTGTAATATTTTTTTTATTATATATAAATTAGGATATTCCTTCAAAATTTATGATATTAAGACGAGATACAATTCTAAATTAGACCATTTCTTTTTATTAACTTATTCTTTTTAAATATACCCACAGTGTCGCACTGGTGTCAATCTGTAGGCAGGTGTAGAGCAGTTGTTAGCAGCTGTTAGGGTGAACACGTGTTTGTTTATACACCTGCATTTGGCAAAGGTAAGATACGAATTGTCAGATGGTTTCACATCTTCGGTCATATAAGAAAAAATGGCATAATAGTTATAATTTATTTTTATTGTAATTGGTTTCCATTACCATTTTTCCTCATATGACCGATAATATGAAAGCGATCGACAATTGTTAACTTATACCCTAGGTCTTAAATGATCGAAATTATGAAACTGCCCGATGAGTTATCTTGGAATATATTTTTACTATGGTTATTGGACAACATTTTACCTACTATAAAAACTATTATTATTAACCTTTGTAATCAATGATAAAAGTCATTGAAATTTCAGTCGCAATTTAAAATCAATTGTAAGCAACCGTTTGAGTGGTCCATTGATTCGAACTACTGCTATGTACATTGCAAGCAGCACGTATCTGTTCTTGAGGAATTGCTTCCCATTCCGCTTGTAACTATTCTTTCATCAACTAGAGGAAAGTGTGAGGAACTGAGACTTAGTCTTGAAATTAATCAGACATAAAAGTACAACGGAGTAAGGACTCCTTGCTGGCCAGACATCTTAAGGTGAAATGGTCTTTTGAATCCAGGTTTGGGTGATTAGGAGCCTTGTGACGGTGATGAGTCCTGTTGGAGACTCCATGGTGAACACTGAAAATGTTCTTAAGTCTAATGTAGCAACTCCAGTTGTAGAATAAGAGAGATGAACCATTCTGAGTTCAATTTGACTTCACTAGGAACTAGAAAAGAGGGGATATCTACCAGTGACTTCACTAGGAACTATAAAGAGGGGATATCTACCAGTGAATTCACTAGGAACTATAAAGAGGGGATATCTACCAGTGACTTCACTAGGAACTATAAAGAGGGGATATCTACCAGTTACTTCACTAGGACCTATAAAGAGGGGATATCTACCAGTGGCAGTCACAGAAACCCAAAACGTCACAGACTGAGCATTGTGACATCTCGTCACAATCTTACCCTCGGCTGAACTTGCCGCAACTGTTGTGTAAGTCTTACATTTTTCCACCAAGGCAAAAGTACGAATTTTAAAACATGTTGCCTGAAATAGGAAGATCAAACATTGAATTTGAAAGATTCATTTGATACGCAAACTGCTTGCCTTAATCCTCAAACACCCTGTATATAACTTTGAAAGAATAAAAGGAAATTTTCACTGCAAAAAGAAAATAATTACAAATAAAAACCTGAATAGTTTATCATCTTATTTGGAGACATTGTACGCTATTACTCTGTCAATCTGTACAATATAATACATTAAGATGCATTAGAATGATTATATGGTTCGATGTTCTCCCTCTAAATATATGTATTACTATATAATATGTATATGCTACACAGATCATCAATACGGTAGCTAAATGTTCCCATACTCTTAAATAAAGGCCCTAGGCTTTGATAGCAACTGCACCCTATTATGACTACTACTGTAGAGTCTGTACCTAAGTCACGACGCTATTGTCAACAAATTAAACCTACGATTAGTGGGAGAAAATGCCACCTATACTCTCCTAAGATCTGATTAATATTTTAAAAATACCACAGTGATGATGTACTATCAGAGAAAAGAGTCACTGTGATGATGTACTATCAGAGATAAGAGTCACAGTGACTCTTTTCTCTGATAGTAGATCATCACAGTGACTCTTTTCTCTGATAGTACATCATCACAGTAACTCTTTTCTCTGATAGTACATCATCACAGTGACTCTTTTCTCTGATAGTACATCATCACAGTGACTCTTTTCTCTGATAGTACATCATCACAGTGACTCTTTTATCTGATAGTACATCATCACAGTGACTCTTTTCTCTGATAGTACATCATCACAGTGACTCTTTTCTCTGATAGTACATCATCACAGTGACTCTTTTCTCTGATAGTACATCATCACAGTGACTTTTTTCTCTGACAGTACATCATCACAGTGACTCTTCTCTCTGGTAGTACATCATCACAGTGACTCTTTTCTCTGATAGTACATCATCACAGTGACTCTTTTATCTGATAGTACATCATAACAGTGACTCTTTTCTCTGATAGTACATCATCACAGTGACTATTTTATCTGATAGTACATCACCACAGTGACTCTTTTCTCTGATAGTACATCATCACAGTGACTCTTTTCTCTGATAGTACATCATCACAGTGACTCTTTTCTCTGATAGTACATCATAACAGTGACTCTTTTCTCTGGTAGTACATCATCACAGTGACTCTTTTCTCTGATAGTACATCATCACAGTGACTCTTTTATCTGATAGTACATCATAACAGTGACTCTTTTCTCTGGTAGTACATCATCACAGTGACTCTTTTATCTGGTAGTACATCATCACAGTGACTCTTTTATCTGATAGTACATCATCACAGTGACTCTTTTCTCTGATAGTACATCATCACAGTGACTCTTTTATCTGATAGTACATCATCACAGTGACTCTTTTCTCTGGTAGTACATCATCACAGTGACTCTTTTATCTGATAGTACATCATCACAGTGACTCTTTTCTCTGATAGTACATCATCACAGTGACTCTTTTATCTGATAGTACATCATCACAGTGACTCTTTTCTCTGATAGTACATCATAACAGTGACTCTTTTCTCTGGAAGTACATCATCACAGTGACTCTTTTCTCTGGTAGTACATCATCACAGTGACTCTTTTCTCTGATAGTACATCACCACAGTGACTCTTTTCTCTGATAGTACATCATCACAGTGACTCTTTTCTCTGATAGTACATCATCACAGTGACTCTTTTCTCTGATAGTACACTAATAACATAATGATGATAATAGAGAGCGTTATGTTGTTACTATATATTATAAATTGTCTATGAATTATATTGTTGGTGTGTTCCCATGTTGTGGTTAAGCAAAACCCGCAACCTAATGTTATACATTCATCTTAATATAATATATATAATGTATCGTTTGCTGAGACATGTGTACATATACTATTTAGTATTTATAATTAAATTTATAGATAGTTTAAATATAATATCATTACATGTAACAAATCATACTAAGATATCATTAATTTGTGTTTTAATATTTTAGTCAGAAAACAGTAGAAGATGTCATCTAAATATCTACCGTAACATTAGGTTCAATTTCCATGTTACAATCATCTAACCAACAAAGTTCATTGAAACGGCTCTAGGACAACTGGTACCCGGACAACTCGTACCTAGACAATTCGTACCCGGACAACTGGTATACAGGACAACTGGTATACAGGACAACTGGTATACAGGACAACTGGTATACAGGACAACTCGTACCCGGACAACTGGTATACAGGACAACTGGTATACAGGACAACTCGTACCCGGACAACTGGTACCCGATTTTCATAATTTCGTGTTAAATGTACCTAATTATAATAACTGAATAAAATACAAGTCCGATTGTCAAAATTTAGTTAAATGTACATAATTATAATAAAAATTAAAGGCATAATAAAATAAACAATTTTTTTTATTGCAATGAAACATACATAAACTGACAATTCAAATGAGGATAAAATAGGAACTTTTATAGAGACTACAATACAGACTACATTACAAAATTCGTATGATCTCACTTCAAGAGTCTTCCATTTCATGATATATATTTTCAAACATAATACATGAAAAATATATTAGAACCAACAATGTTTATAGAAATCGGGTACCAGTTGTCCGGGTACGAGTTGTCCTGTATACTAGTGGTCCTGTATACCAGTTGTCCAGGTACCAGTTGTCCAGGTACGAGTTGTCCGTGCACCCATTGAAACATATGACATTAACCTGCACTTAGTTCATTTACCGTGTGTCCACACACTTAGCTTTTATTTAAAACTGCTAAGTAGCTGCAATAGTGATAAATATTTATATGTACATTAGTATAAGCCTCATTGACTGCTCTGTTAAATAGGAATACAGCTAATACTAAGGATGCTCTCAATAAAAGTAGTCCTATCAGGGTACACACTAGGAAGAATAAAACTGAAGGGTTAACTTAAAAATTATCGAACCCCTAACACATAGAAAATTAAAATAGCTTGGAATTATATAATTATGCTATAATGAATATATTTCATAGGAATACGCACATAGTAAGTGAATAATTATTCAGTTTGTTTAATTCAAATATGTGTTTTTATCCTGAAGCTGTCTGTGGTGAAGGGAAGAGAAGGGGGTTCCTTAGGCTCGAACTGAACTGTTGTTATTTGAATTATATTATGGATTGTCTTTTTATTTTTACCAAGTTTATAATTCTTCAACGCTACTTGCAGTTTTAGAATCGAGCGATAAGTTTATGCTCTTCAACTACGAGGTTTTAGATTTTGTGTTAGGTAGGCTCGTATGGCTTCATTTAGGGGGTGGCGGCCCGTGTGCCCCGAACTATTCATATTTGGATCATGGATTGTCTTTTTCATTTCTACCATGTTTATCATTTTTTAATGCTACTTGCAGTTTTAGAGCATAGCGCTAGGGTTATGCTCTTCAACTCCGAGGTCTTAGATTTTGTGTTAGATAGGCTCATATCCTCTTCAATCCGTGAGTGCAGACACCGGTGCTTGTGTCCCTTTTCGTTTCATTCCTTCATAAGTGACCGCACCTCATTCACGGAGTAGCTTTTCTGCATCCATGAGCTTGCCACCGACAGTGGTAAGTGACTTTGTTTATGGAGCCACTTTTCTTATCTGACTGCTTCTTCAACCCCAAGCAACCATGACACATTGTGCCCACATGGGCACTAGATGGTTAGATGGGCAAGAGATGGCAGACTGAACAGTAGCCTAGAAATTACATGGGGATAATGTGGTTTTCCATTCTCATGGAATGTTTCCTTGGGAGAAGGTTGGTTCAATGTGGCGAATCCATCCCATTGAATTGTCATATTGGTCCAACATGAATAATATATCACGTATCAACATTATATGGCTGAAACATATTGGCAACATCTTGGGTCAAGATGGTTTCAACATAACAGCCCATGCTGTCACCATGTTGATTCATTTTGCAAAAAAACATAGAGTACCAATACGATTTGTGAACCTAGTCCCCACATGGGCCCCATTAAATGCGGCTGCTCTGTGAGTCCCTTGTACTTCGTTTTCTTTTTATGTCAGCGGTATTGCCTTTGGTTCCGAAGCAGACGTTAAACTCCTTACCGATAATAATGATTATTTTTATAACATTTCCCCTAATTGATCCTCTGTTCCATAGAGTCAGCAATAGACTCATTATAACTTATCAGTCACGGGTCACGTTTAACATCTCAAAGTACCTATTTAGTATGTTCTACACTAGATGACAAGTCGATATCATATGCACAGTCAAGAAAAGAGTCTCTAGTTTGAATTTCACCCATGTACACGAAGACAAATTTTAAAGATTTATAAATAATAGGAGCTTAGAAAACTGTGATATGATGAATTAGCTTTTCTCTGATAGTACATAAACTTAAATGTTAAATCAATTAACAATATATGTTATTATATTAATATACAACTACTTCATCATTTGACATGTCATTTAAATGCCATTCTTATATAATGACATATACAATTAATACACCTAATTACACATAGTATAGAGTGTAATTATTCCGTAGCTACTGTCTGCAACGTACCTACATATGACAGTATTCTAAGCATATCCTGTGTTTTACATATCTAATATAGTGGTAATAACTATCTCATATCGGTTATAGTTAAAACTGGATAAAAAATGTGGTTATTTTATACATATAATTATTACATTGAAAGATATTTTAGACTGTCAATTGTCGATTGGATTTAAAAACAAAGACATGGAAATAAAGATTTAAGGGGATACCTGTATCCATGAGTACACCATTTAATGGTATCCATGAGTACACCAGTTGATGGTATCCATGAGTACACCAGTTAAATGGTATCCATGAGTACACCAGTTAAATGGTATCCATGAGTACACCAGTTAAATGGTATCCATGAGTACACCAGTTAAATGGTATCCATGAGTACACCAGTAAAATGGTATCCATGAGTACACCAGTTAAATGGTATCCATGAGTACACCAATTAAATGGTATCCATGAGTACACCAGTTAAATGGTATCCATGAGTACACCAGTTAAATGGTATCCATCAGTACACCAGTTAAATGGTATCCATGAGTACACCAGTTAAATGGTATCCATCAGTACACCAGTTCGCGAATAATTATCTCTATAGTATTATTATTTATTTCTAATTCCGTAATACTCAACTGGTTCACAATTTTGTACACGTAAGAAAAATAAAATATATTTTGTTATTTTCCTCTCTCATGATCGATAATGTCCGATAGCTCACAACATACAATATAATAACTATGAAAATACTCCGAACTATAAATATACTATAAAAGTAATAGTCAGGGCTAGAATTGGGTTCACCTAGATAGCATTTACTAGTAAAATTATCTCGTCTAGTTGGCGGGTACTGTAACGTTGTAAATAATATATTAACTATAATTTGTTGATATCATAAAAATAGTGAAATGTAAGTGTCCATTTTTACTTTTTATTACATTTATCAAGTATATCACTAGTTCTCAAAGTTAATACAGTCTGAACGATTTTACTGTACTACTCTAAATAGTTACCGGGCACTCTATACTAAATAGGGCTGATATATCATGTTTAGGTATAATTATTTAAACCTATTCCACAGAAGCTAGATTAACATAGCTATAGTTCTCAAACTTTGTTAGCTTATTCATTCAACCTGTCACTACTTACCAAACAAAAGGTACATGTTAGAAAAGTCGGTTAGAACTTACTGCAGGGTGCCACGAAACGACTAATCTTCTTAAAAAAGTATAACATAGCTATTTGTGTGTAGATCTGCTCCTCGTGTCTAGGAAGATGTTTCTACATTAGAAAAATTACATTGAAATTTTTTCTAAAAAGATAATAACAGCTCTAATATTTGTATTTAGAAAAATATATTCTGGAAATTATATAAAAAAATGTATTTAAAAATATTTCAGTACTCGGATTTAATCACAGTATTCGGACAGTGGGTGTTTATGTCATGGTAGGCCAATAAGAAATTTCTAAAGGTCGTATGTAAAAATCAATTTCCGAGTACTGAGAGTGAATTAGCAATTTGAAGATCGGATTTTAAATTAATCTAACAAGAATTAATCTATCGACATATTAAAGAAATTCCCAAATATTCTTAGTATTTCTTTCACCAAATTACTAAAAGTTTCAACTTAAGTCTATTACCCATAAGCTGCTTCTAAGCAGTTGAAGATTAACCAACTTCAGCAATTCACTGAAACTTGGAGACTGTGAAACATTTCTATTTGACTTTAGAAATGTAACGCTAGAAAAGTAGAGGTCCAAATGGAGTATAATATGTTTACACTTTTTACAATTAAATGCTCTTTCAGTGACGTAATACAAAAAAAGTGTAATTAAGATTTATTTACATAAAAAGAGAATATCAGAGCTAAACTCGGGCATTTTTTAATCGTAATAATCCCGAAACCTAATAAACAAAATCAATATATCCTATGAAGGGGTCGACAGGATAAAATGTTTGGGATTCCTGATTTGACAGTAATGCATCTGCACAAACAACCAAAAAGGGAAAGAGAAGAACATTTTCCTCCTTCAAAAAATCGCATCGAAAATCCTCACGAAAAAGCTTCAGTCGCTAAGAGTTCCAATTAATAGTAAATTGACTTCTACTGAAAGAGATCACTTTATTAGACTAATGAGATGTTAACTCTACTACTGTATTCCTACATCTAACCATTCTGTCAAATGCTATTGTATCATTGAATATAAAGTCAACCTAAAGCAATATTGATAGCATTAAGTTTAATACCTACAATAACGAAAAAATATTGAACATGTTAAAAAGTATATAAAGACTGGATTGAGAATTTACTTCATTCATATAGGGTAAAGGATCTATCTACCACTTACTTTGACTGTACATCATCACAGTGACTCTTTTCTCTGATAGTACATCATCACAAGTACACTTTTCTCTAATAGTACATCATCACAGGTACACTTTTCTCTGACTGTACATCATCACAGGTACACTTTTCTCTGACTGTACATCATCACAGGTACACTTTTCTCTGACTGTACATCATCACAGGTACAATTGTCTTGTATCTTCACGAAGGGAGAGATTGTATCACTGCTGCAAAGGGTAAATTGCTTCATTTGTAGCCAATGTGTCTTCATTGGCTGCAAAGTCATTTAGATTTCCTCAGATAGACGAAATGAAGTCACACGAAAAGATTTTGTGAGAACAGATGAAAATGTTCTATGAACTGGTGAAAAACACTTGAGTTGGTTACACGAATATGATGAAAAAATCATGATGTTGTCATATGAATATTTTAAGTCCCTAGTCAAATCATTACCGTTATTAATTTCACAAAGTGAATAAACTTATTCCTGAACATCAACAATAGAATAATATTCAACTGTTTGATTTATAAAAGCCTTATTAAATTATATAATTACGCCATCTAGCGGTGAAAACGTCAATCTCCGTGCGTGCGTTTGTCACGTTTGTGTTCATAATATTTGTCAGCAAATCTGTAGCAACGCCATCTAGCGGTACAACTGACTATTTATCCATTTAACCCTAATTTATCACCGGTTTCATTATACTAAGATGCATAATTTCTAGAATGTGTCACAATAATCTATGTCTGTTAGTTAATAAAATGAAGTGGCAAAGAGTTACAGTTGTTATTTATAGGTTCTTTTTGTTATGTTGTCAAAAGGTATAGCTGTTATAAACAGTTGCTACTGTATATCTTCACTGTAGCGTGAATTAGATAACAAGTGATGAGACCGGACAATAAATTATCAAGGACTAACAATTTAATTTCGATATTTTTTAGTTAAACATTTGGTAAATTCCAACTTAAGTTTGATATCGACCTTAACTAGGATGGTGACCTTAACTAGGATGGTGACCTTAACTAGGATGGTGACCTTAACTAGGATGGTGACCTTAACTAGGATGGTGACCTTAACTAGGATGGTGACCTTAACTAGGATGGTGTAGTGACCTTAACTAGGATGGTAACCTTAACTAGGATGGTGACCTTAACTAGGATGGTGACGTTAATTTGACATTGATACAATATAGCTCTTCATGTTTTAACTCTTTATCATTTAATAATTACTATACTTTCTATTTCTATAGCTATGCAATTACTATTGAATAATGATTAAATTGTGTTGTAATTATGTTACTGGTTTCACATTTAAGGAACATTTTAGAAATTACATATTTTCTCTGTTATTAATAAATAAATTTAAACTTGATGGAAGTAACTTCCCAATATAAAATGGACTCTGAAAATGACAGTAAAACTCATTTATTAACTAATTAATTAAGGATTTCAACCTTTATTAACTTGAAGATTCTTTTAGTTTACAACTAAGTAAATAACAAAGATCCGATGGTACCATCCTAGTTAAAATCGATATCGAACATGAATTTACCAAACATTTATATTTGTTCCAGGACGATAGATGTAATTATGTATATATTACAAATGAACCTAGGTAAGACGATAGGCTATCATTTTTTTTAAGTTCACCTAATCATTTATTGCCATATATAGATGATCTTTTTAACATAGCTTATAAAAACCTACGATCTGGCCACCAAAATTTAGTGACTGAGAAGAATCTCTAGGAATGGTTTCGTAGCTGCAGTGGCTTTATCAGCATCTTCACGCTGTACACTGATAGCTAGAACAGTTAATGAACTTAGCATTGCATACAGTGGAGCCAAGCAATTCGCTAGAACATTGTCTGTGTTTCAGTTACTTGATATTATATATAGTAAGTTGCGAATTATGGAACTGTTCCACATCTTCGGATCATAAGAGGAGTAATATTATGTAAACATAATTCTTTTAATTGGTATTCATGATACCAGCAGGTATCATGAATACCAATGGAAATAACGATATACTCAATAATTTTTTCTTATAGAATCGTAGGATTGGAACCGACCGATAATTCTTAGTTTTCTCTCAATTTCCCCATTCTTTGATATTGGTGGCATAGATTGACTAATTACTGTACCTCTCCATATGCAGAGACTACAGTAACTCCATTGTCACACCAGACACTCTTCAGTTAACCTAATTAGCCACTTCCTTTGAATTTCCCTCCAGCTTTTCTTGTAAGTCTTACTCGATCATATCAACGAATTGACAGTTACCTTAAATACTAACTATGTTACCTAGTGTAGAGTATAGGTAAATACTAACTATATTACCTAGTGTACAGTATAGGTAAATACTAACTATATTACCTAGTGTAGAGTATAGGTAAATACTAACTATGTTACCTAGTGTAGAGTATAGGTAAATACTAACTATATTACCTAGTGTAGAGTATAGGTAAATACTAACTATATTACCTAGTGTAGAGTATAGGTAAATACTAACTATGTTACCTAGTGTAGAGTATAGGTAAATACTAACTATATTACCTAGTGTAGAGTATAGGTAAATACTAACTATATTACCTAGTGTAGAGTATAGGTAAATACTAACTATATTACCTAGTGTAGAGTATAGGTAAATACTAACTATATTACCTAGTGTAGAGTATAGGTAAATACTAACTATTTTACCTAGTGTAGAGTATAGGTAAATACTAACTATGTTACCTAGTGTAGAGAATAGGTAAATACTAACTATTTTACCTAGTGTACAGTATAGGTAAATACTAACTAAGTTACCTAGTGTAGAGAATAGGTAAATAACTATATTACCTAGTGTAGAGTATAGGTAAATACTAACAATATTACCTAGTGTAGAGTATAGGTAAATACTAACTATGTTACCTAGTGTAGAGTATAGGTAAATACTAACTATGTTACCTAGTGTAGAGAATAGGTAAATACTAACTATGTTACCTAGTGTACAGTATAGGTAAATACTAACTATGTTACCTAGTGTAGAGAATAGGTAAATAACTATATTACCTAGTGTAGAGTATAGGTAAATACTAACAATATTACCTAGTGTACAGTATAGGTAAATACTAACTATGTTACCAAGTGTATAGTATAGGTAAATACTAACTATTTTACCTAGTGTACAGTATAGGTAAATACTAACTATTTTACCTAGTGTACAGTATAGGTAAGTAATAACTATGTTACCTAGTGTACAGTATAGGTAAATACTAACTATATTACCTAGTGTACAGTATAGGTAAATACTAACTATTTTACCTAGTGTACAGTATAGGTAAATACTAACTATATTACCTAGTGTACAGTATAGGTAAATACTAACTATATTACCTAGTGTACAGTATAGGTAAATACTAACTATATTACCTAGTGTACAGTATAGGCAAATACTAACTATATTACCTAGTGTACAGTATAGGTAAATACTAACTATATTACCTAGTGTACAGTATATTTAGAATAAATACTTCTTGTCCGAGTAGTCTGGATATGAAATTTGTTCACTTTTTTACCCTTTCAAATTTTGTACTGAAATCGTGCAATTTCAGTACAAAAACTATTCCGAGTGTATTCTTTTAAAATTCCGTACATTAGGACATAATATATCATTAGTTATTTTCGGTACAAATTGTGTAAATTCTGAATTATCGGACAGTTCCTTGTTTTCGATCAGGCAAGAAAATTTTATATAATAAATATTATTTTCTCATATCTTTTAACTGGTCAAAAAGAAATTAGAATGAAATTAAAATATGTTATACATTTTTTCTTATATGATCGAAATCGTTATACCGTCCGACAACTCGGAACTTGCCATATCCGAAAAAAAAATGCATCTGCGGTTACTATGACATTAAATTACTGTGGCCTTTACCTAAATAATAACTTACTGATATATTACCACTCTACTAACAGTAGACTAGTAGAACCGAATTAACCATTTCTTATCTCCACAATCTAAGACAAAGATGTTAAACTTCACTTCTAACTAAATTAGTAGCTACATTAGTTGGTTAAGAATGAAGTTACAGCTCCTATGAAGACAAATCTCAGGTGAATTTAGTAACTAACTTGCAAAGCTCATTGAAGCATTCACTGCTCTGTTGCCTGCAAGTGATAAACGTGCCAGTGCAGTGGCGGGGACTGTTGTGAGGCACTGTACTTAAATACATGCGGATGCGTGCAATTAAACGTGGGAACTTTCTTTGTACAGTCATTTGCAGGGGATCACTGTAAGGTGATGACTGTACATCACTTACAGGGTTATACCTCATCACTAACTGTAAGGTGATGACTGTACATCACTTACAGGGTTATACCTCATCACTAACTGTAAGGTGGTGACTGTACATCACTTACAGGGTTATACCTCATCACTAACTGTAAGGTGGTGACTGTACATCACTTACAGGGTTATACCTCATCACTAACTGTGAGGTGGTGACTGTACATCACTTACAGGGTTATACCTCATCACTAACTGTAAGGTGGTGACTGTACATCACTTACAGGGTTATACCTCATCACTAACTGTAAGGTGGTGACTGTACATCACTTACAGGGTTATACCTCATCACTAACTGTGAGGTGGTGACTGTACATCACTTACAGGGTTATACCTCATCACTAACTGTAAGGTGGTGACTGTACATCACTTACAGGGTTATACCTCATCACTAACTGTAAGGTGGTGACTGTACATCACTTACAGGGTTATACCTCATCACTAACTGTAAGGTGGTGACTGTACATCACTTACAGGGTTATACCTCATCACTAACTGTAAGGTGGTGACTGTACATCACTTACAGGGTTATACCTCATCACTAACTGTAAGGTGGTGACTGTACATCACTTACAGGGTTATACCTCATCACTAACTGTGAGGTGGTGACTGTACATCTAGGCGTTAGATATAAAAGTCTGAAAGGGAAGAGAATTTCTAGAAATCTTCTCAAGGCTTAAGGTGCAATTTAAAATATACGAAATATAAGAGCTACTCAAACTCAACGGTAAGGGTTTATTATTTGGTAGTCGAATAGAAAGTTCTCTATTGACCGTCTAGAAAAGGAGTGAAAAACCTTTAATTATACGAGATGAAAACCCTTAAATAATACAATGTGAAAAACCTTAAAATAGAAAAAGTTGAAAAACCTTAAATTAGAAAAGTTGAAAAACCTTAAATTAGAAAAGTTTAAAAACCTTAAATAATACAAGATGAAAAACCTTAAATAATACAAAGTGAAAAACCTTAAATTAGAAAAGTTGAAAAACCTTAAATTAGAAAAGTTGAAAAACCTCAAATTAGACAAGGTGAAAAACCTTAAATCAGACAAGGTGAAAAACCTCAAATTAGACAAGGGAAAAACCTTAACTTAGACAAGGGAAAAACCTTAAATTAGACAAGGGAAAAACCTTAAATTAGACAAGGTGAAAAACCTTAAAATAGAAAAAGTTGAAAACTCTTACATTAGAGAAGGTGAACCTTAAATTAGAAAAGTTGAAAAACCTTTAATAATACAAGGTGAAAAACCTTAAATTAGAAAAGTTGAAAACCCCTAAATGATACAAGGTGAAAAACCTTAAATTAGAAAAGTTGAAAAACTCTAAATGATACAAGGTGAAAAACCTTAAATTAGAAAAGGTGAGAACCCCTAAATAATACAAGTTGAAAAACCTTAAATAATACAAGTTGAAGATCCTTAAATAATACAAGTTGAAAAACCTTAAATAATACAAAGTGAAAAACCTTAAATAATACAAGGTGAAAAACCTTAAATTAGAAAAAGTGAGAACCCCTAAATGATACAAGTTGAAAAACCTTAAATAATACAAGTTGAAAAACCTTAAATAATACAAGTTGAAAAACCTTAAATAATACAAAGTGAAAAACCTTATATAATACAAGGTGAAAAACCTTAAATAATACAAGTTGAAAAACCTCAAATTACACAAAGTGAAAAGCCTTAAATTAGACAAGGGGAAAAGTCCTATATTAGAAAAGGTGAAAACCTTAAATTAGAAAAGGTGAAAAACCTTAAATTAGACAAAATGAAAAACCTCAAATAATACAAGGTGAAAAACTTCAAATAATACAAGGTGAAAAACCTTAAATTAGACAAGGGGAAAACCTCAAATTAGAAAAGGTGAAAAACCTTAAATTAGACAAGATGAAAAAATGTGGAATCCGAAAAAAATATTTATTGTGCCTTTGTTGGCTTGCATATGGTTATGAGTTGAATTAATTACATTGAAAATAGCAGGAACTTTGAAACTCTAATCATAGATTGCTGTAATGTAGTTTTTTGTATCCACTAGTTTGTTGTACTGCACACTTCATGATTGTTTAATGACCTGGCAGGGGGGTTCTAAGGCGGCACCTCTTCCGTTACACTCATTGGTCAATCTCCATAGCCAATCAATGAGTTAGTAACCTTAACACTAATATCGTTAAAAACATATCCTCAAGAAACAATATTTTTAGAACTATATTCTTAGTGGTAGTAGTCTTATAATTTATACCCACCTTCTTTTCAAACTTCTCAATTAAAAAAAAAATTCCATATTTACTAAATGTTTTTCATAGTATTTTAATTCTACATTGCCAAGTGCCTGAGTTCAATTTTCAGGAAATAAGCAAACAAACCAGAAGAATAGAGGATGTTTTTTAATTAGTTCACTTCCATTCACACATCAGTAACTTCTCTAGCAAATGATAAACCATTTCTAATCTCCTAAGAATTACGAGGAGTAACTCTACCATAAATTATTAGCCATCAACTGCAATGCTCACTGAGCATTTGTAACTCTTTGTTGCTGAAACATATTGAAAAATAAGTCATCTGTGATGAGTGTTCTGGTGAACACTTCTAAACAGTGAAAAAGCTTTCCTTCTCTCCAAATTGAATTTATGACAAGTAAGTTTAATAAAATTTGATCCACCATAAATGATGCGGAAGGTTGTGTTTTGGTCCGCATTTATTGATTTATAATCTCGTTATTCGTATCAATAAGTACAGGGAAATCCCTTGTGGTGGAGGATCTTTGAACGGACACCCCCCTACAAAGGACAAAAATTGTCCGTTCTACCAGACCGCAGCTCGCTACAACGACCTCTATAAATGATATGGTTTAAGAAATATTCTACTCGTCTACCAAGTATCTATTATATTGAAAGGTATTACATTTTACAATCAACACTTAGTATATTGTTTTTAATATTTTCAGTATTATGATTTAGTTACCCTCTTCCGCCACCTTTTTTTCGATTAGAAAATTTCAACAGAAATTGAAAAAGGTGCACTATTCTATATTCCATTTTAATGTATACTTCATTTATTTATATCAAACAAAAAATAAGAATCAGGAAATGAAATAATATATTGTGTTCAGTTTAATGAACGACTATAGAATATGCTATGTTTATTAGTTTGCATGTAGGTACATAGATATCGCTATATCTATGTAAGTGAAGTTAAACAATAACGCCCTTTTTATCATATTTTATAGTACTTTTAGTGACAGTTATACCTACCTTATTGTTCGTACATTCATATCTGTAAGTTATATAAATATTATAAAATTTTAATTAAAATTTTCCTTTAATAATAATCTGAGATTGTTTGTAAGTTTCTTTGTAATGCTGTTAAAGAAAACTTTACAAAGTTCAAACCCTAACTAAACTAAAAATGTATCGTTACAGCAAACGCTGATCGGCATAGCGGACACTTCTCTGATACATGTACTGTCCGTTGTACAGGCATTACCAATTCAACCAAATTGCCTGAAATTTGTTCAGACTATTGGGGGATGTCCAGTAATCATTTGGTTAGATTTTGGGAGTGATCGGGTCAAAGGTCAAGGTCATGAAAAGATCAAAATGTAACGGTGGCGAGGGTATGCGCTCCACGATTCCCCGTTTTAGTTAATGTATGCGTCACTTTAATTGTTCAATTCATTTTCATGCTCATGGATGTAGGAAAGATATTTAAGTCATGTTTACGAATGGCTAAGAAAATAGCTCTAGAATGCAAGAAAGCTACTCAGTGCCATTTCCCTAAATGTCATATTTAATTTGTTTCAACACTCAGTCTACTCATATATCACAATTAAAATCATTAAAAGTACCACAACAACAATAATTAGAGGCGATATATAAAGCTTGAATTCATTGTAAAGAACATGTAGCACAAAATTATGAAATAGTAATTAATTGTGTATAATAGAATTAAAAGGTAAATTTTGCTTTCAAAGAATGCAATTCAAATTTTAATTATAAGCAAATGTTAGAGTGTTCCATTCGATGTAACCATCCTAGGTACGAACTACAACAGCTTTCAGTCTACCAACAAATGCATCGCAAGTGGCACGTATCTGTACTTGTGGAATCGCTTCTCATTTCACTTGAAATTTTAATGTCAAAAATTATATCAAATTGTGTCATTGTGACAAAAATTTCTTCAAATTGTGTCATGCTGTCTAAAATTATATCAAAATTGTGTCATGGTGTCAAAAATTACATCAAAATTGTGTCATGGTGTCAAAAATTATATCAAAATTGTGTCACGGTGTCAAAAATTAAATCAAAATTGTGTCATTGTGTCAAAAATTATATCAAAATTGTGTCATGGTGTCAAAAATTACATCAAAATTGTGTCATGCTGTCTAAAATTACATCAAAATTGTGTCATGGTGTCAAAAATTACATCAAATTGTGTCATGCTGTCTAAAATTATATCAAAATTGTGTCATGGTGTCAAAAATTATATCAAAATTGTGTCATTGTGTCAAAAATTACATCAAAATTGTGTCATGGTGTCAAAAATTACATCAAAATTGTGTCATGCTGTCAAAAATTATATCAAAATTGTGTCATTGTGTCAAAAATTATATCAAAATTGTGTCATGCTGTCAAAATTGACCAGATGAAAATTACAACGCATTAAGGTTGGACTGGTTGTTGGCCTGACATCTTTCCCTATGAAGGGGGGATTGTTTCTTTGCATCCAGTAAGGTGATTTTTTAGCCATATGATGGGGCTTGGTCCTGTTGAAGACTCCATGGTGAATAATGAAAATGTGATTCTTAACTTAGAATTCAGAATGAGAGAGATGTTCCACTAGGAACTATAAAAGAGGGAACATCTACCAGTGACTTCACTAGGAACTGTAAAAGAGGGAACATCTACCAGTGACTTCACTAGGAACTATAAAAGAGGGAACATCTACCAGTGACTTCACTAGGAACTATAAAAGAGGGAACATCTACCAGTGACTTCACTAGGAACTGTAAAAGAGGGAACATCTACCAGTGACTTCACTAGGAACTGGAAAAGAGGGAACATCTACCAGTGACTTCACTAGGAACTATAAAAGAGGGAACATCTACCAGTGACTTCACTAGGAACTGTAAAAGAGGGAACATCTACCAGTGACTTCACTAGGAACTATAAAAGAGGGAACATCTACCAGTGACTTCACTAGGAACTGTAAAAGAGGGAACATCTACCAGTGACTTCACTAGGAACTATAAAAGAGGGAACATCTACCAGTGACTTCACTAGGAACTGTAAAAGAGGGAACATCTACCAGTGACTTCACTAGGAACTATAAAAGAGGGAACATCTACCAGTGACTTCACTAGGAACTATAAAAGAGGGAACATCTACCAGTGACTTCACTAGGAACTATAAAAGAGGGAACATCTACCAGTGACTTCACTAGGAACTGTAAAAGAGGGAACATCTACCAGTGACTTCACTAGGAACTATAAAAGAGGGAACATCTACCAGTGACTTCACTAGGAACTATAAAAGAGGGAACATCTACCAGTGACTTCACTAGGAACTATAAAAGAGGGAACATCTACCAGTGACTTCACTAGGAACTATTTCTTATTAATCTCAAAGTAGGTGTTAACATATAGAACTAAATGACGGGCACTCATAGAACGCATACATTCGCCTCCGCTTATAAATGACCTTAACCATCTAATCGTCTTTCCAAATTTCAGGTAATTTGAATGAATACTTTTTAAGTTATTCCAAACATTACCTTCGGCAATCTGTGAATGTAATTACAGGGCAATAAATTAATTCTTAATATCAGGTTGCCAATGCCCACTTGCCGAATACTGTTGCGATGTTCCCATCCAAACCTATTTCCATCGGTTACATTAAAATCATTTCTCACCATTAAATGATAGCTTAAGAAGGAATTATTTTCATTGCAATTAATGAACTGCAATCTACTGAGAACAGATGCGAACATTTCGATAAAAGATGATAGCATTTCCGTGCTACATTTACCGCGATATTATAATAGTATTGACATTGTGCTAAAGTAAACAGAGTAGAATATATAATTCTCTAAATATTAAATGTGTCAGTTACTCAACAAGGTATTTTTTTATACTGAACAAAATAACAACCAACTCAACGTTAAAATCAATGAGGTGCAACTCTTTAGGAGCCACTTTCCTCTCTCACTACATCTTAAAGTCCTTTGTATCATTTCCGTTTGATATTGTAGCAGCACTATCAATGTTCAGGAAATATTGTATATTTTCTGGTCAGTCAATTTTTTTTTTTAATTTTCTAAATAAATTTTGTGGTATTTTTATTTTTTTTATTTTTAATGTTCTAAATAAATTTCATGGTATCTTCACATCGTTTTAATTACTTTAAGTCCATCCTAGCACTGTAACTGTCAGCCACAGTAGAACTCCTCTATAGTGAAATACTGTGTAGTGAATGTTGTGTCCTGAGAAATGGCCTCAATAATGACCATTTAATGGCAAACTAAAGAAAATATGTTCACTATACAGGGTAGTCCCTAACTCAAGACTCTACATTCATTATACAGGATTTCATTATACAGGGTGGCGCAAAAAAAAGGAAACCCATTTTCAAATTAGTTTATTTTACAAACTGTTAAAGCTAAAAAAATTCTAAAAACACAGTTTTATTTATATAGTTTTTTTGCATCTTACATGAAAATCTGTTAAACTTACGACTAATATTAAAAATCCTGCAGCGAATTGAAAAAAGTTAAATAAAAAGGGCTTGCGCGAGGATGTAAAACATAAAAAACTTCAGAATAGGTATAATTCAATTCCATATGGTAGAATTACAGAGTATGAATACTATTTTTCATTCAATTAACATTTTGTTCATTGGCTGCTCTTTCATTCATGGAAATACTTCTTCATCACCAATCACGATGTCTTCTCCAAAACGAGCATTTCTTTGCAGAAGCCATCTTGAAAAATTTAGACTGTGCGGTAAATCAGTTCTAAGAGTTAGTGCCTTACATGCTTCTTGAAAGGATGATACTTACCATCGTGTTTAACAATTTGGTGAAATGTCTCTTTAGTGATGTCTAATTCGTTCTTTCTGATTGCTATGTTTGAATTCTCGATAAACAGTTCATGAATAAGATTAATGTTTTCATGTGTTCGTTCTGTTCTCCTGCGACCTAACAGCTTTTTGTTCAAAATAAAGTGGTTTCTTCAGTTTTGAATTTATTAATATGAGTCAATGTGGTTTTATAGTTGATGAAAATCTTTCCTGAAAGCTATGTTTAAAATGAGGTTGAACCTGTTTAAAGCTTTCAGTGTTAAAATAACTTGTCACAACAAAAACTCTGTTCTTTTGAAAGCTGCATTTTGAGGGTTTCGAATACAAATTAACGGCGAACTGATTTCATTTAAGATATCAAACATCAATTCTCAAATGATAGTTAAGGTTTTAATTGTCTTTTATTTGTTACAGAAAATAAAATAATTTAATGTTTTTACATCCATATGAAATGAATTATACCTATTGTGATTTCTTTCGTATATTTCGTCTTCGCGCAAGCCATTTTTATTTACCTTTTTTTAATTCACTGCAGGATGTTTAATTTTTGTCTCAACTTTAACAGATTTTCAAGATAGATGCAAAAGAAGTAAAGAAATAAAATGACGTTTTTAGAAATTTTCTTGCTTTATTAGTTTGTACAATAAACTGGTTTAGAAAAGGGTTTCCCTTTCTTGCGCCACCCTGTAGAGGAGTTTTACAATAATAACAAGAAGTAATTTGAATTTTCCTAAGATTTCAGAAATCTTCGTGATTTCCGTCTTCAGGGGTAACATTTATTGAAAACAAGTAAATAGCTCCTATAGTTAGTAAGATTGTCATAATTTAAAATTAAAATGTTAAAAAAATATAAATTATAAAGTAGGTAGATTATAAGTCGCTTTTTTTTCAATAAATGTTACCCCCATAGAGTTATGATAAACTACTCTAGAGTGAGGAAGTGTTGCAGCGATTGCAGGACGCTAAGGAAACGGTGTAAAACCTTATTTTGTTTCAGTTATATCACTTCTCCATTAAACTGACGCTAGATTGCCAGTCACGTGACCCAAAAATAAGGATTTTAGCGTCCCGCAAGACGCGATATTATTTTGGCCACTGACTCACCACTTATATTCTTTCAAAATAATATATTCACATTCATAATTAATTTTTTTTAGTATATTTTGTTATTTATGAACTATAGGTTCACTCATAATTACTGCAATATTTTATTTTTAGATCCAATTACCCAGTGAAAAAATTATCATCGATTGCTGATTACATTCGACGATAACTCATTAAAAAAATAATATCGTAACATTTTTCGTCGGACATTGCTAATAAAAAATCTCTAGGATAATGTCTGTAAAAATACCATCAATATTTACCGTAATGACAATAACAGACAATGTGCCGATTGTAAATTAGTCTAATGGATGATATGGTTACTGAAAACCATACCCAGTGGTTACTGAAAACCATACCCAGTGGTTACAAACCATACCCAGTGGTTACAAACCATACCCAGTGGTTATAAACCATACCCAGTGGTTATAAACCATACCCAGTGGTTACAAACCATACCCAGTGGTTACAAACCATACCCAGTGGTTATAAACCATACCCAGTGGTTATAAACCATACCCAGTGGTTATAAACCATACCCAGTGGTTATAAACCATACCCAGTGGTTACAAACCATACCCAGTGGTTACAAACCATACCCAGTGGTTATAAACCATACCCAGTGGTTACAAACCATACCCAGTGGTTATAAACCATACCCAGTGGTTATAAACCATACCCAGTGGTTATAAACCATACCCAGTGGTTATAAACCATACCCAGTGGTTATAAACCATACCCAGTGGTTATAAACCATACCCAGTGGTTATAAACCATACCCAGTGGTTACAAACCATACCCAGTGGTTACAAACCATACCCAGTGGTTATAAACCATACCCAGTGGTTATAAACCATACCCAGTGGTTATAAACCATACCCAGTGGTTATAAACCATACCCAGTGGTTACAAACCATACCCAGTGGTTACAAACCATACCCAGTGGTTATAAACCATACCCAGTGGTTATAAACCATACCCAGTGGTTATAAACCATACCCAGTGGTTACAAACCATACCCAGTGGTTACAAACCATACCCAGTGGTTATAAACCATACCCAGTGGTTATAAACCATACCCAGTGGTTACAAACCATACCCAGTGGTTATAAACCATTCCATTTGGTTTCAAACCATACCCAGTGGTTTTTAGTACCCGCACCATGTGGCAATATCCAACTGACATTCTTTTCACAGCTCAATGTCGTCACTGACATTGCAACAACATCTCAAATGTCTAAGAAGGACATTCCATAGGGGGGTGTTGATGATTGTTCACTAGACTCGAATGCATCTCTAAACATTATTGGTTTACCGCATACTGGAATTTCCGGAGTGATTCTACAAAACAGTAGAGCTAAGTGACACTTTGAGGTGAGACGGTGAGTATGGTGTCATTTTTAGATGGTGTCATTTTTGAATGGTGTCATTTTTAGATGGTGTCATTTTTAGATGGTGTCATTTATAGATGGTGTCAATTTTAGATGGTGTCAATTTTAGATGGTGTCATTTATAGATGGTGTCATTTATAGATGGTGTCATTTATAGATGGTGTCATTTTTAGATGGTGTCATTTATAGATGGTGTCATTTTTAGATGGTGTCATTTTCAGATGGTGTCATTTTTAGATGGTGTCATTTTTAGATGGTGTCATTTTTAGATGGTATCATTTATAGATGGTGTCATTTATAGATGGTGTCATTTTTAGATGGTGTCATTTTTAGCTGGTGTCATTTTTAGATGGTGTCATTTTTAGATGGTGTCATTTTTAGATGGTGTCATTTTTAGATGGTGTCATTTTTAGATGGTGTCATTTTTAGATGGTGTCATTTTTAGATGGTTCAATTCGTGGTACAGTAGAACCTCCTAATTCACTCTCTCTCAATTCGTGGTACAGTAGAACCTCCTAATTCACTCTCAATTCGTCTTCTTCTCAATTCGTGGTACAGTAGAACCTCCTAATTCACTCTCAATTCGTCTTCTTCTCAATTCGTGGTACAGTAGAACCTCCTAATTCACTCTCTCTCAATTCGTCTTCTTCTCAATTCGTGGTACAGTAGAACCTCCTAATTCACTCTCTCTCAATTCATCTTCTTCAGAAATCACAGTTTTCTAATTTTCTATTACTTTGAAATCTTTCTAATTTGTCGTCTTGTATCCAGACCAATTTTAAAATATCTACAAACATTACAATTAGTAAAGTTTCTTTTGTAAATGTGAAAAAATCATAATACTTCTCTCTGATAGTACATCATCACAGTGACTCTTTTCTCTGATAGTACATCATCACAGTGACTCTTTTCTCTGATAGTACATCATCACAGTGACTCTTTTCTCTGATAGTACATCATCACAGTGACTCTTTTCTCTGATAGTACATCATCACGGTGACTCTTTTCTCTGATAGTACATCATCACAGTGACTCTTTTCTCTGATAGTACATCATCACGGTGACTCTTTTCTCTGATAGTACATCATCTTAGTGACTCTTTTCTCTGATAGTACATCATCACAGTGACTCTTTTCTCTGATAATACATCATCACAGTGACTCTTTTCTCTGATAGTACATCATCACAGTGACTCTTTTCTCTGATAGTACATCATCTTAGTGACTCTTTTCTCTGATAGTACATCATCACAGTGACTCTTTTCTCTGATAGTACATCATCACATTGACTCTTCTCTCTGATAGTACATCATCACAGTGACTCTTTTCTCTGATAGTACATCATCACAGTGACTCTTTTCTCTGATAGTACATCATCACAGTGACTCTTTTCTCTGATAGTACATCATCACAGTGACTCTTTTCTCTGATAGTACATCATCACATTGACTCTTTTCTCTGATAGTACATCATCACAGTGACTCTTTTCTCTGATAGTACATCATCACAGTGACTCTTTTCTCTGATAGTACATCATCACAGTGACTCTTTTCTCTGATAGTACATCATCACAGTGACTCTTTTCTCTGATAGTACATCATCACAGTGACTCTTTTCTCTGATAGTACATCATCACAGTGACTCTTTTCTCTGATAGTACATCATCACAGTGACTCTTTTCTCTGATAGTACATCATCACAGTGACTCCTTTCTCTGATAGTACATCATCACAGTGACTCTTTTCTCTGATAGTACATCATCACAGTGACTCTTTTCTCTGATAGTACATCATCACAGTGACTCTTTTCTCTGATAGTACATCATCACAGTGACTCTTTTCTCTGATAGTACATCATCACAGTGACTCTTTTCTCTGATAGTACATCATCACAGTGACTCTTTTCTCTGATAGTACATCATCACAGTGACTCTTTTCTCTGATAGTACATCATCACAGTGACTCTTTTCTCTGATAGTACATCATCACAATGACTCTTTTCTCTGATAGTACATCATCACAGTGACTCTTTTCTCTGATAGTACATCATCACAGTGACTCTTTTCTCTGATAGTACATCATAACAGTGACTCTTTTCTCTGATAGTACATCATCACAGTGACTCTTTTCTCTGACTGTACATCATCACAGTGACTCTTTTCTCTGATAGTAAATCATCACAGTGACTCTTTTCTCTGACTGTACATCATCACAGGTACACTTTTCTCTGATAGTACATCATCACAGTGACTCTTTTCTCTGACTGTACATCATCACAGTGACTCTTTTCTCTGATAGTAAATCATCACAGTGACTCTTTTTTCTGACTGTACATCATCACAGGTACACTTTTCTCTGATAGTACATCATCACAGTGACTCTTTTCTCTGATAGTGCATCATCACAGTGACTCTTTTCTCTGATAGTACATCATCACAGTGACTCTTTTCTCTGACTGTACATCATCACAGTGACACTTTTCTCTGATAGTACATCATCACAGTGACTCTTTTCTCTGATAGTGCATCATCACAGTGACTCTTTTCTCTGATAGTACATCATCACAGTGACTCTTTTCTCTGACTGTACATCATCACAGTGACACTTTTCTCTGATAGTACATCATCACAGTGACTCTTTTCTCTGATAATACATCATCACAGTGACTCTTTTCTCTGATAGTACATCATCACAGTGACACTTTTCTCTGATGGTATATCATCACAGTGATTCTTTTCTCTGATAGTACATCATCACAGTGACTCTTTTCTCTGATAGTACATCATCACAGTGACTCTTTTCTCTGATAGTACATCATCACAGTGACTCTTTTCTCTGACTGTACATCATCACAGTGACTCTTTTCTCTGATAGTACATCATCACAGTGACTCTTTTCTCTGACTGTACATCATCACAGGTACACTTTTCTCTGACTGTACATCATCACAGGTACACTTTTCTCTGACTGTACATCATCACAGGTACACTTTTCTCTGACTGTACATCATCACAAGTACACTTTTCTTTGACTGTACATCATCACAGGTACACTTTTCTCTGACTGTACATCATCACAGGTACACTTTTCTCTGACTGTACATCATCACAGGTACACTTTTCTCTGACTGTACATCATCACAGGTACACTCTTCTCTGACTGTACATCATCACAGGTACACTTTTTTCTGACTGTACATCATCACAGTGACTCTTTTCTCTGACTGTACATCATCACAGGTACACTTTTCTCTGACTGTACATCACCACAGGTACTTTTTTCTCTGACTGTACATCATCACAGGTACACTTTTCTCTGACTGTACATCATCACAGGTACACTTTTATCTGACTGTACATCATCACAGGTACACTTTTCTCTGACTGTACATCATCACAGGTACACTTTTCTCTGACTGTACATCATCACAGGTACACTTTTATCTGACTGTACATCATCACAGGTACACTTTTCTCTGACTGTACATCATCACAGGTACACTTTTCTCTGACTGTACATCATCACAGGTACACTTTTCTCTGATAGTACATCATCACAGTGACTCTTTTCTCTGATAGTACATCATCACAGGTACACTTTTCTCTCACTGTACATCATCACAGGTACACTTTTCTCTGATAGTACATCATCACAGGTACACTTTTCTCTGATAGAACATCATCACAGGTACACTTTTCTCTGATAGTACATCATCACAGGTACACTTTTCTCTGATAGTACATCATCACAGGTACACTTTTCTCTGACTGTACATCATCACAGGTACACTTTTCTCTGATTGTATATCATCACAGGTACACTTTTCTCTGACTGTACATCATCACAGGTACACTTTTCTCTGATAGTACATCATCACAGGTACACTTTTCTCTGATAGTACATCATCACATGTACACTTTTCTCTGATAGTACATCATCACAGGTACACTTTTCTCTGATAGTACATCATCACAGGTACACTTTTCTCTGATAGTACATCATCACAGGTACACTTTTCTCTGACTACTACAATATGTACTTACTATGGTAGGTACTATTCCATAACGGATTCGAAGGCATTACAATAATTCATAATGCTGCATGCTTCGTTAAAGAGATGAGGAGGAGATATCTTTTTCATGTCTCTCCCACCTCTAAATCACACATAATCAAATTTATTGCCCAAATGGAAATACTGAACACTTATATTAGGACCATTGAATGAACAGTTCGAATGCTTACTGTGAATCTAAAAGCAGAAAATTATCAAGATATTGTATAATAGGGAAAATTGAGTAAGGTTTCCATACAATTATTTAATCACAGTTCTTTATTTGAAACCATCATTTTTTTTAAAACCATCATTTCTACAGTTTGTAGGAAATCACTTATATTTTCAGTGCTGTAGCTCTCCAAAAGACCAGTTTTATAATAAGTCCTACAAGTCCTATACCACTCACAGTCCTGTAAGTCCTCTACCACTGTAAGTCCTGTACCTCTCTATTATTATGACGTCAAGTCCTGCCGTATCATTTACCGGTAGCCGAATCACCTGATTAATATCTTGGCTTCACTTCATAGAGAAGGAATTAGCTTCGCTGTCACAGGTACGTACGTCTGTGCTGGTTATTTTGACTCTAGAGCATAGATTAACTATGTACTATGTTGGAGTGGAATGGGGAAAAATGGCCTCTATTTTTCTTTCAGTTACTGATGAGATGTCCCAAGGAGAGGCGTGGCAACTCAACTACAGATTAGGTGCTAGGATATAACATGATAAATTGAATCAATATAAATAGTATAATTTATCTATGAGATGAAAGAGAGATATTAATTCAATCTATAGTTTGAACTGTCTGCAGTCAGAGAAAGAGAAGGAAAATAATGACAAACTCTTCTGCAGAGTGACAGAACACTGGTACTCTTCAGTCCTTCCATTGCATTAGTGTAACTGTGTCCCAGAGAATGACTAGGGGCTAAAATGTGCCACAGCATGGCAATGTGGCAATATATTCTGCCACATGGGCTGAAATGTGCCACAGCATGGCAATGTGGCAACATATTCTGCCACATGGCTTAGTCAGTATGCAAACTGTAATCAATTTGTCAGATTTATTAATTGTTTTCATTTAGATAAGTGACAGCTATGGCGTTTTGGTAGATTTTAGGAGAGATAGCTGGGGTGGCTGGTATTGCTGGTGGTAGAGTGCTGGGTAGAATGTAGAACAACCATAAATAACCATAAATTTCTCAGGTTTTAGCAACCATTGACTGCATTGTAATCAAGGGTCAGGCCGCTGTGCTACAAAACAGAATGAATACTTTTATACAGTCTGAAAAGTGAACGTACCTGAACATAACTTTTTATTCTTTGCTTTAAATGTGAATAAACTTATTCCGTAACATCAACAATAGAATAATATTGAACTGTTTGATTTATAAAAGCCTTATTAAATTATATAATTACGCCATCTAGCGGTGAAAACGTCAATCTCCGTGCGTGCGTTTGTCACGTTTGTGTTCATAATATTTGTCACCAAATCTGTAGAAACGCCATCTAGCGGTACAACTGACTATTTATCCATTTAACTCTAATTTATCACCGGTTTCATTATACTAAGATGCATAATTTCTAGAATGTGTCACAATAATCTGTGTCTGTTAGTTAATAAAATAAAGTGGAAAAGAGTTACAGTGGGATTCTAAACTGTTCGTTTTTTGTGTTATATTATTTATTTATTGTTTAGCATCGTTGGTATGTCAGTTAATATACCTTGTACTAATATTTAGTTTACTACATTTACAAACTCTAACGATGTGGAAGACAAACTCTAATTGAGTGAAGATATGAAACAAGTTGCCTGGAACTACTGTATCGGTGGAGAAAAAGTTGTTATAGATAATATAACCAAGTAGACTCCGATATATGGCTTTTATCTACTATGTATATATTTCTATAATATATATAATGCATATAGCCAATCATTGGACAAACGTTTGAACGCTTGCATCGCAACAAATGAGCGGCAAATTGAACATGTAACCTAATTTAAGATTATGTTTCATGTGCTCATAATAATTACTGTTAAAAATGTTTTGTTTCTTATCGCAACATTAAAAAAATAATGCTAACTAATAATAATAAATGGTACAAATACTACTTTCCTAACCTTGTAACTCTTTAACTAAGCATTTTAGACCATACCTTCATAGAATATAAAGTGTTTATTTCGACGAATGCTACCTTAAGTTAAAGTTTGGCAACAAAAGTGTCGGACACCCTGTATAACCAAGTACACTCTGATATATGGCTTTTTTCTATGTATATATTTCTACAATATATATAATATATATAACCCTTTATAGAATATCTTCTTATCGTTTAAATTAAGCTACAGAAATTGCTGAAAGTGTACACCAAACTAACTCGGAAAACATTGACCTAATTTAACTATAAGTATCACTATAGTATAATATAGTTATAGTAATCTATAGTACCATGTTCAGGGATACAACATACTAGTGATAAACACTCGTAATATCTTTGTCTCAAATTTGTTCCTAGATGCAACTTCATTAAATTAAGTACACAGTTCATTTTTTTAATCAATATTCATATGAGCAAAATTTATAATATAACATAATTAATTACGATAATCCAACCAAAATAATTCTTATTCAATCCTGCGGTCAACAACCCCCCAGTGCAAAAAAAATCCCGCGGTCAAAAAACACCCGTGTAATAAACCCCCCGGACAAAAACCCTCCAAGCAAAAAACCCCCTGTCGATATAAATAGCCTAATTCAATTTTATTCATTTTAACTAATTTTTTATTGATAAAATTAGTGTATGTTATAAATAAATATAGAGATATGTAGCGCACCTACTTGCCCCCCCTGGCCAGGTTTGATAGTGACAAAATGTATATTTTACTTTTATTACTATGAAATATAAGCTACACCTTATCTTGCATAAAAAAATGTCATATTTTCGAAGAAAATGTAATAATTATTGGTTCGCATTGAATAATGTTAAATATATTAATAAAAGTGAATTATGCTATTTATATAGACCGGGGTTATTTTGCTTGGTGGTTTTTTGTCCGGGGGTTTTTGACGGCGGTTTTTTTTCGCGGGGGGTTATTGTCCTGGATTCATAGGCATCATCTCCAAAAGGTTGAACTTACCTTCAAACCATGTGCTAATTAATTCCTACTCCGAAAATACCTTTTAAAGGTATGGTAGAATGGTAGCTTTGCAGTTACACCTTTTATACCGCAAACACTGTCACACTGTTTGTCTAATGCCCCGTACACACTGTCAAACACTTCGTCAAACTGTTTGTCTAATGCCCCGTACACACTGACAAACACTTCGTCAAACTGTTTGTCTAATGTCCCGTTTCCTCACAGTTCCTTTACAAACGGTATTTTCTTCTCTCAAAGTTCTCTTATAATTTTACCAAGTGATAGAAATAGGAATAATATCCCACTATCCTCTTTTCAATTCATTATGAGTAATGTTTAGGAACTACTCATAGAAAACATATGAAAAAAGCTTTAACTTCTTCCTATAGGGACACTTAGAATTATTTATCGATGTGACAGTTTGGAAGAATAATGTTCAGTCAGTATTACAATATATCGGTTAGTATTATTTTAATGGAGAGCGTAAGGACAAAATAGAGGGGTAAACAGTGTTAAGGCCTATTGCACACGGAGTTTATTTTCAACAAAACGCAGCATGATAAAACGCTCAAACTAAATGGTCATACAAAACACATACGTTTATTCAGTCGTAGCGTTTTTCATGCACCATGTTCTTAGCTGCAGCATGAGAAAAACGCCCGTGTGAAAGGGACCTAAAAAGGATCTATCTACACTCAGACCCTTTACTCTCCATTAATTACACTTACTCAAACTACAATTATACGCGAGTAAAGGATCTATTGGACGATAGACCCTTTACTCTCCATTAATTACACTTACTCAAACTACAATTATACGCGAGTAAAGGATCTATTGGACGATAGACCCTTTACTCTCCATTAATTACACTTACTCAAACTACAATTATACGCGAGTAAAGGATCTATTGGACGATAGACCCTTTACTCTCCATTAATTACACTTACTCAAACTACAATTATACGCGAGTAAAGGATCTATTGGACGATAGACCCTTTACTCTCCATTAATTACACTTACTCAAACTACAGTTATACGCGAGTAAAGGATCTATTGGACGATAGACCCTTTACTCTCCATTAATTACACTTACTCAAACTACAATTATACGCGAGTAAAGGATCTATTGGACGATAGACCCTTTACTCTCCATTAATTACACTTACTCAAACTACAGTTATACGCGAGTAAAGGATCTATTGGACGATAGACCCTTTACTCTCCATTAATTACACTTACTCAAACTACAATTATACGCGAGTAAAGGATCTATTGGATGATAGACCCTTTACTCTCCATTAATTACACTTACTCAAACTACAATTATACGCGAGTAAAGGATCTATTGGATGATAGACCCTTTACTCTCCATTAATTACACTTACTCAAACTACAATTATACGCGAGTAAAGGATCTATTAGACAATAGACCCTTTACTCTCCATTAATTACACTTACTCAAACTACAATTATACGTGAGTAAAGGATCTATTGGACGATAGACCCTTTACTCTCCATTAATTACACTTACTCAAACTACAATTATACGCGAGTAAAGGATCTATTAGACAATAGACCCTTTACTCTCCATTAATTACACTTACTCAAACTACAATTATACGTGAGTAAAGGATCTATTGGACGATAGACCCTTTACTCTCCATTAATTACACTTACTCAAACTACAATTATACGCGAGTAAAGGATCTATTGGACGATAGACCCTTTACTCTCCATTAATTACACTTACTCAAACTACAATTATACGCGAGTAAAGGATCTATTGGACGATAGACCCTTTACTCTCCATTAATTACACTTACTCAAACTACAATTATACGCGAGTAAAGGATCTATTGGACGATAGACCCTTTACTCTCCATTAATTACACTTACTCAAACTACAATTATACGTGAGTAAAGGATCTATTGGACGATAGACCCTTTACTCTCCATTAATTACACTTACTCAAACTACAATTATATGCAAGTAAAGGATCTATTGAACGATAGACCCTTTACCCTATTTTCTGTACCAATTCAACCCTCAGTGCATCATCCCAGTGAATTGCATAGAATTTAGGTAGTACGTGGTGAAGTGTTTACACTTTCTACAGTTGGTGAGATGTGTAGGCGCCTACTTCTCAGGATAGAGCAGAGTAAAGTCCGATACTGTTAGGTATCGTCACTACTATCAAAATAGTATCGTTACTACTATCAGGTAACATCACCACTACTATCAGGTAACATCACCACTACTATCAGGTAACATCACCACTACTATCAGGTAACATCACCACTACACTATCAGGTAACATCACCACTACTATCAGGTAACATCACCACTACTATCAGGTAACATCACCACTACTATCAGGTAACATCACCACTACTATCAGGTAACATCACCACTACACTATCAGGCAACATCACCACTACTATCAGGTAACATCATCACTACTATCAGGTAACATCACCACTACTATCAGGTAACATCACCACTACTATCAGGTAACATCACCACTACTATCAGGTAACATCACCACTACTATCAGGTAACATCACCACTACTATCAGGTAACATCACCACTACTATCAGGTAACATCACCACTACACTATCAGGTAACATCACCACTACTATCAGGTAACATCACCACTACTATCAGGTAACATCACCACTACTATCAGGTAACATCACCACTACTATCAGGTAACATCACCACTACTATCAGGTAACATCACCACTACTATCAGGTAACATCACCACTACTATCAGGTAACATCACCACTACACTATCAGGTAACATCACCACTACTATCAGGTAACATCACCACTACTATCAGGTAACATCACCACTACTATCAGGTAACATCACCACTACTATCAGGTAACATCACCACTACTATCAGGTAACATCACCACTACTATCAGGTAACATCACCATTACTATCAGGTAGAACCTCACTACTATTTGACATGAGAGGAAATACCAAAAGGAGAAATCGCACTCAGGGTGGCATCTCGGTTGTCATTTTTATCCTACATTTGCGCGCTTTTCACGATAAAGATGAGATCCGTAGTTTCTCTGGAACACTAAAATGCGCTTTTTGGATGATGTCGTAAAATGGATCGTACTACTTAGTAAAAGAGTCACTGTGATGATGTACTATCAGAGAAAAGAGTCACTGTGATGATGTATTATCAGAGAAAAGAGTCACTGTGATGATGTACTATCAGAGAAAAGAGTCACTGTGATGATGTACTATCAGAGAAAAGAGTCACTGTGATGATGTACAGTCAGAGAAAAGAGTCACTGTGATGATGTACTATCAGAGAAAAGAGTCACTGTGATGATGTACTATCAGAGAAAAGAGTCACTGTGATGATGTACTATCAGAGAAAAGAGTCACTGTGATGATGTACTATCAGACTAAAGAGTCACTGTGATGATGTACTATCAGACTAAAGAGTCACTGTGATGATGTACTATCAGAGAAAAGAGTCACTGTGATGGTGTACTATCAGAGAAAAGAGTCACTGTGATGATGTACTATCAGAGAAAAGAGTCACTGTGATGATGTACTATCATAGAAAAGAGTCACTGTGATGATGTACTATCAGAGAAAAGAGTCACTGTGATGATGTACTATCAGAGAAAAGAGTCACTGTGATGATGTACTATCAGAGAAAAGAGTCACTGTGATGATGTACTATCAGAGAAAAGAGTCACTGTGATGATGTACTATCATAGAAAAGAGTCACTGTGATGATGTACTATCAGAGAAAAGAGTCACTGTGATGATGTACTATCAGAGAAAAGAGTCACTGTGATGATGTACTATCAGAGAAAAGAGTCACTGTGATGATGTACTATCAGAGAAAAGAGTCACTGTGATGATGTACTATCAGAGAAAAGAGTCACTGTGATGATGTACTATCAGAGAAAAGAGTCACTGTGATGGTGTACTCTCAGAGAAAAGAGTCACTGTGATGATGTACTATCAGAGTAAAGAGTCACTGTGATGGTGTACTATCAGAGAAAAGAGTCACTGTGATGATGTACTATCAGAGAAAAGAGTCACTGTGATGATGTACTATCAGAGAAAAGAGTCACTGTGATGATGTACTCTCAGAGAAAAGAGTCACTGTGATGGTGTACTATCAGAGAAAAGAGTCACTGTGATGGTGTACTATCAGAGAAAAGAGTCACTGTGATGATGTGCTATCAGAGAAAAGAGTCACTGTGATGATGTACTATCAGAGAAAAGAGTCACTGTGATGATGTACTATCAGAGAAAAGAGTCACTGTGATGATGTACTATCAGAGAAAAGAGTCACTGTGATGATGTACTATCAGAGAAAAGAGTCACTGTGATGATGTACTATCAGAGAAAAGAGTCACTGTGATGATGTACTATCAGAGAAAAGAGTCACTGTGATGGTGTACTCTCAGAGAAAAGAGTCACTGTGATGATGTACTATCAGAGTAAAGAGTCACTGTGATGGTGTACTATCAGAGAAAAGAGTCACTGTGATGATGTACTATCAGAGAAAAGAGTCACTGTGATGATGTACTATCAGAGAAAAGAGTCACTGTGATGATGTACTATCAGAGAAAAGAGTCACTGTGATGATGTACTATCAGAGAAAAGAGTCACTGTGATGTTGTAATATCAGAGAAAAGAGTCACTGTGATGGTGTACTATCAGAGAAAAGAGTCACTGTGATGATGTACTATCAGAGAAAAGAGTCACTGTGATGGTGTACTATCAGAGAAAAGAGTCACTGTGATGATGTACTATCAGAGAAAAGAGTCACTGTGATGATGTACTATCAGAGAAAAGAGTCACTGTGATGATGTACTATCAGAGAAAAGAGTCACTGTGATGATGTACTATCAGAGAAAAGAGTCACTGTGATGGTGTACTATCAGAGAAAAGAGTCACTGTGATGATGTACTATCAGAGAAAAGAGTCACTGTGATGTTGTACTATCAGAGAAAAGAGTCACTGTGATGGTGTACTATCAGAGAAAAGAGTCACTGTGATGATGTACTATAAAAGAGAAGAGTCACTGTGATGATGTACTATCAGAGAAAAGAGTCACTGTGATGATGTACTATCAGAGAAAAGAGTCACTGTGATGATGTACTATCAGAGAAAAGAGTCACTGTGATGATGTATTATCAGAGAAAAGAGTCACTGTGATGATGTACTATCAGAGAAAAGAGTCACTGTGATGATGTACTATCAGAGAAAAGAGTCACTGTGATGATGTACTATCAGAGAAAAGAGTCACTGTGATGATGTACTATCAGAGAAAAGAGTCACTGTGATGATGTACTATCAGAGAAAAGAGTCACTGTGATGATGTACTATCAGAGAAAAGAGTCACTGTGATGATGTACTATCAGAGAAAAGAGTCACTGTGATGATGTACTATCAGAGAAAAGAGTCACTGTGATGATGTACTATCAGAGAAAAGAGTCACTGTGATGATGTACTATCAGACTAAAGAGTCACTGTGATGATGTACTATCAGACTAAAGAGTCACTGTGATGATGTACTATCAGAGAAAAGAGTCACTGTGATGATGTACTATCAGAGAAAAGAGTCACTGTGATGATGTACTATCAGAGAAAAGAGTCACTGTGATGATGTACTATCAGAGAAAAGAGTCACTGTGATGATGTACTATCAGAGAAAAGAGTCACTGTGATGATGTACTATCAGAGAAAAGAGTCACTGTGATGATGTACTATTAAATAAAAGAGTCATTGCATTATGCTAATTTCACAAATCACAGTTTTCTAATTTTT
Source organism: Caprella mutica (assembly GCA_947561585.1). NCBI lineage: Eukaryota > Metazoa > Arthropoda > Malacostraca > Amphipoda > Caprellidae > Caprella > Caprella mutica. The sequence goes on along the minus strand of CANNZV010000081.1, from coordinate 328,348 downwards.
TATTATTTTCAAATTTTACAAATATGTCATCGTGTACTCAGACCAATTTTAAAATATCTACAAACATTACAATTAGTAAAGTTAATTTAGGAAATGAGAAATTAGTGAACTGTATCATCATGTCATATTATTTCATACCTATTATTTAAAAACTCAAAACTTGAACATATCAAAATAAATCTAAGAAAGTCCTCTCCAATTTATTATCAATTTATCCTTCATATCTCCTCTACAATCACCATTTACCAAATAGTTCCCTTTCCTTAATTCCTAGAACAGATCAGTTTATTTACTATCTACCAAATCTGCTCAGCCTTTAAACTCTTCCAGGAAAAACTTGCGAAACTAAAAGAAAACCAAACGAGTTCCACATCTACCCAGAACTGTACTCAGTACTACTGTTTGAGTGCCTGCTATCTGCCTATAGGAACTACAACTTATAGTCAAGCGAACTGAAAAGGATTGGCTAAGTTACAAGTTATGGGACTGTGTCACATTTTGATCATATAATAAATATATAGTAATTAAAATAAACTGTTAAGCTGTATAGTTTTTTTGTATGATTGAATAAACTAATTTTTATTTAAAATTACTTTTATCATAAGAAAAATCACAATGATTCCACAAATAAATCTATATTTCTTCGTTTATTACATTTCTAGGTACCAAAATTTCTTGGGGAAACATTGCCCCGATATTTTAACGATGTTGGAAATGTTGTTTCATTATTGTCACAATATTGTGACAATATAGGGGCAATGTTGTTTCATTATTGGGGCAATGTTGTTTCATTATTGGGGCAATGTTAATGTGACAATAATGTGACAATGTTGTTGTGACAATAATGTGACAATATTGGGGCAATGTTGTTTCATTGTTGTGATAATAATGTGACAATATTGGGACAATGTTGTTGTGACAATAATTTGACGATATTGGGGCAATGTTATTCTGACAATAATGTGATAATGTTGGGACAATGTTGTGACAATATTGGGACAATGTTGTGACAATATTGGGGCAATGTTATTCTGACAATAATGTGATAATGTTAGGACAATATTGGGACAAGGTTGTGACAATATTGGGACAATGTTGTGACAATATTGGGACAATGTTGTGACAATATTGGGATAATGTTGTGACAATATTGGGACAAGGTTTTGACAATATTGGGATAATGTTGTGACAATATTGGGACAAGGTTGTGACAATATTGGGACAATGTTGTGACAATATTGGGACAATGTTGTGACAATATTGGGACAAGGTTGTGACAATATTGGGACAATGTTGTGACAATATTGGGACAATGTTGTGACAATATTGGGACAATGTTATTCTGACAATAATGTGACAATGTTGGTACAATGTTGTGACAAGGTTGTGACAATATTGGGACAAGGTTGTGACAATATTGGGACAAGGTTGTGACAATATTGGGACAATGTTGTGACAATATTGGGACAATGTTATTCTGACAATAATGTGACAATGTTGGTACAATGTTGTGACAAGGTTGTGACAATATTGGGACAACGTTGTGACTATAATGGGGCAATGTTGTGACAATATTGGGGCAATGTTGGGACAATGTTGTGACAATATTAGGGAAATATTGTTACTATATTGGGGCAATGTTGTTGTGACAATAATGTGATAATGTTGGGACAATGTTTTAACATTATTTTGGCTATATATTTTAAGGAAATTTTAACACCATGTACAATGAGTAAATTTGTAGTTATAAAATCTCCAGACCGGATTGTTATTTGAAGTTAAACATTTTTGTTACTTTGAAATAAGGTGTCATTTGATATTTTCTTTCTGTTCACTCTATAGAATTAATGAGCTTTTGAGGTTTGCTATTCCTGAGTTTTCGAAAGAGTTATGTCTTCTTTGACTCTAATTAATGAGAGAGTGTGAAAATAGTTAAGGAGTTAATTTAGTGTTAGTAACTTGGTCATTGGTTTGAGGGTAAGCTGTGAGACAACCTACATGTGGTTCGAGGGAGAATATAATTTAGGTATATGAAAAAGGACCGGTTTGAGATTGCATTTAAGGAAGTTTTGGAAGAATTTTTGAAGTGTATAACAAGAGATTACATAGAGGAGGCCTTTTTTGCTTTCCCCAACTGCTTGAACTGTCTCATTATTCCCTAGAGTTAGTAAGAAGTTTGCAGGTCTTAATAGACCCTAGCTTGGTGACGTCTTCTCTCACCCCAGCCACAGGCTCCATTGCTAGACTAAGTCTATGAGGATAACCACCAACCTAGTGGTGGTGTGGCACCTGGATTAGTGACCCAGTAGGGCAGTTTCACGTGCCTGCATCAGTGTCCTGAAGCAGTTATTGTATTCCCTACGGCAGAGTCAAGACCATCGGCAGTTGAACCAAATTGCAGAACAGCTTCTGATGTTACCTGTACTTTACGAGCCCGTACTTTTTCTGAAGTCAGAATCCTCATCTATAGTAACTGTGGTTTTGAAGAGTTTCCAGTCGCACTCAGTTCAGCAGAAACACATCTCTCCCCTCTTCCACATCCCCACAGTGTTAGAGTAATACCCCTCTCTATTTACTAGCCAAAGATGAATCCCTCGACAGCAAATGTTTGACTCGTGTTGTAAGTTGACTCCCACTTAGCTAGATAATTGATTAATTAAATTAGATACAGGTGTTAATTTAGGATTTACTCATTGAGCTTTTTTGTCGGATCACGTATTCTCTGATACACCTAATTTAACCATTATGAACTGGAATCATTTGAGCCGGTAAAAACGGTAAACTTTATTACATTCTTGCATAAAGTAAAGAAAGCATATCAAGCAATAAAAAAGGAAAATATGTTCCAAGTTTTATTGCTAATTTTATTACTTCTCTCTTATAAATAAATTCAATTTCCATGGTGATTTGCAATTATAAACATAGATCTGATAGATTCAAGATCTGGAGAGATCATAGATCTTCTAGAGAGTTCTAATGTCTCTTTCTAAAGATCTGAGATCCCTCTTAGAGACCTTAGATCCCTCTTAGAGACCTTAGATCCCTCTTAGAGATCTTAGATCCCTCTTAGAGATCTCAGATCTCTCTTAGAGATCTTAGATGCCTCTTAGAGATCTTAGATCTCTCTTAGAGACCTTAGATCCCTCTTAGAGATCTTAGATCCCTCTTAGAGATCTCAGATCTCTCTTAGAGATCTTAGATCCCTCTTAGAGACCTTAGATCTCTCTTAGAGACCTTAGATCCCTCTTAGAGATCTATATAATGGGACTAAAAGTTCTAATAGAAAATCTCGACTGGATTCCCTAAGTCAATTGACAGTCGGAAAACTTTTGGGAATTATCCGATAGAGAGAGAGAGAGAGAGAGAGAGGGAGAGACCACCCGCAATGACTGCTGCAGTCACTGTAAGTCAGTGCAAGTCACTGCTATAGTCACTGTTAGTCACTATAAGTCACTGCAAGTCATTCTAAGTCACTGTTAGTCACTGTTAGTCACTACAAGTCACTGTTAGTCACTGTAGGTCACTACAGTCACTGTAATTTTTTCACTTATTATTATTTCTTATTTTTACTAATAATTAAATCCTCTACACTCAGTCTGCATTAAAAGTAAATGTTATTGAATATAATAAATATAATGTTATTGAATATAATAAATATAATGTTATTGAATATAATAAATATAATGTTATTGAATATAATAAATATAATGTTATTGAATATAATAAATATAATATTATTGAATATAATAAATATAATGTTATTGAATATAATAAATATAATGTTATTGAATATAATAAATATAATATTATTGAATATAATAAATATAATGTTATTGAATATAATAAATATAATGTTATTGAATATAATAAATATAATGTTATTGAATATAATAAATATAATGTTATTGAATATAATAAATATAATGTTATTGAATATAATAAATATAATGTTATTGAATATAATAAATATAATGTTATTGAATATAATAAATATAATGTTATTGAAAATAATAAATATAATGTTATTGAATATAATAAATATAATGTTATTGAATATAATAAATATAATGTTATTGAATATAATAAATATAATGTTATTGAATATAATAAATATAATGTTATTGAATATAATAAATATAATGTTATTGAATATAATAAATATAATGTTATTGAATATAATAAATATAATGTTATTGAATATAATAAATATAATGTTATTGAATATAATAAATATAATGTTATTGAATATAATAAATATAATGTTATTGAATATAATAAATATAATGTTATTGAATATAATAAATATAATGTTATTGAATATAATAAATATAATATTATTGAATATAATAAATATAATGTTATTGAATATAATAAATATAATGTTATTGAATATAATAAATATAATGTTATTGAATATAATAAATATAATGTTATTGAATATAATAAATATAATGTTATTGAATATAATAAATATAATGTTATTGAATATAATAAATATAATATTATTGAATATAATAAATATAATGTTATTGAATATAATAAATATAATGTTATTGAATATAATAAATATAATGTTATTGAATATAATAAATATAATGTTATTGAATATAATAAATATAATGTTATTGAATATAATAAATATAATGTTATTGAATATAATAAATATAATGTTATTGAATATAACAAATATAATGTTATTGAATATAATAAATATAATGTTATTGAATATAATAAATATAATGTTATTGAATATAATAAATATAATGTTATTGAATATAATAAATATAATGTTATTGAATATAATAAATATAATGTTATTGAATATAATAAATATAATGTTATTGAATATAATAAATATAATGTTATTGAATATAATAAATATAATGTTATTGAATATAATAAATATAATGTTATTGAATATAATAAATATGATGTTATTGAATATAATAAATATAATGTTATTGAATATAATAAATATAATATTATTGAATATAATAAATATAATGTTATTGAATATAATAAATATAATGTTATTGAATATAATAAATATAATGTTATTGAATATAATAAATATAATGTTATTGAATATAATAAATATAATGTTATTGAATATAATAAATATAATGTTATTGAATATAATAAATATAATATTATTGAATATAATAAATATAATGTTATTGAATATAATAAATATAATGTTATTGAATATAATAAATATAATGTTATTGAATATAATAAATATAATGTTATTGAATATAATAAATATAATGTTATTGAATATAATAAATATAATGTTATTGAATATAATAAATATAATGTTATTGAATATAATAAATATAATGTTATTGAATATAATAAATATAATGTTATTGAATATAATAAATATAATGTTATTGAATATAATAAATATAATGTTATTGAATATAATAAATATAATGTTATTGAATATAATAAATATAATGTTATTGAATATAATAAATATAATGTTATTGAATATAATAAATATAATGTTATTGAATATAATAAATATAATGTTATTGAATATAATAAATATAATGTTATTGAATATAATAAATATAATGTTATTGAATATAATAAATATAATGTTATTGAATATAATAAATATAATGTTATTGAATATAATAAATATAATGTTATTGAATATAATAAATATAATGTTATTGAATATAATAAATATAATGTTATTGAATATAATAAATATAATGTTATTGAATATAATAAATATAATGTTATTGAATATAATAAATATAATGTTATTGAATATAATAAATATAATGTTATTGAATATAATAAATATAATGTTATTGAATATAATAAATATAATGTTATTGAATATAATAAATATAATGTTATTGAATATAATAAATATAATGTTATTGAATATAATAAATATAATGTTATTGAATATAATAAATATAATGTTATTGAATATAAGACTCAATGTAGAACTGAGACTCTGACTCAATGTAGAACTGAGACTCTGACTCAATGTAGAACTGAGACTCTGACTCAATGTAGAACTGAGACTCTGACTCAATGAAGAACTGAGACTCTGACTCAATGTAAAACTGAGACTCTGACTCAATGAAGAACTGAGACTCTGACTCAATGAAGAACTGAGACTCTGACTCAATGTAGAACTGAGACTCTGACTCAATGTAGAACTGAGACTCTGACTCAATGTAGAACTGAGACTCTGACTCAATGTAGAACTGAGACTCTGACTCAATGTAGAACTGAGACTCTGACTCAATGAAGAACTGAGACTCTGACTCAATGTAGAACTGAGACTCTGACTCAATGTAGAACTGAGACTCTGACTCAATGTAGAACTGAGACTCTGACTCAATGTAGAACTGAGACTCTGACTCAATGAAGAACTGAGACTCTGACTCAATGAAGAACTGAGACTCTAAGAAGGGTTTTAACAGTCTCTTTTCTAGATCTACAATTTCCCTTTTAAAGTTGATGTTACTATTTTAGAAATATAGTTTCAACCTAATTTCCAGATATTCTTTTAACCCACGTGTACTTCATAGTCACTTGCTTTGCAATAACTCATGGTGTGGTGAGACCCATTATTATATTGCAAGCTGATATTACATGCAAATAACGAGACTGTATTCTCTATAAATTAGCACAGTATGAACAGGTTAGAGCTGCTACAGTAGAACCTGCTAATTCACTCTCTCTCAATTCGTCTCCTTCCTCTCTATTCGTGGTACAGTAGAACCTCCTAATTCACTCTCTCTCAATTCGTCTCCTTCTTCTTTATTCGTGGTACAGTGGAACCTCCTAATTCACTCCCTCTCAATTCGTCTTATTCTCAATTCGTATATTTTCTAGTTTACCTCTTAATTCGTAACTATTTAGAATAATAACCATTAAGATGATATATTATATACGTTTAAATTCTATCGATCTGTTGACTCTCCATAGCTTAGGGGGCACATACAAAGGTCTCTCCATAAAAGGAGAACTACTGTAAAATATCATTGCAAAGCAGTGAATTAGGAGGTTTACCTGTTAGCAATAGAACTACTCGAAATCTCTTTATTTTATTATATTTGCCCACTATCGTTTAATAACACTCATTATATAGTAACAACAAAGGATATCATCGAAAAGACCACCTGTCGACTATTATACATAAAGTCATAAAGTAATTAAATTTGGCATACACTTTGCTGAGCTTTATTGGGCTGGTTAGTTTATTATGATCCATTTTATTTAGGTATTTAATGTCTTAGAGGATATCTGTTATATGTTACTTTTATTATTGAGATATTCTATTTTACCAACTTCTACATTAGTGATAACGTCTTTAATTTAAGCTCTTTCTTTACCGATAATGAAAATGTGTAAAATTAATATTAAATCGAATTTTCTTTCTGATTACATTGAATTTAGTAATACGTTTCTCTATCTTTTTCATGAGAGTTGGCAATTATCTCTACAGATTCAAACATTTTAGTGTTTGCATGTAATTTTGTATAGATCTTTTTTACAATAAATGCAAGTGAACTATTAAATGAAAAGTTTGTTCTTCTTGTAGTAAATTATTTTACTGCTCACTCTAGCACGGGAGGTGACGCTTGTTGGGACTAGAATTGGAGTCACTGAGTACCCGGTGTACTAACCAGTATGGTAAAACGAAGGAAATCATGTGGGTGGTATTTGAGACGTGAGTGCCCCTTGATTATTCAATCCACCGTTAGTTTCTATAATGCAGTTTAGCACGACTTGAGACTGCAGTTATGATCACTAGTTTGGAATTAACTTATTGTGGAGATGAAGAATTAACGATTAGAATTAACGATTTATTTCATAAATTAAATTCCTAATAAATTAGTCGTAAATTTTCCATAGAATCCGGAGTATTAAAAATAAGAATAGAAACAAACCAATCACACTAAATAGTTCAAGAATACTAATAACAATTAAACAATACTAAAGGCATATATAACAATATACATGATAGTACACTTCCATGGGTATAACAGGAAAATCTTTTCGGGGGTTTGACGGCAACATATTTACACCACCGGAAAAAAGAGGATAAGCTGAATACCAATCCACCACATAGCAATCCACCACATAGTATGTGCCACATAGCAATCCACCACATAGCGATTCACCACATAGTATGCACCACATAGCAATCCACCACATAGCGATTCACCACATAGTATGTGCCACATAGCGATTCACCACATAGTATGTGCCACATAGCGATTCACCACATAGTATGTGCCACATAGCGATTCACCACATAGTATGTGCCACATAGCGATTCACCACATAGTATGTGCCACATAGCGATTCACCACATAGTATGTGCCACATAGCGATTCACCACATAGTATGCACCACATAGCGATTCACCACATAGTATGCACCACATAGCAATCCACCACATAGTATGTGCCACATAGCGATTCACCACATAGTTTGTGCCGCATAGCGATTCACCACATAGTATGTGCCACATAGCGATTCACCACATAGTATGCACCACATAGCAATCCACCACATAGTATGTGCCACATAGCGATTCACCACATAGTATGTGCCACATAGCGATTCACCACATAGTATGCACCACATAGCAATCCACCACATAGTATGTGCCACACAGCGATTCACCACATGGTTTGTGCCGCATAGCGATTCACCACATAGTATGTGCCACATAGCGATTCACCACATAGTATGCACCACATAGCAATCCACCACATAGTATGTGCCACATAGCGATTCACCACATAGTATGTGCCACATAGCGATTCACCACAAAGTATGCACCACATAGCAATCCACCACATAGTATGTGCCACATAGCGATTCACCACATAGTATGCACCACATAGCAATCCACCACATAGTATGTGCCACATAGCGATTCACCACATAGTATGCACCACATAGCAATCCACCACATAGTATGTGCCACATAGCGATTCACCACATAGTATGCACCACATAGCAATCCACCACATAGTATGCACCACATAGCGATTCACCACATAGTATGCACCACATAGCAATCCACCACATAGTATGTGCCACATAGCGATTCACCACATAGTTTGTGCCGCATAGCGATTCACCACATAGTATGTGCCACATAGCGATTCACCACATAGTATGCACCACATAGCAATCCACCACATAGTATGTGCCACATAGCAATCCACAACATAGTATGTGCCACATAGCGATTCACCACATAGTATGTGCCACATAGCGATTCACCACATAGTATGCACCACATAGCAATCCACCGCATAGCAATCATGCTAATCGCATAACCAGTTCTGTTGTTTCCTCACGAGTTCCACACTACCGTGGCTATGATCTCTGCAGCCAAATCACTTTTCTCTAACTATGGAACTCACTATGTTCTTACTCTGAAACTCACTATATTCTTACTCTGAAACTCACTATGTTCTTACTCTGAAACTCACTATGTTCTTACTCTGAAACTCACTATGTTCTTACTCTGAAACTCACTATGTTCTTACTCTGAAACTCACTATGTTCTTACTCTGAAACTCACTATGTTCTTACTCTGAAACTCACTATGTTCTTACTCTGAAACTCACTATGTTCTTACTCTGAAACTCACTATGTTCTTACTCTGAAACTCACTATGTTCTTACTCTGAAACTCACTATGTTCTTACTCTGAAACTCACTATGTTCTTACTCTGGAACTCACTAGGTTCTTACTCTGAAACTCACTAGGTTCTTACTCTGAAACTCACTATGTTCTTACTCTGAACTCACTATGTTCTTACTCTGAAACTCACTATGTTCTTACTCTGAAACTCACTAGGTTCTTACTCTGAAACTCACTATGTTCTTACTCTGAAACTCACTATGTTCTTACTCTGAACTCACTATGTTCTTTCTCTGAAACTCACTATGTTCTTACTCTGAAACTCACTATGTTCTTACTCTGGAACTCACTAGGTTCTTACTCTGAAACTCACTAGGTTCTTACTCTGAAACTCACTATGTTCTTACTCTGAAACTCACTATGTTCTTACTCTGAAACTCACTATGTTCTTACTCTGAAACTCACTATGTACTTACTCTGAAACTCACTATGTTCTTACTCTGAAACTCACTATGTTCTTACTCTGAAACTCACTATGTTCTTACTCTGAAACTCACTATGTTCTTACTCTGAAACTCACTATGTTCTTACTCTGAAACTCACTATGTTCTTACTCTGAAACTCACTATGTTCTTACTCTGAAACTCACTATGTTCTTACTCTGAAACTCACTATGTTCTTACTCTGAAACTCACTATGTTGTTACTCTGAAACTCACTATGTTCTTACTCTGGAACTCACTAGGTTCTTACTCTGAGACTCACTAGGTTCTTACTCTGAAACTCACTATGTTCTTACTCTGAACTCACTATGTTCTTACTCTGAAACTCACTATGTTCTTACTCTGAAACTCACTAGGTTCTTACTCTGAAACTCACTATGTTCTTACTCTGAAACTCACTATGTTCTTACTCTGAACTCACTATGTTCTTACTCTGAAACTCACTATGTTCTTACTCTGAAACTCACTATGTTCTTACTCTGGAACTCACTAGGTTCTTACTCTGGAACTCACTAGGTTCTTACTCTGAAACTCACTATGTTCTTACTCTGAACTCACTAGGTTCTTACTCTGAAACTCACTATGTTCTTACTCAGAACTCACTATGTTCTTACTCTGAAACTCACTATGTTCTCACTCTGAAACTCACTAGGTTCTTACTCTGAAACTCACTAGGTTCTTACTCTGAAACTCACTATGTTCTTACTCTGAAACTCACTAGGTTCTTACTCTGAACTCACTATGTTCTTACTCTGAAACTCACTATGTTCTTACTCTGAAACTCACTAGGTTCTTACTCTGAAACTCACTATGTTCTTACTCTGAAACTCACTAGGTTCTTACTCTGAAACTCACTATGTTCTTACTCTGAAACTCACTAGGTTCTTACTCTGAAACTCACTATGTTCTTACTCTGAAACTCACTATGTTCTTACTCTGAAACTCACTAGGTTCTTACTCTGAAACTCACTATGTTCTTACTCTGAAACTCACTATGTTCTTACTCTGAAACTCACTATGTTCTTACTCTGAAACTCACTAGGTTCTTACTCTGAAACTCACTATGTTCTTACTCTGAAACTCACTATGTTCTTACTCTGAAACTCACTATGTTCTTACTCTGAACTCACTATGTTCTTACTCTGAAACTCACTATGTTCTTACTCTGAACTCACTATGTTCTTACTCTGAAACTCACTATGTTCTTACTCTGAACTCACTATGTTCTTACTCTGAAACTCACTATGTTCTTACTCTGAAACTCACTATGTTCTTACTCTACTGAATTATAGTCACATAGTTAATGGGTACCAATGTATTTCTTTATGTGTGACTACATTTAAAATTATTCCTTAAAATATCAAATAAAGTAAATATAAATAATGCTGAGAGAAGGTCACAGTGCTCGAAAAGTGGGAATTAACTTGAAAGATATTTGATTGGCCTTTCTTAAGTCTGCATCCACTTTACGACAACTGTGAGTGTCTCTATGATTTATTTTTGAGGAGTTTTTGTTCGATCATTTCAGAGCTCTGAAGAACGGAATACAATTTTGAATGTTCACTTTTGCTCTTCAGTAGCACAATAAAATAACAGTTGCCTCGATACGATATTACGTGACTCTTATTACACTTACTGCAGTGCTACAGAGAATACTCTTATTACACTTACTGCAGTGCTACAGAGAATATTCTTCTTACACTTACTGCAGTGTTACAGAGAATGCTCTTATTACACTTACTGCAGTGCTACAGAGAATACTCTTCTTACACTTACTGCAGTGCTACAGAGATTACTCTTATTACACTTATTGCAGTGCTACAGAGAATACTCTTATTACACTTACTGCAGTGCTACAGAGATTACTCTTATTACACTTACTGCAGTGCTACAGAGAATACTCTTATTACACTTACTGCAGTGCTACAGAGAATACTCTTCTTACCTTCGCAAATTTGCGGATTGTTATTTATTTATTCATTTATTTATTCATTTATTTATTCATTTATTTATTCATTTATTTATTCATTTATTTATTCATTTATTTATCATCTTGTTATTCGCTTAACTGAAGAAGTTTTCAACCAAATTGCCTGAAATTTGACGAAACGATTGGTCCATGTCCAGTGACCTGCTGCTAGAATTTTGGGAGTGACCCGGTCAAAGGTCAAGGTCAAGGTCATTTATAACTCAAAAAGTATCGTACCATATTGCATGAAACTTGGTGGGACGATTGGTCAACATAGAGGAACCATTTTGTCAGATTTTGGGAGTGATCGGGTCAAAGGTCAAAGATCAAGGTCAAGGCCATTTATAAATCAGTAACTCAAAAAGTATAAAACCAAATTGACTGAAATTTGGTGAGGCGATTGGTCAAGGTCCAGGGACCATCTGCTAGAATTTTGGGAGCAATCCGGTCGAAGGGTACGTAAATTCCGAGCGCGGACATTTGGCCGTAACACTTTTATTCAATGTAAGTCCATATTACGAACTGCAGATTCAGTTTAATTTGACTATAATATTTATTTCCATTGAATTAAAAGTTATTTTTAAAAAGGAAAATTAATTTTACTATGTACATAATTCGTATCCATATTACGAACTGTAATCAAATATTGCTCAACAATTTGAATTCTTTCCTAATCCTGGATTTCATCACGAATATAAAGGGCGGAAAAAAGCTTCTCTTCATACTTTTCAACAGTTTTACCATTGGTTATATGTCTTATACCGGTATAAAAGTATTATTTTCATTTTATAAGATAATATTACCATCCTTTTTTTTTAAAATAAATCATGATATTTCGGCCAAATGTCTTTCGACCAAGTGTCCGTCAACAGAATATTCTTACCTTTTCTTACATTTACTGCCATTTTAATTCTTTTCTTACATTTAATGCCATTTTAATTCTTTTCTTACATTTAATGCCATTTTAATTCTTTTCTTACATTTATTGCCATTTTAATACTTCTCTTACATTTACTGCCATTTTAATTCTTTTCTTACATTTACTGCCATTTTAATACCTTTCTTACATTTACTGCCATTTTAATTCTTTTCTTACATTTACTGCAATTTTAATTCTTTTCTTACATTTATTGCCATTTTAATTCTTTTCTTACATTTATTGCCATTTTAATACCTTTCTTACATTTACTGCCGTTTTAATTCTTTTCTTACATTTATTGCCATTTTAATACTTTTCTTACATTTACTTCATTTTTATTCTTTTCTTACATTTACTTCATTTTTATACTTTTCTTACATTTACTTCATTTTTATACTTTTCTTACATTTATTGCCATTTTAACACTTTTCTTACATTTACTTCATTTTTATTCTTTTCTTACATTTACTTCATTTTTATACTTTTCTTACATTTACTTCATTTTTATACTTTTCTTACATTTATTGCCATTTTAATTCTTTTCTTACATTTATTGCCATTTTAATTCTTTTCTTACATTTATTGCCATTTTAATTCTTTTCTTACATTTATTGCCATTTTAATTATTTTCTTACATTTATTGCCATTTTAATACTTTTCTTACATTTACTGCCATTTTAATACTTTTCTTACATTTATTGCCATTTTAATACTTTTCTTACATTTACTTCATTTTAATACTTTTCTTACATTTAGTGCCATTTTAATACTTTTCTTACATTTACTTCATTTTAATACTTTTCTTACATTTAGTGCCATTTTAACACTTTTCTTACATATACTTCATTTTAATATTTTTCGTACATTTACTGCACTGTCTAGCTCTAGAAAAGGCTTAGCAGCTACTGGGTGGTATAATATTTCTCTAGTTATAATGCTTTATAAATACAGCTTATTACTGACTATGCTGTCCGTACAGCAAATGGAAATGAATATAACCATGAAAAGAAATTATTTATTTTCAATAAAGGATTTACACCTGACAATAATAGGTACATCATTTACACCTGACAGTAATAGGTACATCATTTACACCTGGCAGTAATAGGTACATCATTTACACCTGACAGTAATAGGTACATCATTTACACCTGGCAGTAATAGGTACATCATTTACACCTGACAATAATAGGTACATCATTTACACCTGACAGTAATAGGTACATCATTTACACCTGGCAGTAATAGGTACATCATTTACACCTGACAGTAATAGGTACATCATTTACACCTGACAATAATAGGTACATCATTTACACCAGACAGTAATAGGTACATCATTTACACCTGGCAGTAATAGGTACATCATTTACACCTGGCAGTAATAGGTACATCATTTACACCTGGCAGTAATAGGTACATCATTTACACCTGGCAGTAATAGGTACATCATTTACACCTGACAATAATAGGTACATCATTTACACCAGACAGTAATAGGTACATCATTTACACCTGGCAGTAATAGGTACATCATTTACACCTGACAATAATAGGTACATCATTTACACCTGATAATAATAGGTACATCATTTACACCTGACAGTAATAGGTACATCATTTACACCTGGCAGTAATAGGTACATCATTTACACCTGACAATAATAGGTACATCATTTACACCTGGCAGTAATAGGTACATCATTTACACCTGATAATAATAGGTACATCATTTACACCTGGCAGTAATAGGTACATTATTTACACCTGACAATAATATGTACATCATTTACAACTATTTTATTAGTGGAAAACTAACTGGACCCGTGAAAATTCCACAGAATTGGAAGATCAACAAATATGTTTTAGTCTGTTTATCGCCTATTACAAGGTATTTAGACTCTCACTTGTATATATCCTCTTCTTAGTTATATCACTTTGATTTACACCAACTTTATGAGGTGCTATTGATAGAGTGTCTGTTTAACTTATTTTCTAAACTATGTTATATTTAGATCTACAGTTTCCCTCCATTAACTTCCTCCACCTATACTTCCTCCACTTTCACTTTCCCTAAGTTCACTTCTCTCATTTTCACTTCTTCCACCTTCAGTTTCCCCCAACTTCGCTTCCCCCACCTACATTACTCCCACCGACACTTACCCCACCTTACACTTCTTCCACCTTCACTACTCCCACCTTCATTCTCCCCACCAAATACTTCTTCCACCGACACTTACCCCACCTACACTTCTCCCACGGACACTTCCCCCACTTGCACATCCCCCACAGACACTTCCCCCACCTACACTCACAAAGCACCCATTACCATACAGTAAGTGACACACTCTATTACACACGCTATCGTATAGATAATTGTACACATGATGCTTATTATAATACCTTAGCTACAGTATGGATGATCTAAATATTAATTCATTAACGATGTTAATAAAATGGTAATAGATAAAACATTTAAATAAGCAAACTATTTATTTATCTGTGGGTTAAAGTGAATTTTCTTGGAGTGAATCAACTTTGAGAAAAATTAAACTGCAAATAGGCACATGAGGTAGACAGACGGTAGAGAATAATAAAATGGTTGAAATATGAAGAGGAACAATCTGAAGTTATTATCAGTAGTGTTATGCAAGTTAAGAACCATTCTCTTCACTCTCACCACTCTCTTCACTCTCACCACTCCCTTCACTCTCACCACTCCCTTCACTCTCACCACTCTCTTCACCATCACCACTATCTTCACTATCACCACTCTCTTCATTCTCTTCACTCTCTTCATTCTCTTCACTCTCTTCATTCTCTTCACTCTCTATCCTTTATGTCTTGCTGCAGGCTGTCCTTACAGTTAGTGTGCCATAGAAATGAAATGGTGCCAGCTTCTAAATCAGTACTTGTTGTACTACTTCTAAATACTACTTGTTGTACTACTTCTAAATCACTACTTATTGTACTACTTCTAAATACTACTTGTTGTACTACTTCTAAATACTACTTGTTGTACCACTTCTAAATACTACTTGTTGTACTACTTCTAAATACTACTTGTTGTACCACTTCTAAATGCTACTTGTTGTACTACTTCTAAATTTCTACTTGTTGTACTACTTCTAAATCACTACTTGTTGTACTACTTCTAAATACTACTTGTTGTACTACTTCTAAATACTACTTGTTGTACTACTTCTAAATCACTACTTGTTGTACTATTTCTAAATCACTACTTGTTGTACTACTTCTAAAACCTTCAAAACATTCTACAAAACATATAGATAGATACCATCCATATATCATAATATAGAGACACTACTAGTCGTTTGGTAGGTGGCATAGCGTCCACATCTTCAGCTTCAGACTAATTGGTTTGGGTCAGGTAAGACAGGTGTGGAACTAAAGAGAACAAATTAGTAGCAGCACTTATACAGGGTAACACTTTATACAGGATAGATCTGGTCCAGTTATACCTCTATACAGGGTAACACTTTATACAGGTTAGATCTGGTCCAGTTATACCTCTATACAGGGTAACACTTTATACAGGATAGATCTGGTCCAGTTATACCTCTATACAGGGTAACACTTTATACAGGTTAGATCTAGTCCAGTTAAACCTCTATACAGGGTAACACTTTATACAGGTTAGATCTGGTCCAGTTAAATCTCTATACAGGGTAACACTTTATACAGGTTAGATCTGGTCCAGTTATACCTCTATACAGGGTAACACTTTATACAGGTTAGATCTGGTCCAGTTAAACCTCTATACAGGGTAACACTTTATACAGGTTAGATCTGGTCCAGTTATACCTCTATGCAAGGTAACACTTTATACAGGTTAGATCTGGTCCAGTTATACCTCTATACAGGGTAACACTTTATACAGGTTAGATCTGGTCCAGTTAAACCTCTATACAGGGTAACACTTTATACAGGTTAGATCTGGTCCAGTTATACCTCTATGCAAGGTAACACTTTATACAGGTTAGATCTGGTCCAGTTATACCTCTATACAGGGTAACACTTTATACAGGTTAGATCTGGTCCAGTTAAACCTCTATACAGGGTAACACTTTATACAGGTTAGATCTGGTCCAGTTATACCTCTATACAGGGTAACACTTTATACAGGTTAGATCTGGTCCAGTTATACCTCTATACAGGGTAACACTTTATACAGGTTAGATCTGGTCCAGTTATACCTCTATGCAAGGTAACACTTTATACAGGTTAGATCTGGTCCAGTTAAACCTCTATACAGGGTAACACTTTATACAGGTTAGATCTGGTCCAGTTAAACCTCTATACAGGGTAACACTTTATACAGGTTAGATCTGGTCCAGTTAAACCTCTATACAGGGTAACACTTTATACAGGTTAGATCTGGTCCAGTTATACCTCTATGCAAGGTAACACTTTATACAGGTTAGATCTGGTCCAGTTATACCTCTATACAGGGTAACACTTTATACAGGTTAGATCTAGTCCAGTTATACCTCTATGCAAGGTAACACTTTATACAGGTTAGATCTGGTCCAGTTATACCTCTATACAGGGTAACACTTTATACAGGTTAGATCTGGTCCAGTTATACCTCTATGCAAGGTAACACTTTATACAGGTTAGATCTGGTCCAGTTATACCTCTATACAGGGTAACACTTTATACAGGTTAGATCTGGTCCAGTTATACCTCTATACAGGGTAACACTTTATACAGGTTAGATCTGGTCCAGTTATACCTCTATACAGGGTAACACTTTATACAGGTTAGATCTGGTCCAGTTATACCTCTATACAGGGTAACACTTTATACAGGTTAGATCTGGTCCAGTTATACCTCTATGCAAGGTAACACTTTGTGGTGGCAAAGATACTCATCTAACGGCTCTCAACTTACATAGCCGTTAAGTAGTTTGTTGTATTCGCTAGTTTGTTGTACTGCACACTTCATGACTGTTTAAGAATACATCTAACTGATATTTTCCGCTCCAATCTCATGTCAAAACATGTCAAAATTACTAATGTTACGTATCATTTTACAACAGTTAATGATGTTATCCTATTTTAATAAATGAGCTACACATTTTAGTACTCATAATTTCAACTTTTTCTATTATTGTTCATTAATAAAACCATTTTAATACGAGGACCAATTTTCCAAGATGTTAACTCTGGTCCATTAAACCTCTTTACAGGGTATATACTTTATAAGGCAGTTCTCTACCTTAGATACTGCCATAAATTACGGTACTACCTACGCCACTCAGACCAAATTCACAAACGATGATTCCATGGGAGAAAAAAAGTCATTTCTCTACGATAATAAATGATACGATAAAAATGTGATGGCAAAAATAAATAACACTTATTGTTTTTAGTTGATCATTTTAGACAAAAAAAAACGATAATGTCTCTAATTAGGATATTTTACGATAAAATACCTTCAATATTTACCGTAATGGACAATAACAGACGATGTGAATTTCCGACCTATTTATTTAATAAATTAATTTAATGCACATAGCATTAGACTTTGAAATACAGAACGTTAGTGTAATTATTTTGATATAATACATTACAAAATATTTCAGTCACGTATTGTTTCCTGACCTTGCATGCATAATTAGATTATAATATTATTCAACTAGATCCTCTTTCGTAACTTGATAACATTCTTTGCACACGCTATATCACATTAATGTGGTCGCTTCACATTATTAGAAGTTATTTCAACATGTAGTAATGCTATAACATTCACATAGAGAAATAACTGTGATATTTGGGGTGTATTTTGTTGTAATTATTAGGAATAAGGAAGTGAATGAAGGGAAAGATTTATTGATAATTTATTTATACTGTAGATTGTTTATATAAATATAATTTATATGGTAATACAAAGATGTTAAAAATGAAAAGGTATATGTTTGACATAAGAGTTTGTACTGAAACTGAAAGGTGATGTTTGCCTCAGGCCTCAAACGGCCTCCTTTGATTCACTTCCTAAAAAGTGTGGAACATTTCACCGTGGTAGGTACGAACCTACTTAGAAAAATTAGAAAATTTAAGAATTATAGTATTTGAAAACAAAATACGTAACTTTAAGTTAATAAACTTTATAATTTTGATGCAATTTAAAAGTTTCTTAAATGATAATAGAATTATTGCAGGCATTTTAAAGTACACTGTGGGAATAGGCAGCACACAGAAAAGCCTTAAGGCCTGCAAGTAAGGCATTAAAGGGCAGTAATTAAGGCCTTAAAGGGCAGTAAGTAAGGCATTAAAGGGCAGTAATTAAGACTTTAAAGGGCAGTAAGTAAGGCATTAAAGGGCAGTAATTAAGACTTTAAAGGGCAGTAAGTAATGCATTAAAGGTCAGTGTTTAGAGGCTATCAAATGTAGCGAGTAGTAAAATTTCAAATAATAATAAAAAAACTTTTAGAAGAAGAGGTAAAAAATGCTCTGTAAATAAATAGAAATACTATGAATATTAAAATAGAACAATAAAGAAAATTCAGCACAAAATAATATAAACTAAGTTACTTAATTATCAATACTATTTAATAGTAAAATGATATATTATAAAGATTTGATCTTATACATTAGTAAATAATACATCTTGAAAGGAATAAAAATAATTAACAGTTATATTTACCCGTTATAGTTGACAATTACCAATTTAAAATATATTATATTAGTAATGTAATTAAAAACATATGAAAAAATATTAAACAATGGACTGCTCCATATATTTTTCTCATATAAGAAATTTTTTAAATATATTGATTAATTTTTAACATAATTATTATATACTTTTTTCTTATATGCGAACCGAAAAAGTTTAATGTGTTGCTTTCTTTATACTTCATTTGCAGCCAATCTACTGAACTCTGTTATCATTGTTATCTTTGTTATCTTCTGTCTTCCATTTCCTAAAGTATGGAATGTTAGATATGTGCTGAGGCTAAGTAGGACAGTGTTAATTAACACTTCTAAAGTATTGTCTGACTCCTCTATAGTGAACTCCAACTAGTTCACTATAGAGCAGTGCTTCTTAATTGCAGGTGCAGTAAACCTTTTAAAGAATGTCTTTTTTAGAGTCACTATAGAGGAGTTGTAGCGTACTTATAGTCATAATGTTACTTGCTAATACGCTTACCAGAGCTAAATAACAATAACCAATTAATTAATAGAAAGATAATCTATGACAATAAATGATAAGACAAAAATATTATAATAATTTATTATAAATTAAAAGTCTGTAATTTTTCGTCAGACATTACCAATAAATCTGATGCCTGGCGATTATATTTTACGCTAAAATACCATCAATATTTACCGTAATGGACAATAACAGACAATGTGCCCATTGTAAACTTTGCGACATGGTATAAACATGCCTTGCTTAATTATAAACTATTCAATGGAATAAACATGCCTTACTTAATTATAAACTATTCCATGGTATAAACATGCCTTGCTTAATTATAAACTATTCCATGGAATAAACATGCCTTGCTTAATTATAAACTATTCCATGGAATAAACATGCCTTGCTTAATTATAAACTATTCCATGGTATAAACATGCCTTGCTTAATTATAAACTATTCCATGGTATAAACATTCCTTGCTTAATTATAAACTATTCAATGGTATAAACATGCCTTGCTTAATTATAAACTATTCCATGGTATAAACATGCCTTGCTTAATTATAAACTATTCCATGGAATAAACATGCCTTGCTTAATTATAAACTATTCCATGGTATAAACATGCATTACTTAATTATAAACTATTCCATGGTATAAACATGCCTTGCTTAATTATAAACTATTCCATGGTATAAACATGCCTTGCTTAATTATAAACTATTCCATGGAATAAACATGCCTTGCTTAATTATAAACTATTCCATGGTATAAACATGCCTTGCTTAATTATAAACTATTCCATGGTATAAACATTCCTTGCTTAATTATAAACTATTCAATGGTATAAACATGCCTTGCTTAATTATAAACTATTCCATGGTATAAACATGCCTTGCTTAATTATAAACTATTCCATGGAATAAACATGCCTTGCTTAATTATAAACTATTCCATGGTATAAACATGCCTTGCTTAATTATAAACTATTCCATGGTATAAACATGCCTTGCTTAATTATAAACTATTCCATGGAATAAACATGCCTTGCTTAATTATAAACTATTCCATGGTATAAACATGCCTTACTTAATTATAAACTATTCCATGGTATAAACATGCCTTGCTTAATTATAAACTATTCCATGGTATAAACATGCCTTGCTTAATTATAAACTATTCAATGGAATAAACATGCCTTACTTAATTATAAACTATTCCATGGTATAAACATGCCTTGCTTAATTATAAACTATTCCATGGAATAAACATGCCTTGCTTAATTATAAACTATTCCATGGTATAAACATGCCTTGCTTAATTATAAACTATTCCATGGTATAAACATGCCTTGCTTAATTATAAACTATTCCATGGTATAAACATTCCTTGCTTAATTATAAACTATTCAATGGTATAAACATGCCTTGCTTAATTATAAACTATTCCATGGTATAAACATGCCTTGCTTAATTATAAACTATTCCATGGAATAAACATGCCTTGCTTAATTATAAACTATTCCATGGTATAAACATGCCTTGCTTAATTATAAACTATTCCATGGTATAAACATGCCTTGCTTAATTATAAACTATTCCATGGAATAAACATGCCTTGCTTAATTATAAACTATTCCATGGTATAAACATGCCTTACTTAATTATAAACTATTCCATGGTATTAACATGCCTTGCTTAATTATAAACTATTCCATGGTATAAACATGCCTTGCTTAATTATAAACTATTCAATGGAATAAACATGCCTTACTTAATTATAAACTATTCCATGGTATAAACATGCCTTGCTTAATTATAAACTATTCCATGGAATAAACATGCCTTGCTTAATTATAAACTATTCCATGGTATAAACATGCCTTGCTTAATTATAAACTATTCCATGGTATAAACATGCCTTGCTTAATTATAAACTATTCCATGGTATAAACATGCCTTGCTTAATTATAAACTATTCAATGGTATAAACATGCCTTGCTTAATTATAAACTATTCCATGGAATAAACATGCCTTGCTTAATTATAAACTATTCCATGGTATAAACATGCCTTGCTTAATTATAAACTATTCCATGGTATAAACATGCCTTGCTTAATTATAAACTATTCCATGGTATAAACATGCCTTGCTTAATTATAAACTATTCCATGGTATAAACATGCCTTACTTAATTATAAACTATTCCATGGTATAAACATGCCTTGCTTAATTATAAACTATTCCATGGTATAAACATGCATTACTTAATTATAAACTATTCCATGGTATAAACATGCCTTGCTTAATTATAAACTATTCCATGGTATAAACATGCCTTGCTTAATTATAAACTATTCCATGGAATAAACATGCCTTGCTTAATTATAAACTATTCCATGGTATAAACATGCCTTGCTTAATTATAAACTATTCCATGGTATAAACATGCCTTGCTTAATTATAAACTATTCCATGGTATAAACATGCCTTGCTTAATTATAAACTATTCCATGGTATAAACATGCCTTGCTTAATTATAAACTATTCCATGGAATAAACATGCCTTGCTTAATTATAAACTATTCCATGGTATAAACATGCCTTGCTTAATTATAAACTATTCCATGGAATAAACATGCCTTGCTTAATTATAAACTATTCCATGGTATAAACATGCCTTGCTTAATTATAAACTATTCCATGGAATAAACATGCCTTGCTTAATTATAAACTATTCCATGGTATAAACATACCTTGCTTAATTATAAACTATTCCATGGTATAAACATGCCTTGCTTAATTATAAACTATTCCATGGTATAAACATGCCTTGCTTAATTATAAACTATTCAATGGTACAAACATGCCTTGCTTAATTATAAACTATTCCATGGAATAAACATGCCTTGCTTAATTATAAACTATTCCATGGTATAAACATGCCTTGCTTAATTATAAACTATTCCATGGTATAAACATGCCTTGCTTAATTATAAACTATTCCATGGTATAAACATGCCTTGCTTAATTATAAACTATTCCATGGTATAAACATGCCTTGCTTAATTATAAACTATTCAATGGTATAAACATGCCTTGCTTAATTATAAACTATTCCATGGAATAAACATGCCTTGCTTAATTATAAACTATTCCATGGTATAAACATGCCTTGCTTAATTATAAACTATTCCATGGAATAAACATGCCTTGCTTAATTATAAACTATTCCATGGAATAAACATGCCTTGCTTAATTATAAACTATTCCATGGAATAAACATGCCTTGCTTAATTATAAACTATTCCATGGAATAAACATGCCTTGCTTAATTATAAACTATTCCATGGAATAAACATGCCTTGCTTAATTATAAACTATTCCATGGAATAAACATGCCTTGCTTAATTATAAACTATTCCATGGAATAAACATGCCTTGCTTAATTATAAACTATTCCATGGAATAAACATGCCTTGCTTAATTATAAACTATTCAATGGTATAAACATGCCTTGCTTAATTATAAACTATTCCATGGTATAAACATGCCTTGCTTAATTATAAACTATTCCATGGAATAAACATGCCTTGCTTAATTATAAACTATTCAATGGTATAAACATGCCTATAAATCATCACAATTACCTGTAAGGTAAAAACAAAGAATTTAATTTATAGTTTTGCATAATTTTTTAAAATAATTTATTTTTCGCAAAAATAACAAAAATGACTTATATAGAGTGGCTGCGACGATTTTGGCACAATATACTGTGGCTGCGACGATTGCTATATACCATTTAAATAAATCAAAATAAATATGTCAATTTCATGAAAATAGTTTCCATTAATTGAGAGATGTTTCTAGGAAATGATATTTTGTTTAGTTCTCCAAAAAACTGTTTTCTATGGATTTTCTCATAGAAAATAAAGTGCAAAATTTTAAGGGTAACTGAAAAAGACTTCATAAAATATGTTTAATTAAACAGATATGTAGTGAATTAATACTCACAGGGAAACGTTGCAGTACTCGGAAAGTGGGTGTTTATACTTATGGCATCATTCCACAGAATATAAGATAGCATATTTTAGTAGTGTTTTCATTTAAAGTAGTGGAATATTTCCGTGGTAGAATTTTCCGCGGGGAAATTTTAGTGACAATTTACCGACCACGACTCTGTACTTAAAAAAAACTACTAAATGATAAAAAACTGTCGATAATTGTAGGATTAATATTTTATTATTTATAGGGTAACGACTCAATTACCGGAACCTTACAATTACCGGAAAAAATATTTTAAACTTATTTTGTATGATGAAAGACATCATAAATTATTGGACCCTGTGCGTTATATTATTGGAATAGATTTTTATATCAACTTCCCGTGGTCAAATTACATTGAAAGCGTACTGACATGTATTTATGACGTACTAACTAAAACTTGTGCAAAAAATTTGCATTTAACTCAACAGTTTAGGTAAATCAGTTGAAATGACATGTGATGATGCAATTGCCGTTCGCGCTATTTCGTGGAATAAAATATTGGATGTTGTAGCTGAAAACCGTATCTAACGCTCCGGAAAAGTGTTGCCTCTCCTCACCACATAATAATTTTGTTATCGTTCATCCGGTATCTGGTTTGCTAATTTGCCCAAACTCAATTACCGGATAAACTGTAAATAGCTTCCGGTAATTGGAAAAATGTTTTCTTATTCTCCGGATACTTTCATTTTAAATTTTCAATTGTTCTTATGTAGAGAATTAAGTAATAGTGTATGATCGAAACTCCTTAGACTGTCTTTCAAGTCATCTAAATAGGTATATTAGTTTAGGAAAAATATTATGACCACAGTACTTGTTGTCAAACTGCTAGTGAGAATGTTACCTAATTCCTGCATAGGCTCTGTTTATTTAATACTGAAGATTCAGTTATAGTTTAATGTCATTTATTTCATGTTATTTTATACCAATCAATATTAGTCATAAACGAAAACATTCTATTTGATATATTACCTATTTTATTTCATGATTTATTGTGTTTCAGATATTATCATTATCTTACATACAGGGTGTCCCAAATAATCAAGAACCTAAATTAAAATAACATATTTCTATAACTATTGAAAGCTCAATTTTTTTTGGTATCATTTTGTCTGTTGAACACTTCTCCATAAGGAATTAAAATTTCATAAAGTTTTATTTATTTTTGTGAATGTTACAACGATTTTATTGATGGGTGGTGAAAATGGCTCAGCGCAAATGGTTAGTAAGTTCAAACATTATGAATATATTTATTAGATAATAGCCCCATTAATATATTTCCAAGTTTTAAAATTTTTCTAATAATTAGTTATCTTATAAAATATTGACAACTAAAAGTTCACCAAGGATCGTTCAGGATGCAAGAAGGCAGTGCGGTCTGAAACAGTTTTTGCACGTCGTAGAAATTTCGCCAACTGGTTCTTGCAAAGATATGTTAGTTTTGTGGAAGATAAACTCATTAGTGATGATGCTGCATTCTAATTGAACGAATAAGTAAATAATCATAACATCTGTCAATATGCTGCACGGAATAAATAAAAGTCCTGATTTTATTTTGGCTGACTTTAACACTGTGGAAATTATAGTAGAATTATCATTCTGACTTTCATTTTGTAGGGATGCCATTGTAAGATATTTAACAGAAACATTTGCATTTTCTAAATGGAGTTGCTTAATAAGAATGATTGTCTTCAGATCGTACTGTTCTCTTGCGACCTGAGCGACCCCCTGCTAAAATTTAAATCTTTGCCTTTTTGTACTTCACATTACTCCAGATTATCAATATTTTATAATGGGAATTATTATTTGAATGTTTTTGAAACCTGGAAATAAATCTGTTTCATTAATTACTGTGTTGTTGTCTAGTAAATATATTTTTAATGTTTGAACTTACTTCATTATACTTCATTTTTGACCATTTCTGCAAAGCCATTTTCACCATCCATCAATAAAATCGTTTAAATCGTTACTACATTCACAAAAATGGGTAAAACTTTATGAAAATTTAACCATGGATGTAGAAGTGAAGTGTTCAAAAAACAAAACGATACCAGAAAGAAAATGTAGCTTCTTCAATATTTATTAAAGTATACTAACTCAAAGTTGATTCCGTTTCTTTGGGACACCCTGTATAATAAGTAGTATGACAAAAACTGTAATATTTTTTATGATAATATCAATTCACAAAGGTTCCAGAATACTTTGTTCACATGTATTTACTTATATGATGCCATTTCGGCAAAATATCTGAAATACTTCTAACTTGAAGAATACATTTTCTCTCTTTATAAATATAAAACATAAACTAGATAAGGATTTGATATGGTACATTAGCATTTAGCTTCCAGTACAGTTTATTTTAATTTATTTATTTGTTTCAATTTGTCTAATATGTCTGGGAAAAAGAAACCTTATGATGGTCTGAAAGTTTTGGAGGCAGCCGCTGCTGTAAAGAATGGAATGTCATATAAGGATGCTGTTCAAATCTATGGAGTGCCTAGGTCAACTATTAATGACAAAGTTCTGCAGCGGTATCGTTCTGAGAAAAATAAGACAGGTATATTTAATATTTATACCGTATACGTATGTTATGTATACATGTATACTAATGAAATATATCATACAAAGAATTCATTTTAATTTTGATACTGATAAAAAACTAAAAAAGTTACGCAAACTTAGATAGAAAGAGCAAAGAAGACAAGACAGAATTAAGAAAGGAACCAAACGAAATAGAACCGAAGGAGATGAAGAGGAAGATAATCTAGAAATGGTGATGTTGAGTGATGATGACGTCATTTTAGAACAAGATGCTGATGTATGCTTTGCTTTTTTTAGCACTGAAGGATGAGAGGTACCCGAATTGTGGATTGGATGCTCTGGAATTGGATGCGATAAATGGTATCACAAAGATAGTCTTTCGGCAGGAATTTCAAGTATGACATAAGAAGAGTTGGATAATTTTCCTTACTTCTGTTGCAAGTTTTGCGAGAAAAAAATCAACATCAAAGAAGTGAATACTAATTAATCATCAAGGATTATCTCTTATTTATTATTATTATTTTCTCTTCGAATATATTACTTTTCATTGTTTTATGTTATTAATTAGTTTGGAAGGATTTATGAATTTCTGTGATATTTCATTGGGTTAGATACGAATTATCGATCGGTTCCTCATTTTAAATCACTTTCAAGAAAAAACGCGTAATAATTAATATTTAACCTTTATTTTTGTTGGTATCCATGATACCTGTATCATGCATAGGTATCATGGATACCGATTTATATAAAAGTTAAATAATAAAAATAATTTTTTTTCTTACGTGACCGAAAATGTGTAACTGACCGATAATTCGGAACTTTCCCTACTCATATAATTGTTTAGATTAGATTTTTTATTGGAAAAAATAAAAATAAAAAGATTACATTTATGAGAAATACGGATTTCATATAGGCATTTATACAATTATATTTACAAATTTTTGCTATAAATTAAGTAAACTAAAGAATAATCAAAATCCAAGCCTATACGAAGTTTCATATAGAAACTTTTTTTCTATTGCTATTTAGGCATTTACGTATTCATAGCTTATATATGTGCTTCATAAACCCGTTTTGTAAATGGAATTTGTTAAATATACACTATACAAAAATTTTAAATATCGTCAAGTTAAACATTATGCATCAGCTTCAGGTAATTACGAGGGTAAGTTATGAAATATCGGTCAGTTCCGCATCTTTGTTCATATAAGAAAAATGATTTAATGTAATTCAATTTCTATATAACGAATTTTTTTCTCATATATGATCGAAGATGTGAAATTGACCGATATTTTGACACTTACCCTCTTGCTTTCTAAATGCTGTATTGATGCCAGAAACAAGTTTATTAGTTATTATGTTCGATTTCAACGGAATTTTTCAACCTTAAATTTTTTATAACCGATTGGAAATTGGTTCGTGATGATGACATGACACGATTTTAAATGTTTCGTTTTTGATTCAAATAAAAAAGTTAGAAATGTTAAATGGATTTATTTATCAATCACTATCACACTAAGTATCTCTTATCCGGAATTTAAAAGAATTTATCCAAATATTGTTAATATGTAATGATATCCGGTAATATGAAAAATCGTTTCAGATCATCCGGCATATTGAAAAGGTTTTTTAGTTTGTCCGGTAAATGAGTTTGAATTGAAAATATATCCGGTAATATGAAAAAAACTACATTTTTATAATTCGAATTAAAAATCATGTAGATTTTTTTTCATCATAAATGGGCAACACTGGTTTACAAAATCAAAACTAATGACAATCATACTTTGTTATTGCGCCTGGTTTGACGTGAAAAGACGTGTTACATTGGTTGTTATTACTACTTGAAGTGAAGGGTGTCCTAATCGTCCGGTAATTGAGTCGTTACCATAGTGTGATTAATATTTTATTATTTAGAGTGTGATTAATATTTTATTATTTAGAGTGTGATTAATATTTTATTATTTATAGTGTGATTAATATTTTATTATTTAAAGTGTGATTAATATTTTATTATTTATAGTGTGATTAATATTTATTATTTATTGTGTGATTAATATTTTATTATTTATCGTGTGATTAATATTTTATTATTTAGAGTGTGATTAATATTTTATTATTTATAGTGTGATTAATATTTTATTATTTATAGTGTGATTAATATTTATTATTTATTGTGTGATTAATATTTTATTATTTATCGTGTGATTAATATTTTATTATTTAGAGTGTGATTAATATTTTATTATTTATAGTGTGATTAATATTTATTATTTATTGTGTGATTAATATTTTATTATTTATTGTGTGATTGATATTTTATTATTTATAGTGTGATTAATATTTAATTATTTAGAGTGTGATTAATATTTTATTATTTAGAGTGTGATTAATATTTTATTATTTAAAGTGTGATTAATATTTTATTATTTAAAGTGTGATTAATATTATATTATTTATTGTGTGATTAATATTTTATTATTTAAAGTGTGATTAATATTTTATTATTTATAGTGTGATTGATATCTTATTATTTAAAGTGTGATTGATATTTTATTATTTAAAGTGTGATTAATATTTTATTATTTAAAGTGTGATTAATATTTTATTATTTAAAGTTTATTGTTTATTGTTTATTGAAATTCTGTTCACGTTAAAATACAAAATAAAAGTAATACAATTTTAAAATACAAACAGTTTGATTCTTTAAAAGTCTAGTATGACTTGTAGAATCTGAAAATATAAAATCTAACTAAAAATATCATACATTTCTCAAAATATACAATCTACCTAAAAATAGAATACCGATTCAAAAATATAAATCTACCTAAAAATATAAAACCTACCTAAGTTACCGGTCTGCATAAGTCAATATTAAAAGTAACAAATACAAAGTAAAAACATATTAAACAGGACTAGGGTTATAACGGTTAAGACAATATTTTCTATATTTTTTTTTAAAACTGTAGTTGGACATAGGGTTACATAAAAATTCAGGTAAATTGTTAAAAGCTTCGATAGATCTAAAAATAGTGAAATTTCTTTCTAGCTCTAATCTAATTCTCGGTAAAATTATTCTATATCCTCTGGTTTGATGGTCATGTGCAGGAATAAAATCATTAAAATACTTTTCTAGAATTATGGGATCTTCATATAAAGCTTTCCTTAAAAATGACAATAAAAAATAATTACATACATCTTCAAGTTTTAAAATACCTAATTTAAAATACATTTCATTGGTGGACATTAAAGGCACATTGTTCGCATTTCTCTTAACATTTAATATTATTCTTAAGATATCGTTAATTAAAATTTTCAATGGATGTAAGTGAACGTTAAAAGTTTTTCCGTAAAAAATAATACATTGAGTAAAAACAGAATAAGCCAAGGAGTAGTAAATTAGAAGTAAAGATTCTCTGTTAAAATAAGGCTTGGCTGAATAAACTATTCCTTTAATTTGACTAATTTTCTTAGAGGTTTGGATAATATGAGATTTAAAAGTTAATTTGTTGTCTATTAAAAGGCCTAAGTATTTAAAATTTTCTACAAACTCTACTGGATTATTATTAAAATGTATTAGGGGACAAACACTAGGAGCCCTAGCGTTAAAAAGCATCAATTTGGTTTTATTTACATTTGGAGTAAGTTTATTAAAATTTAACCACTTTGTGAGGTTGTCAATAAAAGATTGCGTTCTGTTAAAAATATTTTCGAAAGATGAATCCCTAATGTAAAAAACTGCGTCATTTGCGAATAGAGTGCAATTAAAATTATTATTCTCAGCTAAAATGGTTAAATCGTTTATAAAAATATTAAAAAGCAAGGGACTTAAAACAGAACCCTGAAAAAGACCGGTAACAATTGGTTTAAAATCAGAAGTAATATCATTAAAATGTACACGCTGCCGTCTATTGCTAAGATAACTTTTAAAAAGTAGGTTAAAATTACCTCTGACACCGTAGTGATCTAATTTCTTTAATAAGAGATCTTTATCTACGGTGTCAAATGCCTTCTTAAGATCTAGGAAAAGGGCTATACAGTAATAATTTGATTTAAAAGACTTATAAACGAAAGATAAAAATTCTAAAATAGCTAAGTTTGTCGACATACCTTCTCTAAATCCGTATTGGTGGTTTGATAAAATATTATTAGAAGAAATGAAGTTACCTAGTCTAATAGATAAAATCTTTTCAAAAATCTTATTAAAAATCGGTAATGTCGTAATTGGCCTAAAATTTGATACGTCATGTTTGTCTCCCGATTTAAAAATTGGAATGACTCTAGCTATTTTAAAACAGTTTGGATAGCTGCATGTATTAAAAGAATTATTTAAAATATCTGTTAAAATAGGACTAATAGTACTTACAACTTCACATAGTATAGAAGGTTTGATTTCATTTTTATGACAATTTTTGTTTTTGAAGGATAAAACTACATTTCTGACCTCAGGCACTGTTATAGGATTAAAAGTACAGGTATTAAAATTATAAGGAGTTAAAATTCTAAAATGATTATCGGTAATTGTAGGTAATTGTTGAACGAGTTCTTCAGCTATAGAGGTAAAATAATCATTAAAAATATTGCACATTTCTTTTCCTGTTAAAAACTCTCCATCCTTTTTAATTTTTAATTTGTTACTTGTGCATTTTCTTCCTAGTATTGAGTTTATTTGTTTCCACGTTTTTCTAGAGTCTTTTTTAACAAATTCAAGTTTAAATTGGTAAAATAGGTTTTTGGTTTGTCTGATAACGGAAGTTAAAATATTTTTAAAATAGGTATATGAGCGTTTAAAAATAAGTCCTCTGTTGGCTAGTTTTAAAAGATTATGTTTTTTATTGATTAAAAGTTTAAGATCGTCTGTCATCCATTTAGGGCGTTTCATGTTGTTTTTTAATTTTACTTTTTTTAGAGGGAATGATTTATGGAATGCATGGTATATTCTATTGGTGAAGTTTTCGGCTTGGATATTTGAATCAGTTTGATTTGTGGTGTGAAAATATTGTGGATTAATTTTTTCAGTGAATGAATTCAAGTTATGGATACTATCAATTTTACGAAAAGTTATAAAATCATCTTTGCTTTCAGTTTGAATTTTAAAATAAAATAAAATCGGCCTGTGGTCAGAAATGTCATATTGAACAACTGCAGAATTGATATGGTTATGAGGAGTAAAATTAAGCCAGAAGTGATCTAAAAGAGAGAAATGGTTAGAGTTATCATTTGGGGAATATCTAGTAGGCTTATCTATTAATGGATAAAAAGAATGGCCTGACATTACAGTTATAAAATGGTTTATGCTATTAAGGTTATACGGATTAAAAAGATTAATATTGAAGTCACCACATAAAATAGTTTTAGAATTAGCAATAGACGGCATTAAAAAATCTCTAAAATTATCATTTAAAAAATCAATGGAATAAGAAGGAGGTCTGTATAAACATATCAAATTGATTTTCTCGTTTAAAATGTCTATCTGTAAGCTTAAAATTTCTAGTTCATTTATGATAAAAGAGAGTGAATCTATTCTATTTACATTAAAATTCTTTCTACAATAAATTGAAACCCCTCCCCCGTTCCTATTTCTATAAATTGAAAATTTGTAATATCCGTCTAAATTAAAACAGTTGTCAATTAGTATATCTAGCCAAATCTCCGTTAGGCATATAAAATCAAATTGAGTTTGTCTTAGACTCAAAAAAGCTTCTAGTTTAGGAAAGTTTCTTCTACAGCTTCTCATGTTGACATTTAAAATACTAATAGATTCAATGGGGAGATTAAAATGGGTAAACTGACTAATAGAAAATGTATTGCAATTCACATTAGGGAAATTATTATCTGAATTATTAAACAGTACTTCCCTGGGTTGTTGGTACATTGGGGTTGTTATCAGGGTTAATTATATTTTGGGATGTACAAAATGAGTTAAAACTTGAATTGTTGTTAATAATAAAATGTCTAGAACTGGCCGGTATTTTAATGCATATGTTACCTCCAAATGCATACACAGATGTTATGCTATTTGTATATTTTTTCCTTAATTGTTTTAGTTTAAAAAGAAGTTGGGACCTGTTTCTAGTTAGGTACTCGCTTACGAATATACCGTCTGGTTTTTCTTTCTTGAATCTTTTGAGAATATCGATTCTTCCTCCTTTTGACTTCAGTTTAATCTTAAGATGCTTCTTCTCTCTTCCAACAACCCTTATTTCTTCTATGTCTTCCTCTCTGAAGTCCGGCAGTTGGCTTCTAATAATGTTTGTAGTTTCTTTTTTTAGATCAACTAATTCCTTCTTCCGGTCAACTCCTTCCTTCACTTGTCCCTTTTGGATGATAGGTGTAATGCAGTCTCCGTCAATCTTGAGAAAAGAAGCCAAGGAGTCCTGTTCTATTTGGTCGAGGCGTGAACTGAGGTCACGGATTTCAGGAACCTGACCCGAATTCGCAGCACTTCCCGTGACCGCCTGACTGTATAGTTTATCAATTAGAGTAGTAGGAGAAGACTCGATTGGTCTGTGAATACCGTTTGGAAGAATGTTATCTAGTTTAGACTCTAGGTCAAAATTCCTCTTCTCGATTTGCTCGATCTTCTTTAAGATTTGTAAGGAAAAGTCCATCAAGGATTCTACCAGGGGTATTAGTTCCTGGTTAGTTTCCTTGCTACTTTCCGCTTCGACTTTTTTAGGCCTGCCTCTCTTCTTTGCGTCTGGTTTGTAGTGTTTTAGCTTTTCTACAGTACGGGCTAGTTGATCCGCTCTGGTTCTTAGTGAAGGGGTTTCACTTTCAGACTCTGTTTCTGAACTAAAATCAGATAACTCTTTGATCGGTGATTTGGATCTACCACCACGACTCATTTTTCACAAGTACAGAAAAAACGATGTGGATTTTGAGTTTTCACAGGAGCTGCACAATACACTCACGTCTACTCTCTATGAGGCATCAAGAAAGTGTGATTAATATTTTATTATTTAAAGTGTGATTAATATTTTATTATTTAAAGTGTGATTAATATTTTATTATTTAAAGTGTGATTAATATTTTATTATTTAAAGTGTGATTAATATTTTATTATTTAAAGTGTGATTAATATTTTATTATTTAAAGTGTGATTAATATTATATTATTTATTGTGTGATTGATATTTCATTATTTATTGTGTGATTAATATTTTATTATTTAAAGTGTGATTGATATTTTATTATTTATTGTGTAATTAATATTTTATTATTTAGAGTGTGATTAATATTTTATTATTTAGATTGTAATTAATCATGATAAAGACAAAGAAAATCTGCAATTACTAAAAGATAAAATAGTTAATCTGTACATAAAAATAAAACTTAATTTATTAACACTCAAACTTAATTAACGTGTTTAGAAGTTTATGCTATTTAATTAAAATGACTGAAATGATAAATAATAAATAGGTACATTTAAACATTGCTTTTATGAATAATTAGTGGCCAGTTTCTTATTCACAAGCAAGCACGCAAAGTAACATAATTAATTAATTGCACATCAAAACACATATAATTTTCAAAGTACCTCCATACTTCCCTTTAACATGCCAAA
Organism: Caprella mutica; assembly: GCA_947561585.1. Taxonomy (NCBI): domain Eukaryota; kingdom Metazoa; phylum Arthropoda; class Malacostraca; order Amphipoda; family Caprellidae; genus Caprella; species Caprella mutica. The sequence goes on along the minus strand of CANNZV010000081.1, from coordinate 294,002 downwards.
TTAGTTTTTCACTGTTACATTTTAATGGTAATAACATGTTATTCTAAATGAAGTAAAAACATTTTACAACAAAAACAGAAAAAAGTACAATTATCAATTTTATTATTGAAATAGATAACGGGGGAAGAATTAATGTTATTGTCGATAAAATGTCAACATTTTTATATTAAAGTAAATGGAATTAGACAGATTTAAATTAAAACGAACTTTTTTCTCTGATAGTACATCATCACAGTGACTCTTATCTCTGATAGTACATCATCACAGTGACTCTTTTCTCTGATAGTACATCATCACAGTGACTCTTTTCTCTGATAGTACATCATCACAGTGACTCTTTTCTCTGATAGTACATCATCACAGTGACTCTTTTCTCTGGTAGTACATCATCACAGTGACTCTTTTCTCTGGTAGTACATCATCACAGTGACTCTTTTCTCTGGTAGTACATCATCACAGTGACTCTTTTCTCTGATAGTACATCATCACAGTGACTCTTTTCTCTGATAGTACATCATCACAGTGACTCTTTTCTCTGATAGTACATCATCACAGTGACTCTTATCTCTGATAGTACATCATCACAGTGACTCTTTTCTCTGATAGTACATCATCACAGTGACTCTTTTCTCTGATAGTACATCATCACAGTGACTCTTTTCTCTGATAGTACATCATCACAGTGACTCTTTTCTCTGATAGTTCATCATCACAATGACTCTTTTCTCTGATAGTACATCATCACAGTGACTCTTTTCTCTGATAGTACATCATCACATTGACTCTTTTCTCTGATAGTACATCATAAATAACAGTGACTCTTTTCTCTGATAGTACATCATCACAGTGACTCTTTTCTCTGATAGTACATCATCACAGTGACTCTTTTCTCTGATAGTACATCATCACAGTGACTCTTTTCTCTGATAGTACATCATCACAGTGACTCTTTTCTCTGATAGTACATCATCACAGTGACTCTTTTCTCTGATAGTACATCATCACAGTGACTCTTTTCTCTGATAGTACATCATCACAGTGACTCTTTTCTCTGATAGTACATCATCACATTGACTCTTTTCTCTGATAGTACATCATAAATAACAGTGACTCTTTTCTCTGATAGTACATCATCACAGTGACTCTTTTCTCTGATAGTACATCATCACAGTGACTCTTTTCTCTGATAGTACATCATCACAGTGACTCTTTTCTCTGATAGTACATCATCACAGTGACTCTTTTCTCTGATAGTACATCATCACAGTGACTCTTTTCTCTGATAGTACATCATCACAGTGACTCTTTTCTCTGATAGTACATCATCACAGTGACTCTTTTCTCTGATAGTACATCATCACAGTGACTCTTTTCTCTGATAGTACATCATCACAGTGACTCTTTTCTCTGATAGTACATCATCACAGTGACTCTTTTCTCTGATAGTACATCATCACAGTGACTCTTTTCTCTGGTAGTACATCATCACAGTGACTCTTTTCTCTGGTAGTACATCATCACAGTGACTCTTTTCTCTGATAGTACATCATCACAGTGACTCTTTTCTCTGATAGTACATCATCACAGTGACTCTTTTCTCTGATAGTACATCATCACAGTGACTCTTTTCTCTGATAGTACATCATCACAGTGACTCTTTTCTCTGATAGTACATCATCACAGTGACTCTTTTCTCTGATAGTACATCATCACAGTGAATCTTTTCTCTGATAGTACATCATCACATTGACTCTTTTCTCCGATAGTACATCATAACAGTGACTCTTTTCTCTGATAGTACATCATCACAGTGACTCTTTTCTCTGATAGTACATCATCACAGTGACTCTTTTCTCTGGTAGTACATCATCACAGTGACTCTTTTCTCTGATAGTACATCATCACAGTGACTCTTTTCTCTGATAGTACATCATCACAGTGACTCTTTTCTCTGATAGTACATCATCACAGTGACTCTTTTCTCTGATAGTACATCATCACAGTGACTCTTTTCTCTGATAGTACATCATCACAGTGACTCTTTTCTCTGATAGTACATCATCACAGTGACTCTTTTCTCTGATAGTACATCATCACAGTGACTCTTTTCTCTGATAGTACATCATCACAGTGACTCTTTTCTCTGATAGTACATCATCACAGTGACTCTTTTCTCTGATAGTACATCATCACAGTTACTCTTTTCTCTGATAGTACATCATCACAGTGACTCTTTTCTCTGATAGTACATCATCACAGTGACTCTTTTCTCTGATAGTACATCATCACAGTGACTCTTTTCTCTGATAGTACATCATCACAGTGACTCTTTTCTCTGATAGTACATCATCACAGTGACTCTTTTCTCTGATAGTACATCATCACAGTGACTCTTTTCTCTGATAGTACATCATCACAGTTACTCTTTTCTCTGATAGTACATCATCACAGTGACTCTTTTCTCTGATTGTACATCATCACAGTGACTCTTTACTCTGATAGTACATCATCACAGTGACTCTTTTCTCTGATAGTACATCATCACAGTGACTCTTTACTCTGATAGTACATCACATTCTTTTACTATATTATAGCGTGAATTTTTCCATCACACCTCTAATGTATTTAATAACTAAAAGCATGCAGGCCAATTATACAAATAGAACAGTCTGATATTGAATTGAAATATCTTTTTATTGATCTATATTTTATCGACATATATCTTATCGACATATCTTTCTATCGACATATCTTTCTATCGACATATCTTTCTATCGACATATCTTTCTATCGACATATCTTTCTATCGACATATCTTTCTATCGACATATCTTTCTATCGACATATCTTTCTATCGACATATCTTTCTATCGACATATCTTTCTATCGACATATCTTTCTATCGACATATCTTTCTATCGACATATCTTTCTATCGACATATCTTTCTATCGACATATTTCTCTATCGACATATCTTTCTATCGACATATCTCTCTATCGACATATCTCTCTATCGACATATCTCTCTATCGACATATCTTTCTATCGACATATTTCTCTATCGACATATCTTTCTATCGACATATCTCTCTATCGACATATCTCTCTATCGACATATCTCTCTATCGACATATCTTTCTATCGACATATCTTTCTATCGACATATCTTTTATTGACTTATCTTTCTATCGACATATCTTTCTATCGACATATCTTTCTATCGACATATCTTTCTATCGACATATCTTTCTATCGACATATCTTTCTATCGACATATCTTTCTATCGACATATTTCTCTATCGACATATCTTTCTATCGACATATCTCTCTATCGACATATCTCTCTATCGACATATCTCTCTATCGACATATCTTTCTATCGACATATTTCTCTATCGACATATCTTTCTATCGACATATCTCTCTATCGACATATCTCTCTATCGACATATCTCTCTATCGACATATATTTCTATCGACATATCTTTCTATCGACATATCTTTTATTGACTTATCTTTCTATCGACATATCTCTCTATCGACATACCTCTTTACTAACTCTCTGTCTCTAATCACTCCGTCTCTTTTCAATAGAAAGTTTGAATAATTAATGTATACATTTTATTACTGTCATTTGTGAGTTCTTGACTGTATGTAGACAACTATGTTGCAAAGGAGGCTAGGAAAACTCACAGTGAAAAAACTCACAGTTATTCTTTTTTTTAATCTATTAACACGCATTTAAATTTGTATCTTAAGCAAAACTCACAAAGTAAGTGATATTACCATAGCCAACATCACTCACTCACTACATAGGACAACATTCAAACGTTGAGTACATCAACAATGTTGATAATATCGACAGAGAGCTATAGCCAGGTGCCATGTAATTAATAGGTTTTATCATCCTTTTAATCACTTTAGAAGCTGGATTTATGGAAGATATACAGGGTGTGGAAAAAGTCAGGTACTACTTTCAAAACTTAATCATGCAAAAACTAAGAAAGATAAAATCCATCACTTTTCATCCAGTAATGTTCCGGTTTTCTTGAACAATGTTCGCTGTCAGATCTTCTAAACTACGGGGCCTATTATGTAAACTTTCTCCTTTAAATGACATCATAAATAAATATAGAGGTGTCAAATCAGGAGATCTAGGTGACCATGGAACAGTACCGAAACGGGAGATCAAGAGATTCTTTTGCTGTTTGTGTTCTGACACAGACTTCTTTTACCACATTTCATTCAAATTCTTATCTTGAATATCTTGGATTAATCATTCTTGAATGCATTTTCGATATGATGCTCCCTTAATAGTCTCAGTTTTCTCGTTCTCATCCTCAAAGAAATATGGACCGATGATCTTCTTGCATGTCATACCGCACCAGACAGTGACCTTTTGAGGATGCTTATTAAATTGCCTGTGACCGTAAATACCATCATCACAACTGAATCATTGGTACACGAAAAAAAATTTAAAAACAGTTTTATCTTTCTTAGTTTTTGCATAATTAAGTTTTAAAAATAGTACCTGACTTTTCCCACATCCTGTATAATTGTTTCGTTAACATCCCGTTTGATTTGAATTTATTCATTTTCGAACTTTGACTCTTTTTCTATTTCCTTCAAACTGTCCATTCTGTGGCCACTGAATGGGCTTAGCAACCACGTGTTTATCTATTTAGAATTATTTAACCTGAATACATTTATATTGATAATATATATGATCATGACCGCGCTCTTTCTTTATCAAAACTCTTTGTTAAGTCTCATGAATTTTTAACTACGTTATTGATGGTATTCTTTGTTTCGAAATTTAGCCAGTAAAGATGGCAGAGTGACTGGTGAATTGGGAGAAATTTAGCAACATCAGTCGTACTTTCTGTCACGGAGTGGGAAGGTGTTTTGTAGAATGAAAAGGACTTTGTAAAAGTCGGTGGGAGAACGAAACAGTACTCGGAAAGTGGGTGTGCCAATACAGGCCAAGCCATTGGGATCATAAATATTGATGATGGGTCTAACATAAATACTTTAAACTGATTCATGGGGAAGCTTTACACCCACTTTCCGATTTCTGAGCGTGTCATATTAGTGCGACGTTTCCCCCTACTCTATATACTGTTTAAATAACGCTACAGATTTTAAATGCTTTACAGATTCTCTTTACTGTTTAAATAACGCTACAGATTTTAAATGCTTTACAGATTCTCTTTACTGTTTAAATAACGCTACAGATTTTAAATGCTTTACAGATTCTCTTTACTGTTTAAATAACGCTACAGATTTTAAATGCTTTACAGATTCTCTTTACTGTTTAAATAACGCTACAGATTTTAAATGCTTTACAGATTCTCTTTACTGTTTAAATAACGCTACAGATTTTAAATGCTTTACAGATTCTCTTTACTGTTGCTAGAGAGAATTAATAACTCTACATTGATTATTACATGGAGAGAAACTCTGGTCAATTGACTCACTGAGTAAGTTACCTATCTTAAATAAATAACATTATTGTTCATTTCCAGTCATTCTTGAACATAAGGAAGTTCCGTGTTATCGACGGTTTCACATCTTCGACCATCTAAGAGTTGTATTATTTAATTCTCATTTTGGTTTCTCACCTAATACTAATTATTTTAATTGGTATTAATGATACATGCAGGTATCATGAATACTAATTAAAATAAAATTTTAATAATAATTATTTTATGTTTTTTCTTACTTGATCGGAGATGTGAAAGAGTCCGATAATTCGGAACTTACCTATGCCTTTTCATATCCCAACTTCTGAAATTGAGTGATATACCTCTAATAGGCCTATTTTTGGGTTACCTTTTGAGTTAGAGGTTTCGAGATATCATATGTTTTGCGTCATGAAAAAATTGGGAGTGAGTTTGAAAAAACTCGAGATTGATGAATTTCAGTAAAATTCATATCTGTAGGAAACGTATTTTGTTAATAACACAATAAAATAATTCGACTAAAGTTTCTAATGAAATAATTGAACTAAAGTTTCTAATGAAATATTTGAACTAAAGTTTCTAATGAAATATTTGAACTAAAGTTTATAATGAAATATTTGAACTAAAGTTTATAATGAAATATTTGAACTAAAGTTTCCAATGAAATATTTGAACTAAAGTTTCTAATGAAATATTTGAACTAAAGTTTCTAATGAAATATTTGAACTAAAGTTTCTAATGAAATATTTGAACTAAAGTTTATAATGAAATATTTGAACTAAAGTTTATAATGAAATATTTGAACTAAAGTTTCTAATGAAATATTTGAACTAAAGTTTCTAATGAAATATTTGAACTAAAGTTTATAATGAAATATTTGAACTAAAGTTTATAATGAAATATTTGAACTAAAGTTTCTAATGAAATATTTGAACTAAAGTTTATAATGAAATATTTGAACTAAAGTTTCTAATGAAATATTTGAACTAAAGTTTCCAATGAAATATTTGAACTAAAGTTTCTAATGAAATATTTGAACTAAAGTTTCTAATGAAATATTTGAACTAAAGTTTCTAATGAAATATTTGAACTAAAGTTTCTAATGAAATATTTGAACTAAAGTTTATAATGAAATATTTGAACTAAAGTTTATAATGAAATATTTGAACAAAAGTTTCTAATGAAATATTTGAACTAAAGTTTCTAATGAAATATTTGAACTAAAGTTTCTAATGAAATATTTGAACTAAAGTTTATAATGAAATATTTGAACTAAAGTTTCTAATGAAATATTTGAACTAAAGTTTCTAATGAAATATTTGAACTAAAGTTTCTAATGAAATATTTGAACTAAAGTTTATAATGAAATATTTGAACTAAAGTTTCTAATGAAATATTTGAACTAAAGTTTCTAATGAAATATTTGAACTAAAGTTTCCAATGAAATATTTGAACTAAAGTTTATAATGAAATATTTGAACTAAAGTTTATAATGAAATATTTGAACTAAAGTTTATAATGAAATATTTGAACTAAAGTTTCTAATGAAATATTTGAACTAAAGTTTATAATGAAATATTTGAACTAAAGTTTATAATGAAATATTTGAACTAAAGTTTCTAATGAAATATTTGAACTAAAGTTTCTAATGAAATATTTGAACTAAAGTTTCTAATGAAATATTTGAACTAAAGTTTATAATGAAATATTTGAACTAAAGTTTCTAATGAAATATTTGAACTAAAGTTTCTAATGAAATATTTGAACTAAAGTTTATAATGAAATATTTGAACTAAAGTTTATAATGAAATATTTGAACTAAAGTTTCTAATGAAATATTTGAACTAAAGTTTCCAATGAAATATTTGAACTAAAGTTTATAATGAAATATTTGAACTAAAGTTTCTAATGAAATATTTGAACTAAAGTTTCTAATGAAATATTTGAACTAAAGTTTCTAATGAAATATTTGAACTAAAGTTTATAATGAAATATTTGAACTAAAGTTTCTAATGAAATATTTGAACTAAAGTTTCCAATGAAATATTTGAACTAAAGTTTATAATGAAATATTTGAACTAAAGTTTATGATGAAATATTTGAACTAAAGTTTCTAATGAAATATTTGAACTAAAGTTTCTAATGAAATATTTGAACTAAAGTTTATAATGAAATATTTGAACTAAAGTTTCTAATGAAATATTTGAACTAAAGTTTCTAATGAAATATTTGAACTAAAGTTTATAATGAAATATTTGAACTAAAGTTTCTAATGAAATATTTGAACTAAAGTTTCTAATGAAATATTTGAACTAAAGTTTCTAATGAAATATTTGAACTAAAGTTTCTAATGAAATATTTGAACTAAAGTTTCTAATGAAATATTTGAACTAAAGTTTCTAATGAAATATTTGAACTAAAGTTTCTAATGAAATATTTGAACTAAAGTTTCCAATGAAATATTTGAACTAAAGTTTATAATGAAATATTTGAACTAAAGTTTCTAATGAAATATTTGAACTAAAGTTTATAATGAAATATTTGAACTAAAGTTTCTAATGAAATATTTGAACTAAAGTTTCCAATGAAATATTTGAACTAAAGTTTATAATGAAATATTTGAACTAAAGTTTATGATGAAATATTTGAACTAAAGTTTCTAATGAAATATTTGAACTAAAGTTTCTAATGAAATATTTGAACTAAAGTTTATAATGAAATATTTGAACTAAAGTTTCTAATGAAATATTTGAACTAAAGTTTCTAATGAAATATTTGAACTAAAGTTTATAATGAAATATTTGAACTAAAGTTTATGATGAAATATTTGAACTAAAGTTTCTAATGAAATATTTGAACTAAAGTTTCTAATGAAATATTTGAACTAAAGTTTCTAATGAAATATTTGAACTAAAGTTTCTAATGAAATATTTGAACTAAAGTTTCTAATGAAATATTTGAACTAAAGTTTCTAATGAAATATTTGAACTAAAGTTTCCAATGAAATATTTGAACTAAAGTTTATAATGAAATATTTGAACTAAAGTTTCTAATGAAATATTTGAATTAAAGTTTCTAATGAAATATTTGAACTAAAGTTTCTAATGAAATATTTGAACTAAAGTTTCTAATGAAATATTTGAACTAAAGTTTATAATGAAATATTTGAACTAAAGTTTCTAATGAAATATTTGAACTAAAGTTTCTAATGAAATATTTGAACTAAAGTTTCTAATGAAATATTTGAACTAAAGTTTATAATGAAATATTTGAACTAAAGTTTCTAATGAAATATTTGAACTAAAGTTTCTAATGAAATATTTGAACTAAAGTTTCTAATGAAATATTTGAACTAAAGTTTCTAATGAAATATTTGAACTAAAGTTTCCAATGAAATATTTGAACTAAAGTTTATAATGAAATATTTGAACTAAAGTTTACAATGAAATATTTGAACTAAAGTTTCCAATGAAATATTTGAACTAAAGTTTACAATGAAATATTTGAACTAAAGTTTCCAATGAAATATTTGAACTAAAGTTTATAATGAAATATTTGAACTAAAGTTTCCAATGAAATATTTGAACTAAAGTTTATAATGAAATAATTTAACTTCAGTCTATATTAGAATATTTTAAATAATTTAAATAAATAACAATATCGTATTTTTCACCTTAGTCATTGCCAATAAAGCGAATCACTGAACATATCATTCAACTCATTGTTTTTCATAGTTTTTATAAGGGGCATGAATAAGTTAGTTCTATTGCAGTCTTGATAACTAATCCATTAGCGATAATTCTGTCATGTCACGCTGGCGAATAGCGCTAGTTACTCTATTTACCTGGTAACCCTTGGCGATACAATTAAACAAAAGTCAGCCCCTCTGACGTCACGACACCGCCACCGCCCATTGGTCAGTGAGACAAGAGCTTGCAGGTGATTGGTCAGCTCTCTCTCTACTCCACTAATGACTGGTTGTGATTGGTCAGACTGCTGATTACCTGCTGGTTAGGTTATCTCTGTCCTTTGGGAGACTCATTTCGATTCGGTCACCTGTCCAGATTACAACAGTTCCGGTACATGTGCGCTGATTCGAAAAGAGATTTGGTGGAGAGGGAGGTGAGAGATTTAATAAATAAATTATTTACCAGACTACAGAGTTGATGGAAAACAACTCTTAATGTTTTAATTAGTTAATTATCATTTATTATTATTAATTAGTTTTAAATTATTGACTAAAATTATTATATGAATTTATATAACAATCACCAGTGAAAATATATGAAATTCGAGTCGAATAATTGTAGTAAAAGATTTATTGAATATTATAACATAAAAAAATATTTTGTTTTGAGGTTAAATATTCTCAAATAATATATTCTGTATTTTGGTGTTTTTTGAGATTTATTTCTTAGTCCTATAAATTTTAGAAGGTAGTGTGAATGTCACACCCCATTATGGTGTGACATGTCAGAGAAGAACAGCTTTGAAAATTGCATGATTTACTGCCATTTTTAAATAGTTTAAATCAATTAATTAAAGTTTTCATCATTTTGTATTAAACTCCATGAAATTAATTAGATTAATTTATTTGTTTCTATACGCTGTTAAATTTAATTATAATTTTTAAACTGCACAAACCGATTGACTTCCGATTTTCTAATTTTAAGTTAAGCCAAAAAGATTGTACGCATTTTATTTTCGATGTCAGTTAGGTAGGTAAAATGAATAGTAATAATAAATAGTCATGTGAAGAAATAGAATCTATTCCACAGGGTGCATTATTTCACATTGTTTCATAAAATCCTTAATTATCAAAACTGCTCTAGATACTAACTTTTGAAGTTTCAGAAAAACTCTTACCTACATACTCACAAGTACTTATGTTCCTAACAGATGGTTAGTAGTGAAAAATTAATTGATAATGAAAACACTATAATATGTACTAAGGTCTGTTACGTTCAATTTAAAATATGCAGTTTTAATAATTCATTTTTTCTTAAATAATGTTTATTTTAGGTGAAATACTTTATGTATATCAAAAATGACCATATAATAAAGGTATCACTATCTCGTTAAACTAGTTTTTTGAACATTAAGCTAGTTTTTTGTGAAAGCTGTCAAATTTTGGTCGGAACTGAATTGAAATACTTGGTAAATATTTTAATTTACTCCGTTAATCATTAACAGCATAACAGAAAGTGCAATGTTTGTTAATCAAATTATAATTGGAAATAAAAAAGCATACACAGTCAGTCTGCTTACCCATGGATAAGAGACCTACACAGTCAGTCTGCTAACCCATGGGTAAGAGACCTACACAGTCAGTCTGCTTACCCATGGATAAGAGACCTACACAGTCAGTCTGCTTACCCATGGATAAGAGACCTACACAGTCAGTCTGCTTACCCATGGATAAGAGACCTACACAGTCAGTCTGCTTACCCATGGATAAGAGACCTACACAGTCAGTCTGCTTACCCATGGATAAGAGACCTACACAGTCAGTCTGCTTACCCATGGGTAAGAGACATACACAGTCAGTCTGCTTACCCATGGGTAAGAGACCTACACAGTCAGTCTGCTTACCCATGGATAAGAGACCTACACAGTCAGTCTGCTTACCCATGGGTAAGAGACATACACAGTCAGTCTGCTTACCCATGGGTAAGAGACCTACACAGTCAGTCTGCTTCCCCATGGATAAGAGACCTACACAGTCAGTCTGCTTACCCATGGATAAGAGACCTACACAGTCAGTCTGCTTACCCATGGGTAAGAGACATACACAGTCAGTCTGCTTACCCATGGGTAAGAGACCTACACAGTCAGTCTGCTTCCCCATGGATAAGAGACCTACACAGTCAGTCTGCTTACCCATGGATAAGAGACATACACAGTCAGTCTGCTTACCCATGGGTAAGAGACCTACTCAGTCAGTCTGCTTACCCATGGATAAGAGACCTACACAGTCAGTCTGCTTACCCATGGATAAGAGACCTACACAGTCAGTCTGCTTACCCATGGGTAAGAGACATACACAGTCAGTCTGCTTACCCATGGGTAAGAGACCTACACAGTCAGTCTGCTTCCCCATGGATAAGAGACCTACACAGTCAGTCTGCTTACCCATGGATAAGAGACCTACACAGTCAGTCTGCTTACCCATGGATAAGAGACATACACAGTCAGTCTGCTTACCCATGGGTAAGAGACCTACACAGTCAGTCTGCTTACCCATGGATAAGAGACCTACACAGTCAGTCTACTTACCCATGGATAAGAGACCTACACAGTCAGTCTGCTTACCCATGGATAAGAGACCTACACAGTCAGTCTGCTTCCCCATGGATAAGAGACCTACACAGTCAGTCTGCTTCCCCATGGATAAGAGACCTACACAGTCAGTCTGCTTACCCATGGATAAGAGACCTACACAGTCAGTCTGCTTCCCCATGGATAAGAGACCTACACAGTCAGTCTGCTTACCCATGGATAAGAGACCTACACAGTCAGTCTGCTTACCCATGGATAAGAGACCTACACAGTCAGTCTGCTTAACACAGTCAGTCTGCTTACCCATGGGTAAGAGACCTACACAGTCAGTCTGCTTCCCCATGGATAAGAGACCTACACAGTCAGTCTGCTTACCCATGGATAAGAGACATACACAGTCAGTCTGCTTACCCATGGGTAAGAGACCTACTCAGTCAGTCTGCTTACCCATGGATAAGAGACCTACACAGTCAGTCTGCTTACCCATGGATAAGAGACCTACACAGTCAGTCTGCTTACCCATGGATAAGAGACCTACACAGTCAGTCTGCTTACCCATGGATAAGAGACATACCCAGTCAGTCTGCTTACCCATGGATAAGAGACCTACACAGTCAGTCTGCTTACCCATGGATAAGAGACCTACACAGTCAGTCTGCTTACCCATGGGTAAGAGACATACACAGTCAGTCTGCTTACCCATGGGTAAGAGACCTACACAGTCAGTCTGCTTCCCCATGGATAAGAGACCTACACAGTCAGTCTGCTTACCCATGGATAAGAGACATACACAGTCAGTCTGCTTACCCATGGGTAAGAGACCTACACAGTCAGTCTGCTTATCCATGGATAAGAGACCTTCACAGTCAGTCTGCTTACCCATGGATAAGAGATCTACACAGTCAGTCTGCTTACCCATGGATAAGAGACCTACACAGTCAGTCTGCTTACCCATGGTTAAGAGACCTACACAGTCAGTCTGCTTACCCATGGATAAGAGACCTACACAGTCAGTCTACTTACCCATGGATAAGAGACCTACACAGTCAGTCTGCTTACCCATGGATAAGAGACCTACACAGTCAGTCTACTTACCCATGGATAAGAGACCTACACAGTCAGTCTACTTACCCATGGATAAGAGACCTACACAGTCAGTCTGCTTACCCATGGATAAGAGACCTACACAGTCAGTCTACTTACCCATGGATATAGAAAGGCAGAAAGAACAGGAAAGAAGAAAAGAAGTTGAGGAAAGCTGCAAATGAAAGCTGAAGAAAAAGAAAGCCCAAATAAACTAAAACTTAAATGCTACAATATAACAAAAAGAAGGCCTACCTAGAGTTAGCCTAGGGACAATGAGGGGGATCGGCAATCATGTTTCAAACCCCTAGTCTGATAATCAGTCCCTCTGCCCCCTTATTTTTTCTTCTACACAATATGCAACTTTAAAATAATGACTTAATGATTCTCATAAAAATGCCCATGAAAGTGTACTCACAAGTTATAGCCCTTTAGATCATAAACCTTGATATTTCAGGACATAAAAGAAGCTTAAAGTAGCGTGTCAGAGCGCTGAAGTAGCGGTACAAAGAAAATAACAACGCTACCCAGGTAAAAAATTACAATCGATGATTGTATTTTTTCGATCGGTGATTGAAATAAAAAATAAAAAGATCATCTATCTACAATGATGAATTATTTGTAGTATAACTCAATCACAATTTTTCATCAATTTATAACAGCTATAAGTCTGTGTTCTTTCGTCGGACATATCCAACTATGTAAATCCGGGCGACAATGTGTCTAATTACGATATTTTACGCTAAAATACCGTCACTATTTACCGTAATGGACAATAACAGACGATGTGCCGACTGTAGGTTTTCTACTGGGTTCTAACCTAATGGTAACATATCGTGATGGTAAAACTTTTACAGAACTTTTTCCGCTTCTTTAACTTTTCCAAAGTTTATCGCTTAGTAAAGTTTTTGCAAGACTAAATGACGGGGTAGGTACTATCAGGTAAAAATAGTCTCCAAATGATGTACTATTGGGGAAAATAGTCTCCAAATGATGTACTATTGGGGAAAATAGTCTCCAAATGATGTGTTATCGGTGAGAATAGTCTCAAAATGATGTACTATCAGAGAAAAGAGTCACTGTGATGATGTACTATCAGAGAAAAGAGACCTGTGATGATGTACTACCAGAGAAAAGAGTCACTGTGATGATGTACTATCAGAGAAAAGAGTCACTGTGATGATGTACTATCAGAGAAAAGAGTCACTGTGATGATGTAGTGTCAGAGAAAAGAGTCACTGTGATGATGTACTATCAGATTAAAGAGTCACTGTGATGATGTACTATCAGAGAAAAGAGTCACTGTGATGATGTAGTGTCAGAGAAAAGAGTCACTGTGATGATGTACTATCAGAGAAAAGAGTCACTGTGATGATGTACTATCAGAGAAAAGAGTCACTGTGATGATGTAGTGTCAGAGAAAAGAGTCACTGTGATGATGTACTACCAGAGAAAAGAGTCATTGTGATGATGTGGTGTCAGAGAAAAAAGTCACTGTGATGATGTCCTATCAGAGAAAAGAGTCATTGTGATGATGTACTATCAGAGAAAAGAGTCACTGTGACGATGTACTATCAGAGAAAAGAGTCACTGTGATGATGTATTATCAGAGAATAGAGTCACTGTGATGATGTACTATCAGAGAAAAAAGTCATTGTGATGATGTACTATCAGAGAAAAGAGTCACTGTGACGATGTACTATCAGAGAAAAGAGTCACTGTGATGATGTACTAGCAGAAAAAAGAGTCACTGTGATGATGTACTATCAGAGAAAAGAGTCACTGTGATGATGTACTATCAGAGAAAAGAGTCACTGTGATGATGTACTTACTGTCAGAGAAAAGAGTCACTGTGATGATGTACTGTCAGAGAAAAGAGTCACTGTGATGATGTACTATCAGAGAAAAGAGTCACTGTGATGATATACTATCAGAGAAAAGAGTCACTGTGATGATGTACTTACTGTCAGAGAAAAGAGTCACTGTGATGATGTACTGTCAGAGAAAAGAGTCACTGTGATGATGTACTATCAGAGAAAAGAGTCACTGTGATGATGTACTGTCAGAGAAAAGAGTCACTGTGATGATGTACTATCAGAGAAAAGAGTCATTGTGATGATGTACTATCAGTGAAAAGAGTCACTGTGACGATGTACTATCAGAGAAAAGAGTCACTGTGATGATGTACTATCAGAGAAAAGAGTCACTGTGATGATGTACTATCAGAGAAAAGAGTCACTGTGATGATGTACTATCAGAGAAAAAAGTCACTGTGATGATGTACTATCAGAGAAGAGTCACTATGATGATGTACTACCAGAGAAAAGAGTCACTGTGATGATGTACTATCAGAGAAAAGAGTCACTGTGATGATGTACTTACTGTCAGAGAAAAGAGTCACTGTGATGATGTACTGTCAGAGAAAAGAGTCACTGTGATGATGTACTATCAGAGAAAAGAGTCATTGTGAAGATGTACTATCAGAGAAAAGAGTTACTGTGACGATGTACTATAGAAAAGTGTCACTTTGATGATGTACTATCAGAGAAAAGAGTCACTGTGATGATGTACTATCAGAGAAAAGAGTCACTGTGATGATGTACTTACTGTCAGAGAAAAGAGTCACTGTGATGATGTACTGTCAGAGAAAAGAGTCACTGTGATGATGTACTATCAGAGAAAAGAGTCATTGTGATGATGTACTATCAGAGAAAAGAGTTACTGTGACGATTTACTATAGAAAAGTGTCACTGTGATGATGTACGATCAGAGAAAAGAGTCACTGTGACGATGTACTATAGAAAAGTGTCACTGTGATGATGTACTATCAGAGAAAAGAGTCACTGTGATGATGTACTATCAGAGAAAAGAGTTACTGTGATGATGTACTATCAGAGAAAAGAGTCACTGTGATGATGTACAGTCAGAGAAAAGAGTCACTGTGATGATGTACTATCAGAGAAAAGAGTCACTGTGATGATGTACTATCAGAGAAAAGAGTCACTGTGATGATGTACTATCAGAGAAAAGAGTCACTGTGATGATGTACTATCAGAGAAAAGAGTCACTGTGATGATGTACTATCAGAGAAAAGAGTCACTGTGATGATGTACTATCAGAGAAAAGAGTCACTGTGATGATGTACTATCAGAGAAAAGAGTCACTGTGATGATGTACTATCAGAGAAAAGATTCATTGTGATGATGTACTATCAGAGAAAAGAGTCACTGTGATGATGTACTATCAGAGAAAAGAGTCACTGTGATGATGTACTATCAGAGAAAAGAGTCACTGTGATGATGTACTATCAGAGAAAAGAGTCACTGTGATGATGTACTATCAGAGAAAAGAGTCACTGTGATGATGTACTATCAGAGAAAAGAGTCACTGTGATGATGTACTATCAGAGAAAAGAGTCACTGTGATGATGTACAGTCAGAGAAAAGAGTCACTGTGATGATGTACTATCAGAGAAAAGAGTCACTGTGATGATGTACTATCAGAGAAAAGAGTCACTGTGATGATGTACTATCAGAGAAAAGAGTCACTGTGATGATGTACTATCAGAGAAAAGAGTCACTGTGATGATGTACTATCAGAGAAAAGAGTCACTGTGATGATGTACAGTCAGAGAAAAGAGTCACTGTGATGATGTACTATCAGAGAAAAGAGTCACTGTGATGATGTACTATCAGAGAAAAGAGTCACTGTGATGATGTACTATCAGAGAAAAGAGTCACTGTGATGATGTACTATCAGAGAAAAGAGTCACTGTGATGATGTACTATCAGAGAAAAGAGTCACTGTGATGATGTACTATCAGAGAAAAGAGTCACTGTGATGATGTACTATCAGAGAAAAGATTCATTGTGATGATGTACTATCAGAGAAAAGAGTCACTGTGATGATGTACTATCAGAGAAAAGAGTCACTGTGATGATGTACTATCAGAGAAAAGAGTCACTGTGATGATGTACTATAGAAAAGTGTCACTGTGATGATGTACTATCAGAGAAAAGAGTCACTGTGATGATGTACAGTCAGAGAAAAGAGTCACTGTGATGATGTACTATCAGAGAAAAGAGTCACTGTGATGATGTACTATCAGAGAAACGAGTCACTGTGATGATGTACTATCAGAGAAAAGAGTCACTGCATTATGTTAATTTTACAATCACAGTTTTCTATTATTTTAAAATCTTATTAATTTGTTCTCCCGTAATCAGACCAATTTTAAAATATCTACAAACATTACAATTAGTGAAGTTTCTTTTTGTAAATAAGTATCTATTAAGTGATCATTACGAATACACTTTCCTTGACCGTACACACGTGTGCTTTGTATTTCGTCAGACTTTGACACTAGAATTTGTATGTCGATGTGCCCTGCAGTGAACAAAAAAGTAACAAAAAGAAAAACTGAAGAGAAAACAGGGTAAAAGATCTATCTACACTCAGACCCTTCTTTCTCAAATTACAATCAACTCATAATTTGTAATTACCTTCGCAGATTGCGGAAAGTAAGGTTTTATGCGGCATTTATTTATTTATCATCTTGTTATTCGCATAACTGAAAAAGTGTTCAACCAAATTGCCTGAAATTTGGTAAGACGATTTGTCAATGTCCAGTAATCAGTATATTAGATTTTGGGAGCTAATCGGTAGATGGTCAAGGTCATTTATTTGTGGCAGCGAAGGTATGCGCTCTATGAGTGCCCGTCATCTAGTTATTTCTGTGTTTTGAGTCTAACTACTACATCAACATAAGCAGAGTGACGTTAATTCTAGTCACATGTGAGTCGTTTGAAATGAAATGTAGGGGTGCCTGGCAGTACTCGGGTAGTGGGTAAACCAATCTAGTATTTTGAAAATTTCACATGAAAATTTGAATTTTTTTCCATTTAGAACCAGACATCCACTTTCCGACTACTGCTCTATCATATACATCAGTTATTTTGTGTGTAGGGTATAGCTATTTCCATAACTGACTGTACACTTTAGTTAATGGTAGGTATAGTTATTTCAGTGACTGTACACTTTAGTTAATGGTAGGTATAGTTATTTCAGTGACTGTACACTTTAGTTAATGGTAGGTATAGTTATTTCAGTGACTGTACACATTAGTTAATGGTAGGTATAGTTATTTCAGTGACTGTACACTTTAGTTAATGTACACCTCAGCTTTCACGTTCATTATGTCAATAGAGAGCATAACGTTAATTTGTATCCCCTTGACTACAGGTAAATACACCCCAGAGGTCACACCCTACTCTAAAAACTCTTCACTAAATGTTAAATGCGTGAAAGAAGTATAAAAAAAAATATTATTTTTTTTTAATAATAATTATATATGTATTTCCCTGTAATAAGCATGTAAGTATGAAATATAACATTCATTTTTATTTAGTTATTTAATAGGGAGCGTAACAATAATCAGACACTCCCAGTTCTCGTACAGTGGGTGTTAACACAGGTAGGCAATAATAAGTCAATCTGTACTTCTACAGGTCAGATTTGTTAGCACCCACTTACCGACTACTGTCACGTTACTCCATCCCATGAAGACAATCAAAATTTCCTTTTGCTGTTAAATTGACTCCTTATTTTTATATTATTGCGATTCATTTAAAAGTAAGCATCACATTTTCAAATATTGCATTTTATAGTTCAGATAATGTTTCAAATATAGCAGCGTTAACGTTTTCTCATATTATTTAGAGGTCATTTGAACTCTGCGTTGAAGGTTTTTTCAGGTTTCAAGCTTTCGAATAGGAAGATTTATATATTAAAAAAAGATAATTTTAAATCAACCCTTTTCCTGATGATGAATAGACATCTTTCTATTCGAAAGCTTTAGTGCTAAAAAAACCTTCACCGCTGAGTTTAAATAACCTCTAATAATATGGATTACCCGTTGAGATGAGTAATGTCAATGGTAATGTCATGTGATATAAACAGTATACACTATACTGTATAGCGTATACTGTATAGTGTATACTGTATAGTGTATACTGTATACAGTATACGCTTTACAGTATACACTATACAGTATACACTATACAGTATACACTATACACTATAAACTATACTGTATAGCGTATAGTGTATAGTGTATACTGTATAGTGTATAATGTATAGTGTATACTGTATAGTGTATAATGTATAGTGTATACTGTATAATGTATAGTGTGTACTGTATACAGTATACGCTATACAGTACACACTATACACTATACAGTACACACTATACGCTATACAGTACACACTATACACTATACACTATACACTATACAGTACACACTATACACTATACACTATACACTATACACTATACAGTACACACTATACGCTATACAGTACACACTATACGCTATACAGTACACACTATACACTATACAGTACACACTATACACTATACACTATACACTATACAGTACACACTATACACTATACAGTATACACTATACACTATACACTATACAGTACACACTATACACTATACACTATACAGTACACACTATACACTATACACTATACACTATACACTATACAGTACACACTATACACTATACAGTACACACTATACGCTATACAGTACACACTATACACTATACAGTACACACTATACACTATACACTATACAGTACACACTATACGCTATACAGTACACACTATACACTATACAGTACACACTATACACTATACAGTATACACTATACACTATACAGTACACACTATACACTATACACTATACAGTACACACTATACACTATACAGTACACACTATACACTATACAGTACACACTATACACTATACAGTACACACTATACGCTATACAGTACACACTATACACTATACAGTACACACTATACACTATACAGTATACACTATACACTATACAGTACACACTATACACTATACACTATACAGTACACACTATACACTATACAGTACACACTATACACTATACAGTACACACTATACACTATACAGTACACACTATACACTATACAGTACACACTATACACTATACAGTACACACTATACACTATACAGTATACAGTACACACTATACACTATACAGTACACACTATACACTATACAGTATACACTATACACTATACACTATACACTATACACTATACACTATACACTATACACTATACACTATACAGTACACACTATACAGTACACACTATACACTATACAGTACACACTATACACTATACACTATACACTATACAGTACACACTATACACTATACACTATACACTATACACTATACACTATACACTATACACTATACACTATACACTATACACTATACAGTACACACTATACACTATACAGTACACACTATACACTATACACTATACAGTACACACTATACACTATACACTATACACTATACAGTACACACTATACACTATACACTATACACTATACACTATACACTATACACTATACACTATACACTATACACTATACACTATACAGTACACACTATACACTATACAGTACACACTATACACTATACAGTACACACTATACAGTATACACTATACACTATACAGCACACACTATACACTATACAGTACACACTATACACTATACAGTACACACTATACACTATACACTATACACTATACACTATACACTATACACTATACAGTATACACTATACACTATACACTATACAGTACACACTATACACTATACAGTACACACTATACACTATACACTATACACTATACACTATACAGTACACACTATACACTATACAGTACACACTATACACTATACACTATACACTATACACTATACACTATACAGTACACACTATACACTATACAGTATACACTATACACTATACACTATACACTATACACTATACACTATACACTATACAGTATACACTATACACTATACAGTACACACTATACACTATACACTATACACTATACAGTACACACTATACACTATACACTATACACTATACACTATACACTATACACTATACACTATACACTATACACTATACACTATACAGTACACACTATACACTATACAGTACACACTATACACTATACAGTACACACTATACACTATACACTATACACTATACACTATACACTATACACTATACAGTACACACTATACACTATACACTATACACTATACACTATACAGTACACACTATACACTATACACTATACACTATACACTATACAGTACACACTATACACTATACAGTACACACTATACAGTACACACTATACAGTACACACTATACACTATACACTATACACTATACAGTACACACTATACACTATACACTATACACTATACACTATACAGTACACACTATACACTATACAGTACACACTATACACTATACACTATACAGTACACACTATACACTATACAGTACACACTATACACTATACACTATACACTATACACTATACACTATACAGTACACACTATACACTATACAGTACACACTATACACTATACACTATACACTATACAGTACACACTATACACTATACAGTACACACTATACACTATACAGTACACACTATACACTATACACTATACACTATACACTATACACTATACACTATACACTATACACTATACACTATACACTATACAGTACACACTATACACTATACAGTACACACTATTCACTATACAGTACACACTATACACTATACAGTACACACTATACACTATACAGTACACACTATACACTATACAGTACACACTATACACTATACACTATACAGTACACACTATACACTATACACTATACAGTACACACTATACACTATACACTATACACTATACACTATACACTATACAGTACACACTATACACTATACACTATACAGTACACACTATACACTATACAGTACACACTATACACTATACAGTACACACTATACACTATACACTATACACTATACACTATACAGTACACACTATACACTATACAGTACACACTATACACTATACAGTACACACTATACACTATACACTATACACTATACAGTACACACTATACACTATACAGTACACACTATACACTATACAGTACACACTATACACTATACAGTACACACTATACACTATACACTATACACTATACACTATACACTATACACTATACACTATACAGTACACACTATACACTATACAGTACACACTATACACTATACAGTACACACTATACACTATACACTATACAGTACACACTATACACTATACAGTACACACTATACACTATACAGTACACACTATACACTATACAGTACACACTATACACTATACAGTACACACTATACACTATACAGTACACACTATACACTATACAGTACACACTATACACTATACAGTACACACTATACACTATACAGTACACACTATACACTATACACTATACAGTACACACTTTACACTATACAGTACACACTATACACTATACAGTACACACTATACACTATACACTATACACTATACACTATACAGTACACACTATACACTATACACTATACAGTACACACTATACACTATACACTATACACTATACAGTACACACTATACACTATACAGTATACAGTACACACTATACACTATACAGTACACACTATACAGTACACACTATACAGTACACACTATACAGTACACACTATACACTATACACTATACAGTACACACTATACACTATACAGTACACACTATACACTATACAGTACACACTATACACTATACACTATACACTATACACTATACACTATACAGTACACACTATACACTATACAGTATACAGTACACACTATACACTATACAGTACACACTATACAGTACACACTATACAGTACACACTATACAGTACACACTATACACTATACAGTACACACTATACACTATACAGTATACAGTACACACTATACACTATACAGTACACACTATACAGTACACACTATACAGTACACACTATACAGTACACACTATACAGTACACACTATACAGTATACAGTACACACTACACACTATACACTATACAGTACACACTATACACTATACACTATACAGTACACACTATACACTATACACTATACACTATACAGTACACACTATACACTATACAGTACACACTATACACTATACAGTACACACTATACACTATACACTATACAGTACACACTATACACTATACAGTACACACTATACACTATACAGTATACACTATACACTATACAGTACACACTATACACTATACAGTACACACTATACACTATACAGTACACACTATACACTATACAGTACACACTATACACTATACACTATACACTATACACTATACAGTACACACTATACACTATACACTATACACTATACACTATACACTATACACTATACAGTATACACTATACACTATACAGTACACACTATACACTATACAGTACACACTATACACTATACAGTACACACTATACACTATACACTATACAGTACACACTATACACTATACAGTACACACTATACACTATACAGTACACACTATACACTATACAGTACACACTATACACTATACAGTACACACTATACACTATACAGTACACACTATACACTATACACTATACAGTACACACTATACACTATACACTATACAGTACACACTACACACTATACACTATACAGTACACACTATACACTATACACTATACACTATACACTATACAGTACACACTATACACTATACAGTACACACTATACACTATACAGTACACACTATACACTATACAGTACACACTATACACTATACACTATACACTATACACTATACAGTACACACTATACACTATACACTATACACTATACACTATACACTATACACTATACACTATACACTATACACTATACAGTACACACTATACACTATACAGTATACAGTACACACTACACACTATACACTATACACTATACAGTACACACTATACACTATACACTATACACTATACAGTACACACTATACACTATACAGTATACAGTACACACTATACACTATACAGTACACACTATACACTATACAGTACACACTATACACTATACACTATACACTATACAGTACACACTATACACTATACACTATACAGTACACACTATACACTATACACTATACAGTACACACTACACACTATACACTATACACTATACAGTACACACTATACACTATACACTATACACTATACAGTACACACTATACACTATACAGTATACAGTACACACTATACACTATACAGTACACACTATACACTATACACTATACACTATACACTATACACTATACAGTACACACTATACACTATACAGTACACACTATACACTATACAGTACACACTATACACTATACACTATACAGTACACACTATACACTATACAGTACACACTATACACTATACAGTACACACTATACACTATACAGTACACACTATACACTATACAGTACACACTATACACTATACAGTACACACTATACACTATACAGTACACACTATACACTATACAGTACACACTATACACTATACAGTACACACTATACACTATACAGTACACACTATACACTATACAGTACACACTATACACTATACACTATACACTATACACTATACAGTACACACTATACACTATACACTATACACTATACACTATACACTATACACTATACACTATACACTATACAGTACACACTACACACTATACAGTACACACTATACACTATACAGTACACACTATACACTATACAGTACACACTATACACTATACACTATACACTATACACTATACAGTACACACTATACACTATACACTATACACTATACACTATACACTATACACTATACACTATACACTATACAGTATACAGTACACACTACACACTATACACTATACAGTACACACTATACACTATACACTATACACTATACACTATACAGTACACACTATACACTATACAGTACACACTATACAGTATACAGTACACACTACACACTATACACTATACAGTACACACTATACATTACTATATATAATATGCACTACATTAAATTAAATCGTGTGCAATTTAATAAAGACCATAGCTTTTTATGCGATCAATTTGTTAGATTACTCACCATTAATATTTGATGAGGTGAATTGTATTGATAGAGATATATATCTAATGGATATATTCTAATAGATATATTCTAATAGATATATTCTAATAGATGTATTCTAATGGATATAATCTAACAGATATTTATCTAATGGATATAATCTAATGGATATAATCTATTGGATATAATCTAATGGATATAATCTAATGGATATAATCTATTGGATATAATCTAATGGATATAATCTAATGGATATAATCTATTGGATATAATCTAATAGATATAATCTAATGGATATAATCTAATGGATATAATCTAATGGATATAATCTAATGGATATAATCTAATGGATATAATCTAATGGATATAATCTAATGGATATAATCTAATGGATATAATCTAATGGATATAATCTAATGGATATAATCTAATAGATATATTCTAATAGATATATTCTAATAGATGTATTCTAGCAGATATATATCTAATGGATATATTCTAATAGATATATTCTAATAGATATAATCTAATGGATATAATCTATTGGATATAATCTTATGGATATAATCTAATGGATATAATCTAATGGATATAATCTAATAGATATATTCTAATAGATATATTCTAATAGATGTATTCTAGCAGATATATATCTAATGGATATATTCTAATGGATATATTCTAATGGATATAATCTAATGGATATAATCTAATAGATATATTCTAATAGATATATTCTAATAGATGTATTCTAGCAGATATATATCTAATGGATATATTCTAATGGATATATTCTAATAGATGTATTCTAGCAGATATATATCTAATGGATATAATCTAATGGATATAATCTAATGGATATAATCTAATAGATATATTCTAATAGATATATTCTAATAGATGTATTCTAGCAGATATATATCTAATGGATATATTCTAATAGATATATTCTAATAGATATAATCTAATGGATATAATCTATTGGATATAATCTAAAGGATATAATCTAATGGATATAATCTATTGGATATAATCTAATGGATATAATCTAATGGATATAATCTATTGGATATAATCTAATGGATATAATCTAATGGATATAATCTATTGGATATAATCTAATGGATATAATCTAATGGATATAATCTATTGGATATAATCTAATAGATATAATCTAATGGATATAATCTAATGGATATAATCTAATGGATATAATCTAATGGATATAATCTAATGGATATAATCTAATGGATATAATCTAATGGATATAATCTAATGGATATAATCTAATGGATATAATCTAATGGATATAATCTAATGGATATAATCTAATGGATATAATCTAATGGATATATATCTCTGTTAGACTGTTAGTTTGTCCATACATACAAATAATATTACGTTGTGTATAATGATTCTTTTGTATGAATGGGTAATAATATGAATTATTTATTCATTAAGATATCTATTTATATTTATTTAAATAGTTGTATATTTTATTCGATCATTATTTGATAATTTATTGATTAATTCAATAAAAATAAATCATTTATTTATTTTATAATTTATTACTTAAATCACCAAGCAGTAATGCTATCAAATTAGATTTTAAATCAAACACTATAATATTTTTCAATTATTCTAATGTTTATTTATATATATCTGCTACCAATTATTGTTCAAGTTATATTTTTTATTCGGCTTGCTGTGCAGGGTACAAGTTATTGGACGGTTACACATTTTCGATCATGTAAGAAAGTATAATATATGAGTTATTGGTTCATATAAGAATAGTTAAATTTTCCATATGAGAAAATATTATTTTCTCTAATTTACGTACTTCTTCTCCTGATGATGAATTGAATTAAACAATTTGAATCTATAGTATGCATTGTATTGATTCCAACGGAAAGTCCAGATAACGTCTATAGTATAGTAATAATTATTATCTAACTTTTATAGCAAAAATAGTCATTGAAATAATAGTTAAATAATAATATTTAGTATATTTTTTTCATATTAACAGAAAGGTACTGATCTAAATGTATTTCATTATTGCTATTATTATCCATATTTGTAATTAATTATTAATTTTCTTTTATTCAATCACATCAAAATTATTAAATGTTTTATAATATAATCATATCTTTAGATCATAAATAATTAATGTATGATTAAATTGTAACAACTTTCATTTCTCGGTGAAAAGTGACTATCAGACACCGTGGAGTTTTGGTTAGTAACGTAACGATCCGTGAGAGAGTGATAGTTATTTTGATTGGTATCCATAGTTACTCCATGTAATCGGGGTAATGGTTACTAATTGCAGAAAGGTGCACTGAGAGCTGGAACACTGCACTGTGCACTGGCTGTGGAATAGAGTGCTATTTAGTCGATAATCTATAGGGCTGTTACGTGGAAGAAATACAATATATTATAACTGCTATTTGCAAGACTGGATTCACTCATTTTATCGTGAGTTAATTAGTTAAAGAAATTGTGAAATGAATATAAGTGAGAGATAAAGAAAGAGAGTTTTACTCATATGAGTAACTATCACGCTTCACTCTTCATGTTTCAGGTGGTTCCAGGCCCTTAGACCAGAGGTGGTTCCAGAATTTCTAAATTTTCGGAACAGATTTTTCTAATTTATAAACTATCTCGCATGTTTATGTTAGGGATTCTGAATTTAAATTCTGAAAACGGTTGATGGACGTTTCACCGAACAGACGATTGGCCTAAATATTTTTACTTGAAAACAAATAAATTTGATAGTAATATTATTTATTTAGTATTATATATTATAACCAAAGGTATCAAGTTGAAGAGGACCTTTCCACCCCTTACAGTTACGATGAAATCCATGAGGAGGAATAAATTCAAATTGTTGAGCAGTATACAGTGTGTTTCGATATTTTTGATATTTTTCAGTGGCTTTTATTCATAGTTATACTGACGAAAAAAAAAAATAATACACCAAAATGTTCAAGAAGAGTGGATTTTTAATGATTAATAACAAGAAATACATATTATAGAAGGTGCTGGAAGTGGCCTCCATTTTGCTGCACACAGAGATTTGCCCGGTTCAAAACATTAAGTGCTACACTCTGAAGGACATTCTCGCGATGTTCTTCTGAGAATCTCTTCACAACATTGATAAGTTCGTCCACTGTAGTTGGTTTTGCAGAATGCACTTCTTTTTGAGCTAAGGCCCAATAATAAAAATCCAAAGGATTCAAATCTGGAGAATGCGCTGGCCACGCAATCTGTGTCCTACGGCTGATGCCTCCAAACTTGTTCAACAGGAATTCTTTGGCGGCAGTGGTGCAATGGGCAGGAGCACCGTCCTACATCCACCATAAACCTTGTCTTGTAGCACATGACCGAAAGGTGGATCAAATATTTTCTTGCAGCACTTTTTGGTAGCAGTCTCCATTCACTATCTTGCGTCTTCCATTTTCATCCATGAAGGCATGAACGACTGGCACTTTACCGTTAACAATAGCAACAAAAAGCATAACCTTCTCATCATTTCTATTGTTAGATTCGACAATCTCATTGGGACTAGTAAGAGACCAATTACCATCATTCTTCCTGTGGGGGCCTTGATTTAAGCAAAAAAAATTTCATCGGTCCAGATAACTTTCTACACAAATGTTTCAGGATCTGGCTGATCCAAGAGCCACCGGCCTTATGGGCTTCCGTTATTGGATGCACAGCCATATCAAGATAGAACCGCATGTGAAGGCCTTTCATAAGGATTCTCCAATAAGTAGTTGAAAAAATGTCAAAAAGAGGCGCTGATTTCCTGACTGAGTTTCTTGATTTTACATCCAAAAATGTTCTGACTTCTTCAACTTTTTCTGACGTTCTCTTCGTGGGACCTCCTGATTTCTTATTCCGAAAAAATGTTCCATTCATGTCGAATCCCGATTTATTCTTGTAAAATAAAACAATTTGAACTGTTCTCTTGCTCTTCCAGATATCTTGTACTATTGTAGAAACAGAGGTCTGATCATTGCTGGCGAACATGTTGTCCCGAATGCTCTTATTATAACCTTTTTCTGTTCATCGGAGAGAATTTCACCATTTCTTTTAGCCTTCTGTTATTTCTTCTAAGTCAAGTTTTCACAATATTTTTGGTTCCACGTCGAAAATCCAATCTTATGAAACAAATTGGTGTATCTTGTAAACCACATTACGATATTTAATTGTTTATACTGAAAAATATCAATGATGTTGAAACACACTGTATGCTTGCTGTTCGTAATGTGGATGCACATTTTGTACATCAGATCTAATGGTTATCAATTCCACGGAAATGAAGAATAATAATTAAATTAAATGGAGCTGTAGTTAGCGATATGGATGCATATCAAACCTACTTTCGGCCAATTTTCTTCCGGCCAAATGTCATTCGACTTAGTGTCCACACACGTCTGAATCACCACGTCTTGTGGAAAGTTACGGGCGATAAAACCGCGGCTTTTAGGAGGTTTTTGGGTGAAAATACCGTATCACTTACATTTACTATTTGTATTAAGAGACTTGGTTGGATTTTTAATTAACTATTTTTCCTCTTTTCCCAGGTTAAGGCTACCTAAAGGCCATGGTGTCACTCTACACTGTAGTGGCGGTGATACTAACCTGTCAGTGCGTAACAGCAGATGTAACATGTGAGTGAAACTTTGACTGTTACAATTCTCCTACGTATATTTTCCCAAATGTTAAAATACGATTCTTTTCAAATTTTCTATCGGATGTTGTTTTTGCCTTTTTCAGACACTGACTGTAAAGAAGACACTGTGGAGACTCCTCAAGTGATACATGTTGGCTACAAATCAGAAATGTTTGCCTCTGTGGAGGTGTGCGGGGAAGCTTGTGCCAGGAGTAACTTCGATGCCTGCGCAATAGACGAGAACAGCAACTGCTTCTGCGGAGACCATGCCACTCTTAGCGGTGAACTGAGTGGAATAATAAAATGAATAGCCTTTTATTTGCATCTAGGCATAGAGTAGTGAAAAAATTATTTGCCTGATAGGATAAAGAGTCTGTCTGTCTAATATTGGTGAGTCTATCGTCCAATTGATCCTTTACTCGCGTATAATTGTAGTTTGAGTAAGTGTAATTAATGGAGAGTAAAGGGTCTGAGTGTAGATAGATCCTTTATTAAATAAGATCAAACGAATTTCTAAGGCAGTAGGTAGTTCTTTACCAATTTGCCATTAAATTTATGTATAACTATTTAATCCATAACTAACTATAATAATCGAATTATGCTCTTCTTACAGCTCTGGGAAGTGCAACCTGTGACTTGAATTGTGGCGATGGCAATCCCTGTGGTGTGGCGGACACACCAGGTAGCATAGCTCTGTATGAAGTCACGAAAGAAGTGACAGCTTTGACAGTCTGGGTAGACCCTACTCTGAGTCTCACTGAGCCATACGTCATAGAAGTTGCAACTGTGAGTTGTACATCATTTTTAACGTTCAATTGGAAGCTCTGATTTTTTCAGAAGCCGAACTTAGCTGGATGGGGAAATGTAAATTAATGTTAGACATCACGCTCACTTTAATCAAAATCTGATTTACCAATAGGACAATTAGAGATGTTCTAAACTATAATGATGTTTTAATATTAGTTTACTTTATAATATTATCTTTTACAATAACTATCCTCCATTACCTTACTGAATCTAAATGACTTCCTAGACATTCAAATTGGTGGTTGGCAACACCACGGATTACATCGTGGACTGGGGGGATGGCTCTCAGTCTGGTGGATCGGGTACAGAGAACGCTGAACACGACTATCATGTGGCGGGCACATTTGACATAATAGGTAAGTTTCTGAATAGGTTTTTACCCAAAAAATTCTACAGAAAATTGAATAAGGGTCCATCAGATGCGAAAATACAATACTGCAGGTTCCATATTCTTGAAATACGAAAATGAAAGTTTTCCATTCGATTCCTATACTGCATCAGACATGGGAATACACATAATTCTTAAAAGCATTTAAATTGAATATGATCCAGTAAAATTCGACACTAGTAATGAAATTAGATAAATATGGTTAAAACCTAATTTTTTATCGTAACAGTTTTTATGGTCGCAAAACCTGATGTTCAAAGTGTGCTGCAAGTCACAGTCGTTCCTGAACCAATTTTCGAGTTGACATGTCCGACGATGTTCGAATTGGATGTTCCTGATAAATGTATTGTAACAAAGGCATTGCAGGGTTACGAATTCACTTTCGAAATGACTGCAGGTAGCGACTTGGAGAGTGTTACGAAAACAGGAAGTGTCCCAGGTAAGAATTATCGTATAAACGAGAAATGAATGTTGCTGTTCAATTTTCACAATGATGGTTTTAATAGTTAGTAATGATTTGACTTAGAAATTGTTATCTCAAATGCTATCCAGTTGTTAAATCTAGATATTGTAGAATAGGAAGAAAGGTCTATATAACATTTGTGAGTAAAGGGTCTATCGTCCAATAGATCCTTTACTCGCGTATAATTGTAGTTTGAGTAAGTGTAATTAATGGAGAGTAAAGGGTCGATCGTCCAATAGATCCTTTACTCGCGTATAATTGTAGTTTGAGTAAGTGTAATTAATGGAGAGTAAAGGGTCTGAGTGTAGATAGATCCTTTACCCGATAGGACTGAGGAAAAATCTCCAAACGCTCCTTACCTCATTTAATTTTAGTAATTGGTAATTGTTTTAGTTTTAATAATTGGCTTTAATTTTAGAGCTATTCTATAATAGCAGATAAAACGCAGCGTTTTACGGTTAAATGAATGGAAATAAAATTTCCAGTCTATACTATCGTTTTTACCGCCTTCCATTCATTCTTCGTGATTGCTTGAAGAGGCGTAACCTATTCGATGAAAACGCGGCGATTTATCTGCTAGTATAGAATGGGCCTAACCGCTGGTCTCTATCTCAGGTGCGTACTCTATGGTGTACGGAGGATCCACAGACACTAGTGCCACCACCAATGTCAATGCCCCTGGTATAGTGACAGCTATTGCACCTGCAGGCTCTCTGTTTGTCTACAACCCCACAAAACCGATAGCGATGGATGGATTGCTTACCCGAGTGGAGGCCACGCTTGACTCTGCCAGTGCAGATGCCGAGCTAGAAGTTATGGTTAGTAATAAAAGTAGTAATAAAGAAATTGTTATAGGAACTCAGATATTGCAGAGTTACCACAGGTCATGAACCAATCTGAACTTTATTAACTGCTCACTGCCATAACATGATCTATAAATTCCCACTTTCCGAGTACTGTGACATTCCGCCAGAAATTCTATGAAATTGTCGTAGTAGTAAAGTTATCTATATTGCTTTCAGAGTTTGAATGTACTTGTAATTATTGGATACATGTATTATTATTTTTATGTTGTCTTATTGATGAAAAACAGTACATATAATATATTTAGAGAAAGAAAAATAACGGACCACAGTCTGTTATCTTTACTAGCTCCATTACTGGTCCGTTATATAGGATTTGCAATAGACACCTCATTATATAGTAACCTATAAATAAATTATTATCTTTATTATTAATTATAAAAGGATCATCTATCTACGACGATAAATGTAAACGAAAAACCAGACGTAATTTATCGTACATTTAAAATCTCTGATGGTCATTTGTCGGACTATCGATAATATCTGATATTTGCGTAATGGACACTAACAAATGATTTTGCAACTGAGTAATTATGGTATTAAATTCCTCCTCTTTTCGTCTTAATTTATTTTCCTGTTTCTCCTCCTAGGCTCTTGTACCAGATTGTGCTGCAGGATCATTCTGCAGGGGTTCCTGCGCTACAGACTGCACCAATGAATGTGCTGGAGGATTAATTTGTTCCCAAACAGGTCGCTGTGCAAGCTCATGTCCCGCTACAGGTGTGTGTAATGTGTTTCAAATCATAAATAAGGGTTCGTCTTGGATTTCTGGTGAACAGTAATTTCTTTTTAATTATAAGTTTTATTAAATCATTTTAATTTCGTACAATTTTTTATCATCTGTTAGTATATTTTCAGTCTATTCTTTATCTTCTTCTTGAAGCTCATTTCTAACAAATATCTAAATTAAAGACAGTATCATTCGAACTGTATGACACGGTATGCTGAAGAAGTCCTTCCTAACCTCAAAATGTAACATTCTTTTCTAATTTACTATCGGATACTGTGTCATATCGGTCACTGTGTCACTGTGTCATATCGGTCACTGTGTCACTGTGTCATATCGGTCACTGTGTCTTATCGGTTACTGTGTCATATCGGTCACTGTGTCATATCGCTTACTGTGTCATATCGGTTACTGTGTCATATCGCTTACTGTGTCATATCGCGTACTGTGTCATATCGCTTACTGTGTCATATCGCTTACTGTGTCATATCGCTTACTGTGTCATATCGGTTACTGTGTCATATCGCTTACTGTGTCATATCGCTTACTGTGTCATTTCGGTTATTGTGATTTTACCCGACATTGAAAACAAAAGTTAGGTCTTGACATATTCGTATATAGGTACTGATATATAATGAGATTTTAAATACAGCTCTAATATGCAATATCATAACTATTGTTTATATTGATTTCTAAATGATTCACAGCATCCAGTGGCTACTCACTTGTCAGTCTCACTACAGTCACTGTACCAGCCAATGGCGGCGCCTCTGCTTTCATTGACGTGGATCCCCCAGTAGAGGTCCTGGAGGGAACTTTCATTGGATTTAAGAACTTGGCGGCAGCTGATGTAAGTATTTTGTGATGGTTCTTAAGGGCACACTGCAACTTTTTATACATTAACTGATATGTGAATAAATTTATTCCTTAACATCAACAATAGAATAATATTGAACTGTTTGATATAATTACGCCATCTAGCGGTGAAAACGTCAATCTCCGTGCGTGCGTTTGTCACGTTTGTGTTCATAATATTTGTCAGCAAATCTGTAGCAACGCCATCTAGCGGTACAACTGACTATTTATCCATTTAACCCTAATTTATCACCGGTTTCATTATACTAAGATGCATAATTTCTAGAATGTGTCACAATAATCTATGTCTGTTAGTTAATAAAATGAATCCTAGGAACTTTCAGCCTGTGCTTACTTATTTAATTGTTGCCGTGTTTAACTAATGTTTACCTCTAAGATCATGTCTCAAGATGGTTTGGATACAGCAGCTGGTGACAGACTCGTGGATTCTTCTGACACAACATCAATCACTACCTCTGATAAAAGGTACGCTCAATTTGACGCCTTCGATAGACCCTTTACTCACAAATGTTAGATAGATCCTTTACTCACAAGTGTTAGATAGACCCTTTACTCACAAATGTTAGATAGACCCTTTACTCACAAATGTTAGATAGACCCTTTACTCACAAATGTTAGATAGATCCTTTACTCACAAATGTTAGATAGACCCTTTACTCACAAATGTTAGATAGACCCTTTACTCACAAATGTTAGATAGATCCTTTACTCACAAATGTTAGATAGACCCTTTAATCACAAATGTTAGATAGACCCTTTACTCACAAATGTTCGATAGACCCTTTACTCACAAGTGTTAGATAGACCCTTTACTCACTAATGTTAGATAGACCCTTTACTCACTAATGTTAGATAGACCCTTTACTCACTAATGTTAGATAGACCCTTTACTCACAAATGTTCGATAGACCCTTTACTCACAAGTGTTAGATAGACTCTTTACTCACTAATGTTAGATAGACCCTTTACTCACTAATGTTAGATAGACCCTTTACTCACTAGTGTTAGATAGACCCTTTACTCACAAATGTTAGATAGACCTTTTACTCACAAATGTTAGATAGACCCTTTACTCACAAATGTTAGATAGACCCTTTACTCACTAATGTTAGATAGACCCTTTACTCACAAATGTTAGATAGACCCTTTACTCACAAATGTTAGATAGACCCTTTACTCACTAATGTTAGATAGACCCTTTACTCACAAATGTTAGATAGACCCTTTACTCACAAATGTCAGATCATTTTTTAACCTATTTTCCTTTAATTTACAACCATGGTCACGCTATTTAATAAATTTTAAATATTTAAATATTATACTAAATGCCTTCATTATCATATATAATGCGCATATATAACTTCTTTTCTTGAATTGTTTAGAGATACCAGACAGTTTTTTTCACTTCAGATATGCCGTACGGTTTCTGGTTGATCACCACCCCACTGTTGAGTTCATACCAGAATTCACGTGTACGATTCCAGCAGCCGTACCAGTGGCCGACGTACCCACCCCTTACGACGTCAATACCGAAGTCTACGCTAATATGAGTGCCGTCAAATTCTCCCTAAAAGTGAGATACGAAAATAAATAATTGAGTAGAATCAGGAGGACCTATGTAAATCTGAAAAGTCAAATTTATTATGTCCGACGATGCCGTTCTTACAGATCTATGTTTTTTTTTAAATAATTAAATGTAAACATCGTACCACCCGAAATGCTTCAGATTGACAACCAGTTCTCGAAGACCATTACGCTGGAAGAGGAAGGCCTGTGCCAGGTGGAAATTCCCGAGCCCACTTTACTGTCCGAACTTTGGATGGCTTTTGGCTCTATGACGGAAATAGACATCGTCTTCAGCTCGGTGAGAGGGGCCTGATTGTTGTTATTGAAGATTACTGACAGTGATATATTTTTGTTATTTTTAAAACTGTGTTATGAATTTCAGGGCTCTTCCATAGTGATGTTTGCCATGATTGACACCGATAAAGTCTACAACTACTACAACGGTGAGTTGTTTAGATGAAGAGTGGCTTCGAACTGATCAGTAGTACAGAAATAACAATTAACTATGATGATCTATGTGCAACTTGTTTGCAGATGTAATACTTTCAGCTCAATTCACATTTTGAAACTTCCTGTTCCAAAATTTGATAAAATTTTTTCAACATTTAGAAAAAAATCACAGGATGATATTACATCTATTCGACCATTTGACGGACATTAATTTTATTGATGATATTGACTATTTTAACTATCTCTATTGAAAATATTTTGTGTTTTGAATATTTGAATAGTATTTAATATTTAACGTTATCTTTTTTATGGCTAAATAAATAATATTTTAAGAATTCTTATAATGACCTGCATAGCTGTTTGAAATAAATAGTCAGTTATTCACTTCATTAATTAAGCCTAAAATTCTATTTCTAAAGATCATATATTTCACTACGAATAAATAAATAAATAGTAAGGAGAGTTAGTTGGAATAAATAAATATCGTTCATTTGCGAGACCACAGTCCTAAAATAGCTATTTTTCAGGAGAGGCATTTTTGTACTTGTAATGTACGTACATTCAATGGTATATCGTTAGGACATTTAGCCTCTCTAGCGGCCAATGTTTGAGCTACAATGATGAAAATTATTCTACCGAAATACTAACTATTTTGAGATTTATATGCCTATATATGGATAACTCTATATTACATGTTTTGTGTTTATGACGTTGTTCCTGCAAATGAGTGATAAATAAATGAATAATGTTTTTATCAGATGCCAGGACGGGATACACCTGGGCCCTTCCCTTGACCTACCCAGTAGAGGGCACTTACAGATTGACGGGAGAAGCTTTTAACGCGAGGGGAAAGGTATTCATCTTATGATATTAATTTCGAAAAGGAAGGGAAACTATGTAGAAATGGCTATATAATAATTTAATGATAAGATAAGATGTGTTGAGTCTTAGATTAGTAGTTAAAGAATATATAGGTATTTACATTATTAATCTATGCTAATTAGGTTTTATGCTGGAGAAAAGATTTGAAGAGTTTAAGCGTGAGAGAAACAATTAACGAATGCATTTTTCACATTGGCATTAATGTGGCTGATCCTTCAGTTGAATTGAGTGCTCAATCCGTTGATTCCCCAGGTGACATTTGACAGCTTGATTCACGTGGTTCCGAACATCACAGACGACTGGACTCTAACAGCTACTTGCCTGTGCCTCGACTGGGATGGAGGTGAGTGAGACTGAAAAAATAATTCTTATCTATGGTCAAAATTACAAAGGAAATAGAATAAATCGAACATTTGTGAATTAAGGCTCTAAGAGGTAGATGAATCCTTTGATCTCAGAGAATTTTATTTTGTGTTGGCGTAATTAAGTTCTACAGTTTCTTGACTACTTGCATGGGTGTGCATTTCTTGATTGAAATGTAAATAAAGGAGTGCGTAACTTTTCATGTCGTGTGCAAAGTGCTAGTTTTTCTATTTCTGTTCAGGATATGACCTAGCACTGGAGTGGCCCTCTGCCGCTCACCCTCCTTGGAACGCTACCATCAACATCACATCCATCGTCACTCTGCCTGATGGCGGAACTACCGTGGTGATTGTCAATCGTGAGTACTTACTCTAAAAAGAAAGATTTCTGTGTTTCAAGATGTAAATCACTAATGACTTAAGTTAATTATCTTCCAATTCACCTTACATCAAATAAAGACACAGAGTAAACTAAAAAATTATAGAATATAGCATGCATCAGCTATGGTTCCTGAAGTTAAAACTGGTGGAACATAATTAAATTACAAACTGTGCTAACTGAAAGAAAATTGTTTTCAAAGTTTTTTTTCCATTTGAAATTGGACTTTGGTTCTGTTAGAAAGAAATGTAGGTTGTTTATCATATAATTCTAGGCATCTAAATATGGTAAAATTTCAGTCAAATTCCTTCCTATTTGGACGAAGATAAAAACTGTTTTGTAATGTATTATATTCGGGTATTTACTCATTCTTTTAATTCTCAAGAAATACTTTCCATTTCAATTAATAATGGTTTCCAAAAATTCTTACAATATATCATTTTCTCGCAGCTGAAGAAGTGTTAGATTTCGAGACTTACGATGGGGCAGCTCCTGGCGGTGCATCAGGTACAGCCAAGCCCTTGTCTTGGAACAAGCAAATCACTTCGATTGCTGGTAA
Organism: Caprella mutica; assembly: GCA_947561585.1. NCBI lineage: Eukaryota > Metazoa > Arthropoda > Malacostraca > Amphipoda > Caprellidae > Caprella > Caprella mutica. Next base: position 256,011 of record CANNZV010000081.1, on the reverse strand, counting down.
CCACACAGTGACAGCTTACCTTTCCAACGAGATATCATCTACCTTCACCATAGCCACGGTAAGAAATGTTCATCTACAATAACTCATTTAACACATTTTTTTTAAAATATTAATGATTTCAGATTTGATTTTTGATTTTCATTTCAATTCCATATTGCAATATCATCTGTTTCATTTATTTATAAATATTTTTTAGCAGGCTTCACTGAAAAACATGGCCTTCAGTTAAGATTGTGGTAAACATTTGAATTAATCTACTTCCCTATCCTATGAGCAGTACCACCGGTCGATCATATTGCAAAATAAGTATTATTTATTAAAAAAAAATTCTCGACATCTATATATGATGATTTGAATGCTTTTTTGTTGTCAATGGATTGTGCTGGACTTTAGCTATTTAAATCTATTTAAGTTATTCAATTCTTCATTCAGTTACATATGGCGTTTTATGAGTTCATTTAATTCCAAAATGTGAATTTTGATGTCAATCTAATTGGTCAACTGCTAATGCACATCAGTTTATGTAATATTTTCTAAATGCCAGTACGAAGTTAAAGAAGCCATCAGGAACATCACGGCTGAACTCACTTGGATCAACAATGGCAATGAGCAACCTGGAACTGGGCCTGAAAAGGACATCTACATCCTCAACAAGACGGTACTCATCTACCCCTCGACACGGACAGGTAAAATACTCACGAGAAATAGAGGAATAAAAGCGAGACATGTCTCACACTTATTTGATTGTCATAAGTCTGAGACACAAAAGAGTGAGGCATGCCTGTATTTCTTATTTATCTATTTTTTAAATATGATACCTGCAGGGTATTTTTTTTATAGATGACCGGAGACGTGGAACCGTCCGATAATTCGAAACTATTAATGTTTTAATGGTGTTCAACAGGTATTCCTGACAAGTGGAGGGTGAGTGTGAACGGCACCGTCATCATAGAGACTGACAACATTCCCTTCACTGACATGGTCTTCAACACCACATTCGATGCGGTAAATTATATACTTCTATTTTACCACAATTCTCTGATATAACTATTTCAAAATATTCATTTTTATTATAAATGATATCTCATGTTTATTAAATTCAGTTTGATATTGATATCAACTGTTCAAATTTTAAAACTGAAATTTGATTAAAAAATCAATCTCAAGTGAAAAGATTTTTACGCGTAATGGTTGAATAATTTTTTTTCTCGTGTTAGTGAAAAATCTACTTCAGACCGATAAAATGTAGCATATTGATATTTTTCCATTATATTTTACAGGAGGCTGACTACTACGTGACGGTCAGTGGTTGGAACAGCATACAGGATTGGATTGATTCGCCGCCTATTTTCATCACCGTGGTTAACAAAATTGCAAACTTTAGACTGGAGGACAGCTTGCAACTCACCAAACCGGTAACAGATCACTTTATAGAAATTCACATTTTTGAAAAATAGTTTCGAACTATTATTTAATTGCAATTTACATTGGGAACGTTTTACTATGCGGACACTCACAGTAATTGAAAAGTGTCTATTAAGGTTGGTCAAGATTAGTCAATTAGAATATCTGAATGCTAGATTGTTTTCTGATGAACGTTAACACCAAGTTTTCGAGTACTGTAAGTGTCCGAGTGCGAAATCACATAGTGTTCCTCGGTTCGATTATCGACCTAATTAATAATTACCAATTTCAGGGTGAGACACTCGTTGTACAAGCTGTTTACGACATTTTGACTCCCATTTCCTGTCTGGTGGTTGACTGGGGCGATGGCAGTGTCACTGAGACGTATGGCAGTCAGGCGAGGTGTAACGAGACCCACGCCAACGCTAAATACATGGGACTGCTTACCAACCCTTACGATCTCGCACATGCATATTCGTGAGTACAAGCCTTTTTTAATTAGTAACTTTATTTGGCTTTTCTACTTACTTTAAATCTAGTGTTTGATAGGGTATTGCTATCTAGAAATACTCACAAATTAACCATATTTCAATTGGAGTTAGAAAACTGAAAAAATATATATAGGTAATTTGGTTGTAATGGAATATATCATTGACTTGAAACTGATTTAAATATTAAAATTTCATCTTGTGATTTTGAACACAATTTTTATAAGTTAGAAGTTAAACAAATTGCATCTACCTTTAACTAGAGAATGGAACATCATTTTTGAAAAGTTATTTTTTCATCCAAAACGAAGCCAAAACCATAGAGTTAGATTTCATTTCAAGAATCGTGTTTGTGACCAACAAATCACATGATGGAGATTTTGTTTTTCTGGTAATCACACTTTTTCAATTGTTAAAATGTATTTATATCAGTTTTCTCTATTTCTAGGAACGAAGGCGAATACAAAATAGTTGCATTAGCGTTTGACGAATTCCTTCAACTTCCCGACCAACTTGACATCGTAGTTGCAGATCTACCGTGCAACTACCCTAACGTATCCATCGTCAATCAAGTGTTCTACTCCTACTCTGCTAGAACTTTATTTAAATCCCTGATGGTAGTGGAAGAAGGAGTTACGCAACCTTTGGACTGTAACGGCACCATTCCACCTATAGAGTGAGTACTCTCATATAATATTAATAATTTACCATTACTTGGTTAAACTTGAAATTTGATATCGCATAGGAAGGAGCAAATTGTTGGATTTTATTAATAAGTATCTGTTTCTTTTAGACGTTTCTGGACAGTTGTTCAAATTGATGCACAGTCTCTTTCCCCGCTTGGTGAAGTTGCTGTCAAAGACGTTTATCCATCATGGAACTATTCGCAACTGAGTATACCGAAGACACAGCTGGATGTTGGTCACTACAAAATCAAATACCACGTCACTTTGAAAATGAAGTATGACTTGACAAGAGACAGTGAAACTTACCTTGAAATTATACCTGTAAGTTTTGATTCTACTCGATATTTCTGCACTAATGAATAATTAACATTCATAACTAGCAAAATGTGTCATCATTTATGTTAGTTACTGAAAGGTTCTCCTCCACAGAGCCCCCTAGTGGGTATCATCATCAATGGATCCATGTCTGCCCTCACCAGAGGCTTCTCCCAAACACTGGACTTGGAACCTGGACTTCTTAGTTACGATCCGGACGATATCAGTGAACCGGTAAAGATAAATAACATCAATCAAAGTTTAAAATGAATGGGAAAAATATATTATATTTTTCATAAGATGCCCTTTCATTTTCAAATAATAATTCCTTTTATTTCCAATAAACTTAAACAGGGGTAGCGTTTGAAATTCAAATCTTATTGAAATCTAACTTATTATTAAAAGTTTGAAAATAGTATTGATGTGCAATACTGACTATTTCGATTTCCGAAATAATATTTCGATTTTCGAAGTAATATTTCGACTTACGAAGTAATATTTCGAATTTCGAAGTAATGTTCCTATTCGGTTTTCAGTTAACGAACATCACGTGGTTCTGTCGTCAAATCAGTCCAGACGAAGGAACATTCACTTTCGACGGAGAGGGCATGCCAATCGACACAGGCACAGCTCTGGACATACCGGGGCCTTTGGGAGCCCTGGGCAGAACTGGAGGGGGTTGTTTTGGGGAGGGGAATGGTACGCCTTCTATCAATTACTTCCGCTTACCGAAATAGATTGAAATCTAATGATAAAAGATACAACTTTATTGCATGACTAAAATGCATAATGCATGTTCAACATACATAAACATTCTATTATAATTAATTTTACATGGATTTATTTCAGTCCAGCAAGCCCATACATTGTCTAAGGCCTTTTTCAATTCTCTATATTATTCGCCTATTTTTAGTAGCTCCTCCATCAATTATAATCTTTGAATTTAGTTCTTACTATTTTTTTTATAATGAAATATATGATGAAGTTGGTAATTCATCTAGAAATTACTGTAAAATATTAATTTATTTAAAGGTAGTCACGGATATACTTAATTGAATGAGAGTTAAATAGGTCAAATTCATTATTATTCAACGTATTTGAAGTGAATTAATAATTTACTCTACCTCAGGAGCTCTAAATCTGGATGAAGTGAATTACCTCTTTGAAATGTCCTCATTCTTGTACGCCACTGGAGTGTTCGAAATATCGGTAGTGTTTCGAAAAGATACGAGAGTCACCACCACCAAGATTGAGTTGACGATAACGCCAAAACCACCTCCTGAAGTCAAAATAGAGTGAGTTCATCATCTTAAATGTCATTCAGATTACTGGAATTAGTTAAGTCATCTCGAAGAAATTACTCCTTTTGCAAACTATTCTCCATGAAAATATATGTTAATTACGTGGGTGAAGATCAAATTAACATTTTAATTAACATTTTTAACCTCAACTGGATCAAATCAATTGAGTAAATAAAAACGTATTCAATATTTAATACTTCGGCGAGAAATATAAATAAATAGATAGTAATATTCAATAGTTATTCAATATAAAAGTTTCTCTCATGCACAGATGTGGATCAGATAGTTTATGCTGGCCATTTGGAGATGTGAAGCTGATTAACCCTGCTCTCAACCTTGGACTTGTTGGCTCTTGTACTGATGCCTGTGGTGAACCACACACCCACACCTGGGAATTCTTTGATGTGTGAGTCTCTATAAACTGAGAGTACAAAGTTAGAATAATCTGGATCATAATCAGATACAATAACGTAGAATAGATAACACCTTGATGAATTCTATTAAATCATTAGTAGTGATATATGCGAAGAATACTATTCCTTTTACCCTGTGTGGTTTTATAAGACATTTCTTATACAAAAAAAGCTTTATATAAATCACAATGCTTGTTGACTTTGGATTATTGTATCTTTAATAATTATGAAGTAACTTCTAAAAAGTGTCACCAATTTATTATTCTTAATTCTCAGTGATAGGAATCCTGTAGTGATCGAAAATGGCTGTGATATATCTTCTGGTGATGGCGCTATGGTAGTGTCTGCCGAACCTCCCGCTTGTGTAGCCCGTAAGATTATATCAAGAATAATGCAATGTAGGATATGTGATAGAAAACCTGCAATAATAACTATTTCTAACGTCTAATTTTTCCTTTGTTTAGCATTCAAAACTTCTCTAGAGGGTAATGCCGTAATATTAAATCCTGAATTCTTCGAGGTGAACCCGACGGTGGAGAAATACATTATTCGACTAACTATCGCTACAGCCGCTGGCGCTGTTGGGTGAGATTGATTTCTGTATTATTATCACTATTCATCTCAATACCTTATCAATAATTTTCGAAAGGTAATTTAAAATGAACGTTGATATTTCTTTTATGGAATTCAAGCTTTCGAATAGAAAGATGTCTTCGAATCCTCGAATCCTCAAAACCTTCAACGTTAGGTTTACATTACCCAAATACGAAAATTCCGTTGGGTGAAAAACAATTCAATAAAATCTTAGAATTATTTGAAGGTCTTTATGCTGATACATATTTTTCGTTATTTCTACAGATTTTCAGAGACAAAAATTCAAGTGAATAAGCCTCCTTCCTCTGGTGATGGCACTTTGGTATTCAATCAAACGCTGTCCGTTATATCTCGCTATAACGTTGATTGTTTTGACTGGATAGACCCTGAAAATCTGGGAATTGAATCATACACATATTACTACTTAGAAGAGCAACCAGACGGTTCCCAAACTAAAGCTATATTGGCATCTACTAGACAAAACACTCTACCTGCTATACTACCACTTGGAGTCCACGAACTACATGTAGAAATCCGAGATGTGCTAGGAAGTTACACAGACATTACATTAGGAGCTGCAACTGCTCATATGCCAACAGAAGAAGAGTTGGCTGCATACGATCCAGCAGCAGTTATGCAAGGCTTCACCGACACTGGAGACACAATCATGTTAGAAATGACTATCAAGGCTTACAATTCTATCCTAAGGAATTCAACCGCCGCTGCTTTAGATCCAGCAAAACTTGCAAATATGACAGCTGAAGAAATTGATGAGCTTCTGATACATTTGGCAAACATAACAAACAACCAAATTCAGCAAATACTCAACGGTGCAGCTCCTGCAACTCTCTCCCAATTGACATCGACTTCAGAAACTCTTAGCAGTATTGTTGCAACAGCTTCTATGACTGATATGGCTGCTTACACTCGAAATGCTAATAGTAGAGTTGATGTAGTAGCCATTCTGAATAGGATGACAGATTCTATGGAATCATTAGATGTTCCCACCCCGCAACAAATGGAACCATTCATTAGCAGTTCTATGAGTACCATGACTTCAGAAATGAGCACTTGCAATAAAATTATACGGGCAAACGACAAGGCACCGCCATACGATATGAAATATTCTGCCGATAGTATGGACTATAATCCAGCTTTACCCGATTATGAAGCTGAAGGTAAATCACCAAGTGATTTTGAGATTCCAACCGACAAAGATTCCATTCTAACCCAAAATGTTCTAGAAAATACGAAACAGATATGTCAAGTAACTACTGATGAGATGTTGGAGGTAATGGACAGAATCGTTTTAACAGCGATGAAGAAAATGGTTAAAGGAGACTCAATTTCTACAACATCAGATCAAGGTGCCGAAATGGTATTGACTAAACTTGGTGAAGAACAACTAGAAAAGGGTCTCAAAATATCGTCAACGAAAGAGACATTGGCAGCCATTGAATATTTCCCAAAGTTCTGTCCTTCCCGCCAATTCAACCCATATACGATATGCCGAACTGAAATCGGTTTCACATTCATAGTATGGCCTTGTGTTACTCAATTTTATACGAAATCAGCTTCATTCTTGGCGGAATCTACAACAGTTATTCAGGCTGAGGTTAGTCTTGAAAATGGGAAAGTTCCAGTTGCAAATCAGCCTAATGACATTATAATTGAAATTCCTCGTAAAGAAATAGTAGTGTTGGAAGCTATTAACGTAAATGTGTCATCCACAATACTGCCGTACATTCCCTTGGTATATCATTACTACAATATTACAATACCGGATGCTGCTTTAACAATTCAAATCACTCCAGGAGGAAGTGTTGATGGGATGATAATGCTAATTGGATACATGAAATATCCTCTACCAAAACCTGAGGGCTACTGGAAAAAGTTTATGATCAGTGATTATGTTAACGACAACGGTACATACAGTATATTCTTGCCAAGCAATGATGTTCAGAATAAAACTGGAAAATTCATAATTGGAGTTGGAGTCTTGAAAAGTGCAGGAGATGCAGAAGAACTGTCAACTGACAGCCTAAAGGATGAATTCGAAGATTATTCATTGAAAATTACTTTAGCAGGCTGCTATTTCTATAATGAAACTGCAAAATTGTGGTCTTCAAAAGATACTATTGTATCCAGAAATTCTGAAAGAGTTACCACTTGTAAATCTAACCATCTCACTGGGTTTGGATCAGGATTTATTCCGACCCCGAATAGCGTTGACTTTGAGTTTATTGTTGCAAATTTGGGTTTCATCGATAACGCCACACTCTACGTTGTTCTAATTTTATTGTTAGTATTGTATATATTGATGATGATTTGGGCAAGTTATACAGACAAAAAAGACTTGGAAAGACTTGGAGTCGTTCCACTTCCAGATAATAAAGTAGAAGATCGTTATGTTTATGAACTAACTTTTTACACCGGACCTGACAAAGAAGCTACGTGCGAATCTAATATCAATATCATACTTTCTGGAGATAATGGCGAGAGTGAAGTACGAAAACTACCAGAACCTAGTTTGAACCTCTACCGGAGATATGACCGTAACGGTTTTGTGATGACTACTCCTGCTCCTCTTGGTCACATCCATTTCCTCCGAATTTACCATGACAATAGTGGAAGACCTCCTTACGACTCTTGGCAAGTGGAAAGAGTAGTAGTCAGAGATTTACAAGAGCGACACACTTATAACTTTGAAATCAATGCATGGCTAGCTTTCAGTAGAGACGAAGGGCTTATTGACAGGGTCTTTAGTTGCACAGATAATACTGATGATGATATTGAATTTTCTTCTAAAATGTACTCGAGAGTAAATCGAAGTGCTAATCAGGACCACATGTGGCTCGGAATCTTCTTACGACCAGCAGGATCTCGGTATTCGAGAAAAGAGCGTGTTACTGTCGCATTTGTCTTCTTGTACTTATCGATGATCTGCAACGCGATGTACTACCAAAGCTCGGAGGAAACGGAGGTTGATGCCCTCTTCTCCATTGGTATAATTCCAATTACAGCTACTTTAGTTATGACTGGCTTTCTCGTATTGATATTCGTATATCCAATATGTCTCCTGATAACAATGGTCTTCAAACGAGCAAGACCTAAAGAATTGAAGAGATGCAGAGCCCTGGATGCTATTGAAGATCAAAAGTATGAAGAACTGGAAGAGAAGAACAATATTTCGAAACTGGAAGAGTATAACGTCAAATATGCAGAGGATGATGAAGAGAAGCCGAAAGAAGTGCCAGTTGTAAAATGTTTACCGTGGTGGACAAGAACAGTTGCTTGGATCATATGCTTCGTAGCAATGGCAGCTTCTATATTCTTCGTTTTCACATATGGAATTCAATGGGGAAATATTAAAACGATTAAATGGTTCTCCTCCTTCTTCACATCTTTCTTCATTTCTTTGATAGTGAGTCAGTGGATTAAAGTGGTCGTTTTCGCTTTATGTGGATCTGTATTTTCTTCTGTATCACTAGGAATTGACGATGTCGATTGTGACGAGGAACTACCATCATTAAAGAAAGATGAACAGTGGAATTATGAAACAGAAGTAGACTCATTGAACATCAGGAAAGTACATAAAGTTGAAGGCGTCGATCCCAACTGCAAAAAACACAAACGTCTGCGTAATCAACTCAAAAAGGAAAGAGAAATGAAGAGTGTTGCACGAGGGGTTGTAATGTACTGCTTTTTCCTAGCCATTCTTCTTGTGATAGTTTATGAGAGATTGGATAGTAACAATTTTCTGATGAAACGTCACCTTGAAAACACTTTCATAAAGCCTGGACACTTGGTTTTCGATGTTCAATCAAAAGTAAGTTTTCATCTATGAATTATACTCTTATGTATACTAAAACAATTTGTTAAATAATTGAATGATGTATTTTTTAACATTAATTTATATTTTCCTTCACAGATGGTAACAAAAGATGACTTCTGGAGCTGGTGCCACAACGTGCTCGTGGATGAGCTACTCGTGGGAAAACATTACAACGGTGATCAGCCGCTGGGACTCAGAGGTTTCCTTGATGATAAAACTAACAGAATTATAGGGTACGCAATTATTCGACAAACACGAGTTCATAGATTCAGTTGTGAAATGCTTCATCCAATGGAGCTAGCTATCAAAGAGTGCACTGGTGGACGAGGAATGGATAAGGAAGATAATAGAAATTACTGCTCAGCCTGGAAATCTGCCCCGACTTTCCCGGGTTCGTGTCTCATCGAAGAGTTCAAATACCGTGATTCAACTCTTCTTAAAACACTTCCATACTGGGGCAACCTGGGCTACTATGGAGCAGGTGGATACGTCGTTAGGTTGAAAGGTGCTGGCAGTACAATCAAAAAGAAATTCACGGCTCTACAACAGCAGCAATGGATTGATAAAAGAACTAGAATTGTTATGGTCGAGTTTTCTGTGTACAACGCGAACGTGAACTTGTTCACTCTTTGCACTATTACAGCCGAATTTATCGAAGGAGGTGGCATCGTTACCAAGTGGGGTTTCCAGCCTGTTAAATTACTGACTGTTGGTACTAGTCTAGGAAATCAAATTGGAAATTTGTGCAAGATATTCTTTTGTATTGCTACAGCCATATTCACCGTTAAGGAGCTCTGGAAAATGAAAAATGAAAAATGCAGTTATTTCTCATCTTATTGGAACATGACAGAACTTATTTTGCTCTTAGTGTCATACACAGCTATTGGTTTGTTTTTCTACAAGACTTACCTTACTGAAGAAGCTATAAAACTATTCAATGTGACGCAGGGAAATGCTTACGTTAGGATGGATCCTGCCATCAACATCGACAACTACTATGTTTTCTTATTGGGATTCATCATGTTTTTCTCCATTCTGAAACTGATCAAGCTTTTGCAATTCAATAAACGTATGAATCTTCTAGCTCTCACCATTGGAAAATGCTGGGACGAACTGCAGTATTTCTTCATTGCATTTGGTGTTGTCTTTTTCGCATTTGTTGCTCTGTTCTACTTCATGTTCAAGAGACAAATCATAGATTTCTCTCACGTAATGGGCAGTGTTTTGATGTGCATCTCTATGATGCTGGGCAAGTTCGAGTTCCAGGCAATGAAAGAAGCTAATGAACTTTCACCAATTCTCTTTTTCGTGTTCTCTGTTATTAACAGCACCATCTTGATTAACATCATGTTGACCATCATTCTTCAAGCCTTCAACGAAATAAAGACAGACCTGAGTAAGAAAGCCAATAAATATGATCTCCTGGACTTTATGTGGAAATCCTTCAGGAAAAACATCAAAATGCAACCAGATGCCATCAATCAAGTGAAAACGAAGACCACAGACAAGAAAATTATCACTGGCTGGGAAGATCTTGAGAACGAGCCAGAAAACCTGCCCGATAAGGTAAGTTCTCAAAGAATATTTTAATACATAGAATATTTCTTACTTAGTTTTGATAGCTAGGTATAATCTGAACGTCTCTTATCTAAGGTGGACGATCTGATGTCCTACATCAGCAAGTCTTTCTTCGGTGGCAAATTGGATGCAAAGAACAACAAAGCGATGAAAGAAGCTCTATTGAAAAGGCAGCAACAAAATGATTTCAGAACCACTCATAAAACTATTATGACTGGAGATGATTGAGCCTATTTATTTATTTCCAGAAAATTGATTAATTGGTATCTATTATATATTAGATTGTAATATTAAAGGTGTTGAAAATCGTTACGAAATATATCTTTACATCACGAAGCTCTAGAATATCTCTACTAAAGAATGTGATGTTGTAAATTATATCAGATTCATAATTATGAAACTATTTGACTATTATAACTAACTCTAAATTCTAAAATTGCAATTCAAAATGTGATACCTCATTTCTACCACCAATCTTCTGGTGATATTATTTTAAAGTTTTTAAACCACTATTAAAGATCATAAGATTATTATGTCAGAGTTTAATCGTGAAAAACTTATAATAATTATAGAAGTATTTTTCATATATATTTTGTCTATATATAAGTAATGACATTAATATATATTTATATATGTCATGTACATCACAGTGTGATATTAACTCTAGTTATTCTATTTAAGTATATAAATTCAATGGTAAAGAACAATCAACCAAATTTCACAATTTTCCCAACATTTAATAAAGTAATAATTACTACATATTTACTAATGCATACTTTGTTATATATTTATTATATTATTGTGGATGACAAAGTATTGATTACTATCATTACTAAATAAACGATAAAAAAAATTAGGAAATATATGTAATATGAATACATAAATATATAATAAAAATATAACTATGAATTGTTTCAATTTTTAACATTACAGTATTCGTAAAGTGGCTGACCTGACAGGTCAATCACTAACTTGACCCAGATTGGTGTTAAAAGTAACTTTCCGAGTTCTGCGACTGTTCCCGTGCTTACATATTAATTTTCTTCACTTTAGTGTTGATTCTTTTTCTTCAATTAAAAATATTTACGATTCTGCTAGGCATTTGGAAAGGTTCTTTCTTATCATCGACCACCAAAGCGTTTTGGATTTTCTGCAGAAGAGCTGTCGAAACCGTGTTCGTATTGTGGTGAAGAACTGCCCAGCATTCTCCCTCTTGAATCTCTTCACCAACAACCTGGTTGGAAATGGTCAATATTTTATTTGCATTTCAATATAATCCTGAGATTTAAAGTTTTACGGCTAATAAGAAACATCTTTCAGTTCTTGTGTTTCCATTATACCATTACTGATATAGTGTCTAAATTGCTGTAATTCATCAGGCCGCTTATACTAAAATGAGGAAACAAACTAAAGAATACATGACTAGAGTGCAAACAAAGCAAATAGTTCTGTTTACCTTTTTCAAAGTGATTCCAGCACTGTAGTCCAAAGTGTCGTCAAATCTCTGTCTCCCCGCACCCAGTGCCGCACTAACCTCTCCTATCACCAGCGCCTTCTGTCCCACTATGGTACCTAGGGGGGAATGCAGTTAATATCAATTTTAATATCTTATGGAAATTTAAATTTATGTTCAGAGGGTAGATGTAGGAATATAGGTGTTTAATGTAAACCCATAACACGATGGTTACCAGACATTTCGTCGACAGGACGTTAGGTCGACAGTACGTCACAAATGTGCAGAGTATCAAAAATTCTATCATTAAAAATGGTCCTATATTATACTTCTTTATTAATTTTCTGTTTATACAAATTGCCGAAATATCAGACAGTTCCACCCCGGTATATTCCACCCTAAGTATATTCTACCCCGGTATATTGCACCCAAGGTATATTGCACCCTAGGTATATTCCACCCCGGTATATTCCACCCTAGGTATATTCCACCCCGGTATATTCCATCCTAGGTATATTCCGCCCCGGTATATTCCACCCTAGGTATATTCCACCCCACTTTACGAGTTAGGTTTGTTAGTTATTGATATTAATCATTTTTTAATATTTTATGTAATAGGTACTAGGTAACTTTCATTTTCATTGTAGTGAAATAAACCTTTTGTTGGGTTCACAATCTGTTTATTTTTCACTACACATGTGATAGAACAGCAGAAAGAAAGGTTGTGTGAACGCTTTTTATCAGTTGAGATATTTTGATTTTAAATCGCAAGCTGATGTTCTTCATTATAGCCAACACAACAGTGATAGTAACTGTAAGATGATGTCATATAGTACTTATTGCTATTTTTATATATTTTAAATTTAGTATTTTGACTTCGAGTGAAAGGGGTGTAAAATGGTTTTTGGCCGAAAAAAATTTCTAAACCTTTTACATGATTTTTTTTGACTAGGTTGTTGATGGCGATGAAAAGGACTATTGCACAGGGTTCTAAGACTGGGGGTATTATGTTCTTTTTGTACATGGAGAGCTTTTGACTACGGAAGTTTTTGTCCCAGAACCCAAACAAAAATTTATAAGCAAAAAATAGAAAACATTGAATGGGTTGTCTCTGCCAGTGGACCTCCTCCACACCTCTTTCAACCATCGTTGTAAGAGTATATACTGCAGTTTCATGTTAAAAAGAATTAATATTAACTTGTTCAACATTTAAACTTTGAAATAAATTACCAAACTATGAATATTTGTATTTTTGTCTATTAAGATAAAGTTTCAAAAAATAACTTGAGCTACCTCTGAATATGGTCCAATTGTCTCAGAATATCGTCTGAGTTATTTTTTCATAGGTACCAAGTATTTAACAAATGACCATCTGAAAATAAAATCTCTGCGGTTTTTCGTCACCCTAATGATCATTGTCACTGGGGTGGAATATACCTGGGGTGGAATATACCTGGGTGGAATATACCTGGGTGGAAAATACCTGGGGTGGAATATACCTGGGTGGAATATACCTGGGGTGGAATATACCTGGGTGGAATATACCTGGGGTGGAATATACCGGGGTGGAATATACCGGGGTGGAATTTACCGGGATGGAATATACCTGGGGTGGAATATACCGGGATGGAATATACCTGGGGTGGAATATACCGGGGTGGAATATACCAGGGTGGAATATACCAGGGTGGAATATACCGGGGTGGAATATACCAGGGTGGAATTTACCGTGGTGGAATATACCTGGGGTGGAATATACCGGGTTGGAATATACCGGGGTGGAATATACCTGGGTGGAATATACCTGGGGTGGAATATACCGGGGTGGAATATACCGGGGTGGAATTAACCGGGATGGAATATACCTGGGGTGGAATATACCGGGATGGAATATACCTGGGGTGGAATATACCGGGGTGGAATTTAACGGGGTGGAATATACCTGGGGTGGAATATACCGGGGTGGAATATACCGGGGTGGAATATACCGGGGTGGAATTTAACGGGGTGGAATATACCTGGGGTGGAATATACCGGGGTGGAATATACCTGGGGTGGAATATACCGGGGTGGAATATACCGGGGTGGAATTTAACGGGGTGGAATATACCTGGGGTGGAACATACCGGGGTGGAATATACCAGGGTGGAATATACCAGGGTGGAATATACCGGGGTGGAATATACCAGGGTGGAATTTACCGTGGTGGAATATACCTGGGGTGGAATATACCAGGGTGGAATTTACCGTGGTGGAATATACCTGGGGTGGAATATACCGGGTTGGAATATACCGGGGTGGAATATACCTGGGTGGAATATACCTGGGGTGGAATATACCGGGGTGGAATATACCGGGGTGGAATTAACCGGGATGGAATATACCTGGGGTGGAATATACCGGGATGGAATATACCTGGGGTGGAATATACCGGGGTGGAATTTAACGGGGTGGAATATACCTGGGGTGGAATATACCGGGGTGGAATATACCGGGGTGGAATATACCGGGGTGGAATTTAACGGGGTGGAATATACCTGGGGTGGAATATACCGGGGTGGAATATACCTGGGGTGGAATATACCGGGGTGGAATATACCGGGGTGGAATATACCGGGGTGGAATTTAACGGGGTGGAATATACCTGGGGTGGAATATACCGGGGTGGAATATACCAGGGTGGAATATACCAGGGTGGAATATACCGGGGTGGAATATACCAGGGTGGAATTTGCCGTGGTGGAATATACCTGGGGTGGAATATACCGGGTTGGAATATACCGGGGTGGAATATACCGGGGTGGAATTTACCGGGGTGGAATATACCTTGAGTGGAATATACCGGGGTGGAATATACCGGTGTGGAATTTACCTGGGTGGAATATACCTGGAGTGGAATATACCGGGGTGGAATATACCGGTGTGGAATTTACCGGGGTGGAATTTACCGGGGTGGAATATAATTGGAGTGGAATATACTGGGGTGGAATATACCTGGGTGGAATATACCTGGGTGGAATATACCGCGGTGGAATATACCTAGAACCATGAAAAACATATTCAATTGAAATAACGAGTTAAGATGTAGAATAATATTTTTTTTACATGATCTTAATATGAAGTAGTAAGATAACTTGGTGCTCACCCTGTACTTTCTCCAATTTTTAATCTCCACCACTAATTCATTATTGGAGAGAAGGGTAAGGACTATTTTTTGGTCTTTGATAATTCCGTTGAAAAAGGTTTCTAATTACTAATTATATAATTGAAAGAAAATAATAATAAATAAAAACCATTGATGTTCTCAAAGTCACTTACTTTATATGCAATAGTTTTCATTTTTTTTTTTTCTATGACTCATTATATTAAATTGCTAGTCCCTCAGACGCAATAAATCTCTCTCTCTCTCTCTCTCTCTCTCTTTCATTCATTTGAGATTCATTAGGTGGGTATAAATAGTTTTATCTTTTTAGAGAAATGAACAACTTGGCATTAATCAGCTCTTTCTTCCGGCGGTGAATGATAATTACTTTAATTGGAGATATTTGTGTGCGCCTCAGATATATTAATTAAAAACTTACAGGAGAAGAGTTAAGGCGCTTCAAATCGATTCCTAGTTGGAAATTTTGGTAGATTTTTTCATTAATATGTTGTTTTGACATTTAATTCAATCATATTTGATGTTTCGATTCCAAAATTTGAATTTTCAGTCTGTAATTTTGATCCATAACTGAATCCTATTTTCGCTCAATTAATTCAATGTTAACAAACCAAATGTTTTGTTGTGTTAGCGACTCAATAAAATGGTCTCTGTGTAAGCATTTTCTTGCCAAACATGTGTCTGATTTAAACAACAATTTACGTTTCACTGTCTAGTAGTGTTCTCTTGCCAGCAGTGAGACGTGGGTGTGAAGTAAACCACTACCTGTGAAGTGAACCACAACCTGTGAAGTGAACCACTACCTGTGAAGTTAACCACTACCTGTGAAGTGAACCACTACCTGTGAAGTGAACCACTGCCCGTGAAGTGAACCACTACCTGTGAAGTGAACCACTACCTGTGAAGTAAACCACTACCTGTGAAGTGAACCACTACCTGTGAAGTTAACCACTACCTGTGAAGTGAACCACTGCCCGTGAAGTGAACCACAACCTGTGAAGTGAACCACTGCCCGTGAAGTAAACCACTACCTGTGAAGTGAACCACTACCTGTGAAGTGAACCACTACCTGTGAAGTGAACCACAACCTGTGAAGTGAACCACTACCTGTGAAGTGAACCACAACCTGTGAAGTGAACCACTGCCCGTGAAGTGAACCACAACCTGTGAAGTGAACCACTACCTGTGGAGTGAACCATTACCTGTGAAGTGAACCATTGCCCGTGAAGTGAACCACAACCTGTGAAGTAAACCACTACCTGTGAAGTAAACCACTACCTGTGAAGTGAACCACAACCTGTGAAGTGAACCATTGCCCGTGAAGTGAACCACAACCTGTGAAGTGAACCACTGCCCGTGAAGTAAACCACTACCTGTGAAGTGAACCACTACCTGTGAAGTGAACCACTACCTGTGAAGTGAACCACAACCTGTGAAGTGAACCACTACCTGTGAAGTGAACCACTACCTGTGAAGTGAACCACAACCTGTGAAGTGAACCACAACCTGTGAAGTGAACCACTACCTGTGAAGTGAACCACTACCTGTGAAGTGAACCACAACCTGTGAAGTGAACCACAACCTGTGAAGTGAACCACTACCTGTGAAGTTAACCACTACCTGTGAAGTGAACCACTACCTGTGAAGTGAACCACTACCTGTGAAGTGAACCACAACCTGTGAAGTGAACCACTACCTGTGAAGTGAACCACAACCTGTGAAGTGAACCACTACCTGTGAAGTTAACCACTACCTGTGAAGTGAACCACTACCTGTGAAGTTAACCACTACCTGTGAAGTGAACCACTACCTGTGAAGTGAACCACTACCTGTGAAGTGAACCACTACCTGTGAAGTGAACCACAACCTGTGAAGTGAACCACTACCTGTGAAGTTAACCACTACCTGTGAAGTGAACCACTACCTGTGAAGTTAACCACTACCTGTGAAGTGAACCACTACCTGTGAAGTGAACCACAACCTGTGAAGTGAACCACTGCCCGTGAAGTGAACCACTACCTGTGAAGTGAACCACTACCTGTAAAGTGAACCACTACCTGTGAAGTGAACCACTACCTGTGAAGTGAACCACAGCCTGTGAAGTGAACCACAGCCTGTGAAGTGAACCACAACCTGTGAAGTGAACCACTGCCCGTGAAGTGAACCACAACCTGTGAAGTGAACCACTGCCCGTGAAGTAAACCACTACCTGTGAAGTGAACCACTACCTGTGAAGTGAACCACTACCTGTGAAGTGAACCACAACCTGTGAAGTGAACCACTACCTGTGAAGTGAACCACAACCTGTGAAGTGAACCACTGCCCGTGAAGTGAACCACAACCTGTGAAGTGAACCACTACCTGTGGAGTGAACCATTACCTGTGAAGTGAACCATTGCCCGTGAAGTGAACCACAACCTGTGAAGTAAACCACTACCTGTGAAGTAAACCACTACCTGTGAAGTGAACCACAACCTGTGAAGTGAACCATTGCCCGTGAAGTGAACCACAACCTGTGAAGTAAAACACTACCTGTGAAGTGAACCACTACCTGTGAAGTTAACCACTACCTGTGAAGTGAACCACTACCTGTGAAGTAAACCACAACCTGTGAAGTGAACCACAACCTGTGAAGTGAACCACAGCCTGTGAAGTGAACCACAGCCTGTGAAGTGAACCACTACCTGTGAAGTAAACCACTACCTGTGAAGTAAACCACTACCTGTGAAGTAAACCACTACCTGTGAAGTAAACCACTACCTGTGAAGTGAACCACTACCTGTGAAGTGAACCACAACCTGTGAAGTAAACCACAACCTGTGAAGTAAACCACAACCTGTGAAGTGAACCACAGCCTGTGAAGTGAACCACAACCTGTGAAGTGAACCACAGCCTGTGAAGTGAACCACAGTCTGTGAAGTTGTGAACCAAAGAGAAGTGAACCAATAAGAAACATGATACTTTCTGCCTCGTAAGTTTATAATTTATATTACCATGTGTCTTTAACTGTTGATTTGCATGTTTATATTTTATGTTCATCAACTTTATTATGTGTAACTTTTTTACAATGTTACCGCTTCATTTTCCTCTCCTATCCGGGGTGCAGTCACTGGTGCAGAGTAATATAAAAGTTCATCTTTATTTTAAGTTACCTGCTGCCTGTGCAGTTACCGGTGTCTGGAATTTGGAGTTGGGCAGAATTTCTTCGACTTCTTTTGGTTGGAAGCAAAGTTTGTCTGCAATCTCTTCAGAAACATTCTGAAAGAGGACTCTTTTAAGGTCTCAAATGTCAATGCCTCTTATGAAGACTACATATTCGTTTCTATTGCTACATTGCTATTTTATCATAGAACAAAGGACTGATTTTTAACTATTTTTGCTATTGCTCGCTAACCTAAAGCAATGAAATAGTGTAATATGCTTTATACGCATTATATCAGTAACTGTACTCTAAGCAATGTTGTCTTTGAAAAAAGATGATGTAAGCATTTTATCGAATTAGCTAAATGTGTTTTAGAATGAGAACTAAAGAAAACTGTTAGTTACAGTATAGAGTATAGACACTGTACCTCTAGTTACAGTATAGAACACTGTAACTGACAGTATATTATACTGTTAGTCACAGTATAGACACTACCTCTAGTTACAGTTACCTGTATATAGATAGTACTTAGTTACCCACCTGCTGCACCAGCATCTCTTTGAATGTTCTCATTGCCGACCCATCAGCCAGAGCCTTAGCAATGGCTTCCCTTCCTTCAGTTGAGTTTTTACTTAGTCCTGATGAAGAGAGTAGTTCTCCGCCTGGTGGATTTTGGTGTCAAAATAATGTAAAATCACTTGTTATTTACTATGATTATAATCATCACAGTTTATGCTAACAGTGATGACATATCTTAAGACTTTCACCCTCTTGTAAATCAATTCAAACCTACCTAGATAACCACTATTTGTTTAAGATATCACCTAGATACTCTCCATTTGTTTGAGGTACATAGTACCTACCTAGATACTCCACCATTTGTTTAAGGTACCTACCTAGATACTCCACCATTTGTTTAAGGTACCTACCTAGATACTCCACCATTTGTTTAAGGTACCTACCTAGATACTCCACCATTTGTTTGAGGTACCTACCTAGATACTCCACCATTTGTTTGAGGTACTTACCTAGATATTCCACTATTTGTTTAAGGTACCTACCTAGATACTCCACTATTTGTTTGAGGTACCTACCTAGATACTCCACTATTTGTTTAAGGTACTTACCTAGATATTCCACTATTTGTTTAAGGTACCTACCTAGATACTCCACTATTTGTTTGAGGTACCTACATAGGTGGGTCTAAGAAAAAATCCCCCGGAGGAAAATATCACCCGGCGGAAAAAATCCTCCCCGGAAAAAATCCCCCCGGAAGAAATCCCCTGGAAAGTATCAAACGAAGAAAGAATATCCCACGTCAAAAATAGAACATGTAATAAATATTTTCTAACATTTTTCCCCAAAAATACCTACAAAAGAGGAAAAAGACAATATCAGAACGAAAAGCTTGTACTTGTAGTATCAAATTAATTGCAACAGTTTCAATAAACAAATATAAAGTTTTTAGACTGTAGCTGACTATCGTTACAAAATATGAAAATTATAAATAGGCTGTAAAAAACTGAAAGTTTAAATTGTATGTTATGGCCTTAATATAACTTATGAATGAACTATATTCGTCATATTTTTCTACAACATTGAGCAGTCTACTCAAAAAATCTTGATATTTCCGATTCTGTTTCTGTGTTACCAGCACTAAGTTGCTCTAAGAAAAATTCCTGAAATGATTGTTTTATTACAAAAGACTTTGACGTAGAAGATTTACCCATTTAAAATTATATTACAGTCAACAATTACCTTTTGTGATTGTGACATTTAATTAACAATACATACACGTAACATAATATATATTATATATATATACAGTAGAAAGAAACTAGTTAACTATTGAACTACAGAGTGATAGTAAATGATTAAAACTAGTGATATAGCTACAGTATAACAATAAATGGACAAATAAGGCACAGAAATGTTCCAACGATGCCATTCAGTTAATATGTATTACCACTTGAATAAACGATGCAGGAAAAACTGAATTTAACTAAACAATTATTGAACATAAACAAAATTTCGTATAATATTATAGCCAAAATTTAACTCATTTAAATATTACCTCTTCTTTATCTTCTACACTCTACGAGTCTATAGCTACAGTGACTATACAGTATACATATCATAAATTTGATGATTCTTATTAGGCATTTAGCTCGAGACTGATGGTTAAGGATTAAAACTAGATATAAGTGACTATCAATAGAAAAATAGAACACAAATATTTTTTCTGAGGGGATTTTATCCGGGGAGATTTTTTCCGCGGGGGATTTTTTTTCGTCGGGGAATTTTTTTCCTTCGGGGGATTTCTTCCTCCGGGGTTTTTTTTCCGGATACCACATAGGTACTCCACTATTTTTTAAGGTACCGAACTAGATACTCCACCATTTGTTTGAGGTACCTACCTAGGTACTCCACTATTTAATGAGGTACCTAGCTAGATACTGCACTATTTGTTCAAGGTACCTATCTACATTCACCACTATTTAGTGAAGGTACCTTCCTAGATACTATATTATATATTTGAGGTACCTACCTAGGTACTCCACTATTTAGTGAAGGTACCTACCTAGATACTCCACTGTTCGTTAAGGTACCTACCTAGATTCCCCCCTATTTAGTGAAGGTACAACAACATACAACATTATTAGTTAAGGTACCTACCTAGATACCCCACCATTTGTTAGGTACCAACCTAGATACTCCACCATTTGTTAAGATACCTACCTAGATACTCCACCATTTGTTAAGGTACCTACCTAGATACTCCACCATTTGTTAAGGTACCTACCTAGATACTCCACCATTTGTTAAGGTACCTACCTAGATACTCCACTATTTGTTTAAGATCTTCTGGTCCACCTCCAGACAAGCATTCTAGTGACTCTTTCACTTCCAGTGCATTTCCTATGGTTCTTCCTGATAGAAAAGGGAAATTCATATTAGTAACTTAAAAGGAGTAAATGAATCTACATAAATCATTTACTGAAAAGTTTTGAACCAATCTGACCTTTGAAAAATCCCACTGTTAACACCCACTTTCCGAGTACTCAGATGCTTTACCACATGTTATAATTTTGTTTTAGCGAAAAACTAATTCAGTCAATAATTCAAACATTTTAAAAAACTGATGCTATTCTTAGTGTAAGTGACATATTACCGGACAGTTCCACATCTTCTATCATATAGAAAAATGTATATAATTTAACATTTTTAATGGAACTTTTATTTAGTTCTTTTTCTTATATGATCGGAGATGTGGCACTGTCTGATAATTCATAGCTTTCATTACACAAAAAATACTGAATTGACACTTTAAGTTTATACCGTATTCAATAATTATATCTAGATACTCATTGGAGCTCAGTAAAACGAGCGGTTTAGTCGATGCGTTTCGAAAGCGGTTGGGCTGCTGAGAAACCACTTATAAAAGGAATACTATTGAACTCCATGTTAAAAACTAGGGCGATGTTAGACGGTTGGTTCAGCCGCCCGTCTAACATTGCAGTTTAATAATTTTTTTTTTTCAAAATCAGTTTTTCGGCGACCGAACTGATACCGAAACGCATCGGCAAAACCGCTAACATCTTCCTCACCAATGGGGTAATTCATCGTGGTGATGACACAGGTAGTCTTGGTGCCCATAGCGTTCATTGTATCCACCAACACTCTGGCTATCTTCTCCGCCTCCTCTAGCGTCTTAAGGAAGGAACCTTCACCGTATTTAACGTCTAATACGAGTGCATCCAAAGATTCCGCAGCTTTTTTGCTCAAAATGGAAGCTGTAGTTGATGTAGTAGTAAAAAATAAGAGTTATACCTAGAGATTTCGTAATTAATAATTGAAATTATATTATTCATACTTGATGAATTCTAACTCACATGTAATGACAAGCAAAGGTCACTTTGAAGCTCCAATTACATTTAATTTACTTAAGATAATATTAAAAGATGCATTACTGTCTAGCTCATTAATAGTAACAGTTATTGGTTTTATCTGCAATTGCTTCATATTGATTTATGTGTGCAATCACACTGAAGGGTTTATATTCTGTTTGTGCAATATCTGATCGCTAGAATATAACTGATAAAATACTAATCTTGTAATATAGCCAATATACTGGTGGCTCTGTAAAAGTGACTGTTTGTATTAGGTTCCTGTGTATTGATATTTGTTCTCGCTTAACGTGCAGAATAGACTATTTAGTCGCACTAACCTTGCTATATTGACTATTGGTCGCACTAACCGTGGTATATTGGCTATTTGGTTGCACTAAATGTTCTGTTATACTTACATACGATAAGAGGCAGAGATGGAACAGTACCGCTAACATCCCTGGCAGCGTACATCCTCCTATCGGCAGGCACGAGACTTTTGGTCTGTCCGGTAATGGCGCATCCTGCTGTCTCAAGCGCCTTCAAGAACTCTGATTCTGTCAACTTGGCGTTGAAACCTGAAAAAAATTATACTAATGATAAAGGTGAATATTGGTAATCTTAGGCCCACTTCACACTTGCGTTTTTTAATACCACGAAAAATACAAACCCTAATGAGTTTGACGTTCAGAAGGTATCGGAAAACTTGACTATGTGTTTTAAAACACATGTCTTATTTATAAACCTATGGTACAGTATTTTTCACAAGTTGTTAGTATGTATACTAAACTATAATTTAGTGAAAATAATGAGCATATAAGGAGAAATAAATACATAGGTATGTAAGACATAGGCAACTGAAAGAGCAGAGCTGTGATTGGGTGGATGGCACTGGAGTGTGACCCAATCACAGCTCGCACGCGTGTGTGTTCTCCATGGAAACCTGGACTGTAGTGTGTTAAGAGGCTACCAAGCTATATTTCTACGTTGCCACACGTCACCAAATTACAATTAGTTTCTTAATTAATGTGATTTACACTGATTTATGCCGATATGTAAATATTTTTCAACTTTTAAATACAAAAATATATTCGGTATTTATGTATGAACAAAGTCAAGAAAATGGGATAAATTGAAAGGAATGACATAAAAGATAAAAGTAATTTTAAAAAGATGTGCTTAGAAAACACACGTCTAACTTTTTCCCGCTCTGTTAAAAAAACGTAGGTGTGAAGTTGACCATTGGTAATACCTCATTAAAGATTTACTACAACAATATATTGGATTGGTTAGTTACACTGCAACACTATTTTAGCAAATCAAACCTGGAATGCATTCCAACTTGTCGAGAGTTCCACCAGTGTGCATGAGTCCTCTGCCACTGATCATGGGAACCTACATTAAAACATTCACACATTAAATAATATCGTGAAAATCACCCCTTAAATGTTTTTTCTATCACATATACAATCTAAAGTGCTCAAAAATAGATCTTCAAAATTCTACTCAGCAATAACACAGAATTTTTTTTCGATCAAATACCAATGGACTTTTTGATACCTAGGTTCATTTAAAATATTTGACATGCTCTATCAATATTGTGTGAATGGTACTATAATGTATAAAATATATTTCCTATTAAAATTAAAGGACTTTTTTCCGAGTGTTTAAATCGTTAAAAATTTACATAAATAAATGAAACATTTATTAAACTGCCAAAATGGTAAATTATTTTTCTTCTTGTTTTTAATGGAAAAATAATGTCTTAAAAAAAATCTTCTAAATAACAGTTATGATGGTGTCAGAAAGCTTTTGAAGGTCTGGAGCTTATTAATCTCCTATAGAGGTAGATAATCTTATTTCTGCACTAAGAATAATTTAAAGTCTTCAAAAAAATTAGAGATATGAGATTCAAATCATTCAAATCTTTTACCTTGAGTCCACAGGCAGCCAATGCGGGGGTGAGGGGGAGGGACACTTTGTCCCCCACTCCCCCAGTGCTGTGTTTGTCCCCCATACACCAAGTAGGGGGCCACTTAAGTACCGAGCCTGGGGAATCATTATTATTAATAATTATCACCTATTTTATTACCTGTTGCCTGACTACTACCTACCTTTTTATGAAATATCTTAGAAAAGAGTCACTGCATTATGACTATGTCACCAGTCACAGTTTTATTATTTTCAAATCTTACAAATTTGTCGTCGTGTACTCGACCAATTTTATGACATCTACAATCATTACAATTACTAAAGTTTCTCTTTAAAAATGTGAAATTAGTAAACAGTGAAACTATAATCACAAGTTCAGTTTCTTTGACTGTACCTAATAATGCGTGTCAATTTATTTGAGTTATTTTAGTTTACGAGTTCATTGTGGTGTGGTATATTAATTAATTTGTTTTCGTTGATTACGACCACAAATTATATTGCCCCATTGTGCTATAAAAGCAACAACATTTTATATCGAACATTTATAAGTTAGGAGTCAAGTAGTAGAAATATCCCTTACCCAATATGACTGAGGAAAATTCTGAAAATGTTAGATTTACCTAAATTGTCTTTCTGAATAAAAAACTCACCCGAGTCACGCATTGCTTTGGTAAGGGCCACCACTTCCCTCAGTTCCATCCCTTTGATGAAAACAGCCATCAGGAATGCTCCTATGGGGATCAAAGGATATCAAGCAGTTATGCCATGTTGGAAAAAGATTTAAAGGCATCCTTAGGTGTATTCTATAATAGTGTTATGAACTATAATTTCAAATAAGAATAGATATATTTCAATAACTCTGAAATAACATTGTTTCTTTCTCAAAAGTATCGAATGATGTTAATTGCTTACATCCTCTCTTTTAACCCTTACCCTAAAAGTCCGTTAATATACCGTCGTAAGACAATGTTTTTGTATCCTTAGTATTATTTTTGAATATACGGCCTAGGTATATAATGAGCTGTTTGTAGTCCAATTCCTAAATAAGCCTAAAACTGATGCTTTCCTGTCTTAGTCTTAGGTCCTCTGTTAGATTGGCTCTAGACTTTGTGGGGTTAACAACCACGCTCTACATTTTACCCTCTTTTCGATTGTCCGCAATAACTCCATATTTGCCAAACTGTGTATTTTTATATTTGTGCCTATAATAAAATTGAACCAGTCATTACCAGGTTTCATTTCCTGTGTAATTGATAGACATTAATTAGATCAGTTACTAAATTATGGAAATAAAGAATAAACAATTAGTTCTGAAGGGATAAATTTATATATACTCCCATTAAAATTTGAAAGTCTAGTGTCAATTCTCAAACACTAGCAGATAAAAAAGGCGATAGAAACGCTAGTGTACACTGAAAATTGGCTTTCCATTCATTTATCCATGAATAATGAAGAGGCGTAAACTGGGCGGTAAAAACGCAGCGTTTTATCTGCTAGTATAAAATGGGCCACACACGATCAATTATTATGCGCAAGTCTGGTTGCACAATATACTTAACAAATAAATACAATTGTGAAAACCATCAATATCGTCCAAACCTGGTCAATTCAACAGTCAATTCATAGCATTGACGATGGAATTGCGCAATAGAATTGGTCGTGTATGGGCGCCTTATACTCGCACTATAAACAGGATAATTTCAATGATAAAAATTAAAAATAATTGATGCTGGGGTTATATTGCCATCTCAAAATTAAATGCATGTGTATTGGATTGACGGCATTAAATTGGCTCACTAATATATAATATAATTGAGAATGTAATTAGATTATTATCTTGAATATTGAAAGAACAAGTTCAAGTTTTTGGACATTTACTAAATGGGATTGCTTGAGATGTCCTAGAGAAGGTACTGAAAATGTGTGAAAATTCATAGTCTGACTAAGAATGATAAAATAAGGTAAAGCTCTATCTAACATTTGTGGTAAAAAGTGTCTAAAATGTAAGCATTACACTCAATGAATTTGTAACTTTATATACTTTGTGATGGAGTTTTACGAAAATAGGCACACAAACAAATGTAAATATATTCTCTAATTACCTTCTAATGTCAATGATTCATCAGTTAGTGGAAATAAAGTAATGTTAATGATAATTCTGTAAATTTCCGAGATTAGAGTTAGAGAAAAACATAAGTTCAATATTCCTTTTTCCTGATAGTTATCTATAAAGTTGGTGTAATTGATAAACCTAGTGGCTGTCTTTGTGAGTTATCTTTTGATGAATTGTGGTATTGCTTATTTTGTTCATATATTCTGAACTGTAAGTCGATCTGTAGTCAAACTTTATGTTCATATTAATACATTCGAAATAATTACTGGTAGTGAATATTTAACTCTTGCCTAATCCTCTGTCCTATAAAAAATAGAATTATAGATAAATGACATTGCAACACTTCTATCGGCAATTTACATGAGTAATAGAATATCTTCATGCAGTCTCTTTGAGTCTGTAACTAGAGACTCAAAAGAGCAAAATGGTGACTACACTAGACTCAGTCTCATTGGTGTGACTACACTAGACTCAGTCTCATTGGTGTGATTACACTAGACTCAGTCTCATTTCTATATCAGGTTCAGACTTGTGCTGCAGTCTACCTACTAAAGTAAAGTCTGCTTCATCTTTTAATATTGTCAGTAAATCATTCATTCAGTTATTCAATTTCTACAATATAATTAATATGCCATTTTCTTTTTTTTTGTTAATTTGCTGGAAAAAGTCCAATCTACACAGGTGATTGTTTATCAACTGCATGGCTCTTCTTCAATAAGATATATTCTTCTACCCTAGATAGATCCTTTACCCGATGTATTCAATATATCTTATGAAATGTAAGAAAAATGCAAGATACTTTGCTCCTCCTTCTTAAGACTCATTAATTTACATGCGGAAGTAGAAATTAGGACATTTTAACCTTGTCCGAAAACTCTACCTTGCGTAACTCTAATTCATCCTTCCTTGGCCTAAAATGTTTCTGTTCACATTTACTCACAATTCTGCCTAATAAAGATAAAATGATGAGTAAATCTTTTTATCTGTGGTTATTGAATGAAGCGATTATGGGATGTCTGGGAATTAATGAATTAACTCTTCATTAACTTTAAATTTGAAGATGTTATATGCAGTTAATGTTTCTGTTTATATTATAACTATACTTATTTAGATTAACTTATCAGAAATAGGATCTGTGTACATACAATTAGTAGAAGTTTAATGATTACCCAATATAGTTATATAGTATATGCTTAATGACTTTCATTATAGTTTTTAACTGCAACTCATATGTGGTTAAAATGAACCAACACTATACAGGCTGTTTCATTTTAGTTCCGAAAAAGATTGAAAACTTGCATAAAAACCTAAAATAATCACTTTTTCAGGAATAACAAAATGTCCATAAATACATCGTTATCAAGAAACTGAACTTTCTAGGGTAGTTTTTGTCATGAATAGGTAATTTCACATTGAACAAACAAGATTCACGAAAAGGTAAATAATTTAAATTTATTATTTTTATATCTTGGAATTCGATTTCGTGACGTAGAGTAAGCTATGATTTGTCGGACGGTTTTACTTTTTCGACTATAATAATATTTATGTACCTACTATTTTAATTGTTATATACACAGATATATCATTTTAAACTTTTATTTATTTCACCAGGAACATACACTGTTTTTAAGTATCTGCTCTTCAATTTTTTATTTCTTGTTTTAATCTCATCATATATGTACAAAATAATTTTTATCTCCATACAGTTTAGTTATATTTTTAGAGAAAGTATTTAGTTGATTGTAATTTTTTTTTTGTATAGAAGCAATAAAAGTAAAATATTTTTCAGATCCTGAAAATGGCTATAAATAGTCGAAACGTTGATATCTTGTAAATAAATATCTTAAAACAGAATAAATTTATATAATGATAAGGTACATCCTTTCTATTTTATTCATATACACAGAGAGAAAAAGTACAACCCATATATATGACCATTGGTCATATCTATTGGGTCATCAATTTATGCTTTGAATCAATTTATTACGTGAGTTGGTTGGACTTTATTCATGTTTTCATGTGTGTTAAAACAACTATGACCTGGTGTGTCATCGAACATTAGTTAATTGAATTCATTTTATGGATTGAATCAACTTACTATGGGAGTTAAAAGTTACTTTTTTGAGAATTTTAAAGTATGTTGAAACAACTATGACAGAGTGTATTGTAGTAACTCACAAAGACTGTTAATCCAATGTATCTGGTGTATAAATTAACTTACTATGCGAGTTGGCGCTACTTTTTTTAATTTTAGGAGTGAGTCAAAATAACTGTTTTGTTTTAACCCACGTCAATTTAACTACTTTTAAGTAGTACCTGCAACTCACCACGTAGGTAGGCGCACAAATAACCCATTCATATGAGTCAAAACAAATCAAATTTGATTTGATTCAACTAATCCTTTCTCTGTGTGTAGGATCGAAAATGCGAAACAGTCCAATAACATAGAACTCACCTCCCAAGACTCTGCTGGCCTTTGACGGGAGAAAACTGTTCATCTACTGTACAATGAACTAACCTAACTGAGCGTCATCCATGCTATCATCGCTGACACTCGCCACGAGAGAAGCGATGTCTCGCTCTGACAGCTCCAAACCACTCGCCTTCTTGCCAATGAGAGCGGGGGTGGAGGGGTTGGGGTCAGACATCCTACGGAGTGGTAAACTGGGGACAAAAGGAAATAGTTAGTTTATTCCTTATTAGAAGTTATATACATTTATCCCAAGTAATTTTGACACAAATTAACAAGTTAAAATAAAGAAGGCAGAAATGAGATTTATTTGCAAGTGTAAATTATTTTCTAATAATTATTTTTCATTGCGCCAAAAAGGTAAAAATTCATTCATTTAAAATTATTGTTTGGAAAAAGACATATGTACTTTCAGAGAAAAGATGCTAATTTCACTAATCACAATTTTTATATTTTCTATTATTTTCATATTTTTACAAATTTGTCGTGGTGTACCTAGACAAATTTTATATTAATATATATATATATATATATTATTATTATATATTAACACAGTCAAAGAAGAGAGTATCTGTAATTATTTTCGGACAGTTTACTAATTGTAATCCTTGTAGATATTAATATAAAATTTGTCTAGGTACAGTAACAATTAAAGAATGTTTAACACTGTAGGCAAATTTTATCATCGCCGATCGAATTTTTTTTAAATATGATTAAAAGCATCATCTATCTACGACAATAAATAATTAGAAAATACAATAGTAATTTTTAACAGAACCATCAATATTTACCGTAATGAATTAATGGATGATTTCCTGATTAAAAATTTCCACCTGGCAGATAAAGTTAATAGGTCATTTAAATTAATTCAGATAGCATGTATCACACTAAAAAACTCATCTAATTGCCATAAATTTAAATATTACAGATAGATAGAATAAAGAATCATAAGGGCATCGTTTACTCAATTATCTGACATTAGAGAGAAGCGTTCATGCTAAATTAGGGGCAATTTAAGCAATTAACATTTCCCGATAATATGTTGTGAGAGTTCTTTAATGCTAATTATATTGCATTCAAAAAGAAATAAATGAAGTAAGTAAAGCATTCATAGTAAAGGCAGCACTAATAAATAGACTCACTATTAGATAATAGAGTCACACAATGTAAATAGAGACTCTCTACTAGATAATAGAGTCACACAATGTAAATAGAGACTCTCTACTAGATAATAGAGTCACACAATATAAATAGAGACTCTCTACTAGATAATAGAGTCACACAATATAAATAGAGACTCTCTACTAGATAATAGAGTCACACAATGTAAATAGAGACTCTCTACTAGATAATAGAGTCACACAATGTAAATAGAGACTCTCTACTAGATAATAGAGTCACACAATGTAAATAGAGACTCTCCACTAGATAATAGAGTCACACAATATAAATAGAGACTCTCTACTAGATAATAGAGTCACACAATGTAAATAGAGACTCTCTACTAGATAATAGAGTCACACAATGTAAATAGAGACTCTCCACTAGATAATAGAGTCACACAATGTAAATAGAGACTCTCTACTAGATAATAGAGTCACACAATATAAATAGAGACTCTCCACTAGATAATAGAGTCACACAATGTAAATAGAGACTCTCCACTAGATAATAGAGTCACACAATGTAAATAGAGACTCTCCACTAGATAATAGAGTCACACAATATAAATAGAGACTCTCTACTAGATAATAGAGTCACACAATGTAAATAGAGACTCTCTACTAGATAATAGAGTCACACAATGTAAATAGAGACTCTCTACTAGATAATAGAGTCACACAATGTAAATAGAGACTCTCCACTAGATAATAGAGTCACACAATGTAAATAGAGACTCTCTACTAGATAATAGAGTCACACAATATAAATAGAGACTCTCCACTAGATAATAGAGTCACACAATGTAAATAGAGACTCTCCACTAGATAATAGAGTCACACAATGTAAATAGAGACTCTCCACTAGATAATAGAGTCACACAATATAAATAGAGACTCTCTACTAGATAATAGAGTCACACAATGTAAATAGAGACTCTCTACTAGATAATAGAGTCACACAATGTAAATAGAGACTCTCCACTAGATAATAGAGTCACACAATGTAAATAGAGACTCTCCACTAGATAATAGAGTCACACAATATAAATAGAGACTCTCCACTAGATAATAGAGTCACACAATATAAATGGAGACTCTCTACTAGATAATAGAGTCACACAATATAAATGGAGACTCTCTACTAGATAATAGAGTCACACAATATAAATGGACACTCTCTACTAGATAATAGAGTCACACAATATAAATGGAGACTCTCCACTAGATAATAGAGTCACACAATATAAATGGAGACTCTCCACTAGATAATAGAGTCACACAATATAAATAGAGACTCTCTACTAGATAATAGAGTCACACAATATAAATAGAGACTCTCTACTAGATAATAGAGTCACACAATATAAATAGAGACTCTCCACTAGATAATAGAGTCACACAATATAAATGGAGACTCTCCACTAGATAATAGAGTCACACAATATAAATAGAGACTCTCTACTAGATAATAGAGTCACACAATATAAATAGAGACTCTCTACTAGATAATAGAGTCACACAATATAAATAGAGACTTCATTAAGAGACACTTAGCATGTAATAAAAGAAGACAGAATCACCTAAAATCTTCAATGCTTAAATGTACGTGAAATGATATTGTTGATTTAATGTTCTTATGTTGGTGAATTTCTTATGTAAATGAAATTCTTATGTAAATGAAATTCTTATGTAAATGAAATTCTTATGTAAATGAAATTCTTATGTAAATGAAATTCTTATGTAAATGAAATTCTTACGTAAATGAAATTCTTATGTAAATGAAATTCTTATGTAAATGAAATTCTTATGTAAATGAAATTCTTACGTAAATGAAATTCTTATGTAAATGAAATTCTTATGTAAATAAAATTCTTATGTAAATGAAATTCTTACGTAAATGAAATTCTTATGTAAATGAAATTCTTATGTAAATGAAATTCTTATGTAAATGAAATTCTTACGTAAATGAAATTCTTATGTAAATGAAATTCTTACGTAAATGCAATTCTTATGTAAATGAAATTCTTACGTAAATGAAATGTGTATGTATTTGATTAATAACTTTTCTTTGATGATCGAAAACGTTGAACCGTCCGTTAACTAGGAACTGCCCTGTATAAGAACATCCAATCATATTCCAATGAAGTGTTATTTTTATCACAAGTAGATTAGAGTGTATCGGCTTACCTCTCCACTCTATCATTTAATAGGAATTAATGCACATCAAAGAGTGTGATTAATAAAAGTCACTTCCTCACTAAATCAACATGCATCTGATCTTTGAAAACAGAACATTGCATACAGTGAGAACAACTGACCATTGTTCTCACCTCAAACACTAACTATAGACAATATTTGGTTAAATAATGCAAGCCGTATATACCACTCGTAAGTATACCTTATAGTATACGTATCTCAAACTGATTAAATAGATTACTGAATCAATCAAATTAGTAAAAGATGAATTCATTGATTAAAACTTTTATATAGTGAATCCTAATGGAAATTTAGAAAAAAAAAAATTTCACCATTTTGTATGAGCGGTTATTTTAATTTTGAGGTCAGCGAAATGATTCACAGTTGTAAAATAATACGTAATAAATTCTCATCAAGAATATTTGTAAAACAAACCGTAAATTACATTTTAAAATGATTTACTTTTTCATGTTAAATCATTATATGATTTCGTCTGCATATAGTTGGCACAGTATACAGAATAGGGAAGTAACAACATCTTATAGGGCTGGTAAAGGCACAGTATACAGAATAGGGAAGTAACAACATCTTATAGGGCTGGTAAAGGCACAGTATACAGAATAGGGAAGTAACAACATCTTATAGGACTGGTAAAGGCACAGTATACAGAATAGGGAAGTAACAACATCTTATAGGACTGGTAAAGGCACAGTATACAGAATAGGGAAGTAACAACATCTTATAGGGCTGGTAAAGGCACAGTATACAGAATAGAGAAGTAACAACATCTTATAGTGCTGGTAAAGGCACAGTATACAGAATAGGGAAGTAACAACATCTTATAGGACTGGTAAAGGCACAGTATACAGAATAGGGAAGTAACAACATCTTATAGGACTGGTAAAGGCACAGTATTAAGAATAGGGAAGTAACAACATCTTATAGGGCTGGTAAAAGCACAGTATACAGAAAAGGGAAGTAACAACATCTTATAGGGCTGGTAAAGGCACAGTGTACAGAATAGGGAAGTAACAACATCTTATAAGGCTGGTAAAGGCACAGTATACAGAATAGGGAAGTAACAACTTCTTATAGGGCTGGTAATGGCACAGTATACAGAATAGGGAAGTAACAACAACTTATAGGGCTGGTAAAGGCACAGTATACAGAATAGGGAAGTAACAACATCTTATAGGGCTGGTAAAAGCACAGTATACAGAAAAGGGAAGTAACAACATCTTATAGGGCTGATAAAGGCACAGTATACAGAATAGGGAAGTAACAACATCTTATAGGACTGGTAAAGGCACAGTATACAGGATAGGGAAGTAACAACATCTTATAGGGCTGGTAAAGGCACGGTATACAGAATAGGGAAGTAACAACATCTTATAGGGCTGGTAAAGGCACAGTATACAGAAAAGGGAAGTAACAACATCTTATAGGGCTGGTAAAGGCACA
This sequence comes from Caprella mutica, assembly GCA_947561585.1. Taxonomy (NCBI): domain Eukaryota; kingdom Metazoa; phylum Arthropoda; class Malacostraca; order Amphipoda; family Caprellidae; genus Caprella; species Caprella mutica. The sequence continues at coordinate 222,420 of CANNZV010000081.1, read as the reverse complement.
GTAAACAGAATAGGGAAGTAACAACATCTTATAGGGCTGGTAAAGGCACAGTATACAGAAAAGGGAAGTAACAACATCTTATAGGGCTGGTAAAGGCACAGTATACAGAATAGGGAAGTAACAACATCTTATAGGGCTGGTAAAGGCACAGTATACAGAATAGGGAAATAACAACATCTTATAGGGCTGGTAAAGGCACAGTATACAGAATAGGGAAGTAACAACATCTTATAGGGCTGGTAAAGGCACAGTATACAGAATAGGGAAGTAACAACATCTTATAGGGCAGGTAAAGGCACAGTATACAGAATAGGGAAGTAACAACATCTTATAGAGCTGGTAAAAGCACAGTATACAGAAAAGGGAAGTAACAACATCTTATAGGGCTGGTAAAGGCACAGTATACAGAATAGGGAAGTAACAACATCTTATAGGACTGGTAAAGGCACAGTATACAGAATAGGGAAGTAACAACATCTTATAGGGCTGGTAAAGGCACGGTATACAGAATAGGGAAGTAACAACATCTTATAGGGCTGGTAAAGGCACAGTATACAGAAAAGGGAAGTAACAACATCTTATAGGGCTGGTAAAGGCACAGTATACAGAATAGGGAAGTAACAACATCTTATAGGGCTGGTAAAGGCACAGTATACATAATAGGGAAGTAACAGCATCTTATAGGACTGGTAAAGGCACAGTATACTGAATAGGGAAGTAACAACATCTTATAGGGCTGGTAAAGGCACAGTATACAGGATAGGGAAGTAACAACATCCTATAGGGCTGGTAAAGGCACAGTATACAGAATAGGGAAGTAACAACATGTTATAGGGCTGGTAAAGGCACAGTATACAGAATAGGGAAGTAAAAACAACTTATAGGGCTGGTAAAGGCACAGTATACAGAATAGGGAATTAACAACATCTTATAGGGCTGGTAAAGGCACAGTATACAGAATAGGGAAGTAACAACATCTTATAGGGCTGATAAAGGCACAGTATACAGAATAGGGAAGTAACAACATCTTATAGGGCAGGTAAAGGCACAGTATACAGAATAGGGAAGTAACAACATCTTATAGGGCTGGTAAAGGCACAGTATACAGAATAGGGAAGTAACAACATCTTATTGGGCTGGTAAAGGCACAGTATACAGAATAGGGAAGTAACAACATCTTATAGTGCTGGTAAAGGCACAGTATACATAATAGGGAAGTAACAGCATCTTATAGGACTGGTAAAGGCACAGTATACAGAATAGGGAAGTAACAACATCTTATAGGGCTGGTAAAGGCACAGTATACAGGATAGGGAAGTAACAACATCCTATAGGGCTGGTAAAGGCACAGTATACAGAATAGGGAAGTAACAACATCTTATAGGGCTGGTAAAGGCACAGTATACAGATAAGGGAAGTAACAACATCTTATAGGGCTGGGAAAGGCACAGTATACATAATATGGAAGTAACAGCATCTTATAGGACTGGTAAAGGCACAGTATACAGAATAGGGAAGTAACAACATCTTATAGGGCTGGTAAAGGCACAGTATACAGGATAGGGAAGTAACAACATCCTATAGGGCTGGTAAAGGCACAGTATACAGAATAGGGAAGTAACAACATCTTATAGGGCTGGTAAAGGCACAGTATACAGAATAGGGAAGTAACAACAACTTATAGGGCTGGTAAAGGCACAGTATACAGAATAGGGAATTAACAACATCTTATAGGGCTGGTAAAGGCACAGTATACAGAATAGGGAAGTAACAACATCTTATAGGGCTGGTAAAGGCACAGTATACAGAATAGGGAAGTAACAACATCTTATAGGGTAGGTAAAGGCACAGTATACAGAATAGGGAAGTAACAACATCTTATAGGGCTGGTAAAGGCACAGTATACAGAATAGGGAAGTAACAACATCTTATTGGGCTGGTAAAGGCACAGTTTACAGAATAGGGAAGTAACAACATCTTATAGTGCTGGTAAAGGCACAGTATACAGAATAGGGAAGTAACAGCATCTTATAGGACTGGTAAAGGCACAGTATACAGAATAGGGAAGTAACAACATCTTATAGGGCTGGTAAAGGCACAGTATACAGGATAGGGAAGTAACAACATCCTATAGGGCTGGTAAAGGCACAGTATACAGAATAGAGAAGTAACAACATCTTATAGGGCTGGTAAAGGCACAGTATACAGAATAGGGAAGTAACAACAACTTATAGGGCTGGTAAAGGCACAGTATACAGAATAGGGAAGTAACAACTTCTTATAGGGCTGGTAAAGGCACAGTATACAGAATAGGGAAGTAACAACATCTTATAGGGCTGGTAAAGGCACAGTATACAGAATAGGGAAGTAACAACATCTTATAGGGCTGGTAAATAAGGCACAGTATACAGAATAGGGAAGTAACAACATCTTATAGGGCTGGTAAAGGCACAGTATACAGAATAGGGAAGTAACAACATCTTATAGGGCTGGTAAAGGCACAGTATACAGAATAGGGAAGTAACAACATCCTATAGGGCTGGTAAAGGCACAGTATACAGAATAGGGAAGTAACAACATCTTATAGTGCTGGTAAAGGCACAGTATACAGAATAGGGAAGTAACAACATCTTATAGGGCTGGTAAAGGCACAGTATACAGAATAGGGAAGTAACAACAACTTATAGGGCTTGTAAAGGCACAGTATACAGAAACGGGAAGTAACAACTTATAGGGCTGGTAAAGTTACAGAAATATTACGAACACAATCGTGACAAATGCATGCACTTTACTTGACGTTTTCACCGCTAGATGGCGTAATCATATAATTTTTACAACTTTTACAAATCAAACAGTTCAATATTATTCTATTGTTGATGTTAAGGAATAAGTTTATTCACATTTCAGTCAAAGTATAAGTTGCAGCGGATCTGTAAGTATTTTATGAGCTATTCACTGTGAGTTAATATACCTCACACTGCACTGTATGCACTCTATGCAGGTGCCATAATGGTGGAGGTGAACATCATTAAACTAGTTAAACAGGACACATTTGTATGTCCTTACCTTCAGCTGTGAACTTTGCTTACACCTGTTAGCAAAAAGTGAAAAACACATTTAGTGATCTATACTGGGCTTGGTATCTTTCAGCCATTCTTGTTGGTACCCGTTAAATTGCTTGAAATCAATTGAAGGAAAAACAATTGCTTGAGAAACAATTGAAGGAAAAACAATTGCTTGAGAAACAATTGAAGGAAAAACAATTGCTTGAGAAACAATTGAAGGAAAAAATATTGCTTGAGAAACAATTGTAGGAAAAACAATTGCTTGAGAAACAATTGAAGGAAAAACAATTGCTTGAGAAACAATTGAAGGAAAAAATATTGCTTGAGAAACAATTGAAGGAAAAACAATTGATTGGAAAACATTTGAAGGAAAAACAATTACTCGAAAAATAATTGCTCGATAAGCAATTGCTTGAGAAACAATTGCTCGAAAGCAATTGCTCGAAAAACAATTGCTCGAAAAATATTTGTCCGAAATAAGAGTTCGAAAAATATTTGTCCGAAAACAAGAGTTCGAAACACAATTGCTAGAAAAATAAGGTTCGTTAGGGAAGTCTGGTTAGGTGTGACACCAGCTTCGTTTGGTTAGTACAGTGACAAAAACTGGCTTACTAACACCATGAGTTGACAATTTACTTCGCCAATTGATTTTTCGAGCAATTGATTATTCGATCTATTGATTTTTCGAGCAATTGATCATTCGATCTATTGATTTTTCGAGCAATTGATTTTTCGAGCAATTGATTATTCGAGCAATTGATCATTCGAGCTATTGATTTTTCGAGCAATTGATTATTCGAGCAATTGATCATTCGAGTAATTGATTATTCGAGCAATTGATTATTCGAGCAATTGATTATTCGAGCAATTGATTTTTCGAGCAATTATGTTTCGAGCAATTGATTTTTCGAGCAATTGATTATTCGAGCAATTGATTATTCGAGCAATTGATTATTCGAGCAATTGATTATTCGAGCAATTGATTATTCGAGCAATTGATTATTCGAGCAATTGATTATTCGAGCAATTGATTATTCGAGCAATTGATTTTTCGAGCAATTATGTTTCGAGCAATTGATTTTTCGAGCAATTGATTATTCGAGCAATTGATTATTCGAGCAATTGATTATTCGAGCAATTGATTATTCGAGCAATTGATTATTCGAGCAATTGATTATTCGAGCAATTGATTATTCGAGCAATTGATTATTCGAGCAATTGATTATTCGAGCAATTGATTTTTCGAGCAATTATGTTTCGAGCAATTGATTTTTCGAGCAATTGATTATTCGAGCAATTGATCATTCGAGCTATTGATTTTTCGAGCAATTGATTATTCGAGCAATTGATCATTCGAGTAATTGATTATTCGAGCAATTGATTATTCGAGCAATTGATTATTCGAGCAATTGATTATTCGAGCAATTGATTTTTCGAGCAATTATGTTTCGAGCAATTGATTTTTCGAGCAATTGATTATTCGAGCAATTGATTATTCGAGCAATTGATTATTCGAGCAATTGATTATTCGAGCAATTGATTATTCGAGCAATTGATTATTCGAGCAATTGATTATTCGAGCAATTGATTATTCGAGCAATTGATTATTCGAGCAATTGATTATTCGAGCAATTGATTTTTCGAGCAATTATGTTTCGAGCAATTGATTTTTCGAGCAATTGATTATTCGAGCCATTGATTATTCGAGCAATTGATTATTCGAGCAATTGATTATTCGAGCAATTGATTATTCGAGCAATTGATTATTCGAGCAATTGATTATTCGAGCAATTGATTATTCGAGCAATTGATTATTCGAGCAATTGATTTTTCGAGCAATTATGTTTCGAGCAATTGATTTTTCGAGCAATTGATTATTCGAGCAATTGATTATTCGAGCAATTGATTATTCGAGCAATTGATTATTCGAGCTATTGATTTTTCGAGCAATTGATTATTCGAGCAATTGATTATTCGAGCAATTGATTATTCGAGCAATTGATTATTCGAGCAATTGATTATTCGAGCAATTGATTATTCGAGCAATTGATTATTCGAGCAATTGATTATTCGAGCAATTGATTATTCGAGCAATTGATTATTCGAGCAATTGATTATTCGAGCAATTGATTTTTAGAGCAATTGATTATTCGAGCAATTGATTATTCGAGCAATTGATTATTCGAGCAATTGATTTTTAGAGCAATTGATTTTTCGAGCAATTGATTATTCGAGCAATTGATCATTCGAGTAATTGATTATTCGAGCAATTGATTATTCGAGCAATTGATTATTCGAGCAATTGATTATTCGAGCAATTGATTTTTCGAGCAATTATGTTTCGAGCAATTGATTTTTCGAGCAATTGATTATTCGAGCAATTGATTATTCGAGCAATTGATTATTCGAGCAATTGATTATTCGAGCAATTGATTATTCGAGCAATTGATTATTCGAGCAATTGATTATTCGAGCAATTGATTATTCGAGCAATTGATTATTCGAGCAATTGATTATTCGAGCAATTGATTTTTCGAGCAATTATGTTTCGAGCAATTGATTTTTCGAGACATTGATTATTCGAGCCATTGATTATTCGAGCAATTGATTATTCGAGCAATTGATTATTCGAGCAATTGATTATTCGAGCAATTGATTATTCGAGCAATTGATTATTCGAGCAATTGATTATTCGAGCAATTGATTATTCGAGCAATTGATTTTTCGAGCAATTATGTTTCGAGCAATTGATTTTTCGAGCAATTGATTATTCGAGCAATTGATTATTCGAGCAATTGATTATTCGAGCAATTGATTATTCGAGCTATTGATTTTTCGAGCAATTGATTATTCGAGCAATTGATTATTCGAGCAATTGATTATTCGAGCAATTGATTATTCGAGCAATTGATTATTCGAGCAATTGATTATTCGAGCAATTGATTATTCGAGCAATTGATTATTCGAGCAATTGATTATTCGAGCAATTGATTATTCGAGCAATTGATTATTCGAGCAATTGATTTTTAGAGCAATTGATTATTCGAGCAATTGATTATTCGAGCAATTGATTATTCGAGCAATTGATTTTTAGAGCAATTGATTATTCGAGCAATTGATTTTTCGAGCAATTATGTTTCGAGCAATTGATCATTTGAGCAAATGTGTTTCGAGCAATTAACCTAGAACCTTTCTATTTTTCCTATTCTAATTATTTAATTATCTACACTTTTAATCTCAATACAATATATATGTGTTTATTCCTCAAAACATATAGAAATTTTTACTTTAATTTTTTTCAACATGGTAAAGTAATAATCATTAGTTATTAAAGGTAAATTAAATAGTTTAAATAATAAATGAGAAATGGTGGTATCTAAGTGATAGATCACTGTATGAAAAATGGCTACATATACATAATAATAATATTTATATGCAATTTCTGATGCTTTTTCTGTTATTACAATTGTATTACAGTTTTGTAAGCTCAGTAGTTGAAGCTGTTACTGAATCATCTGCGTAAAAGACAGAAATAATAACTTGTGTTGGAGGGGTACAATATTGAAAATAATATAGACAGTTACTTTAAATCAAATATCGTAAAACTTTATATTTTTACATGAAATATTTTAAATATTTTCCATAGATTGCTGTATATAATTCATATCAAATAATGTAAGTATTCCACATCAAACACTGTGTATGAATTTTTTAATTTCAACTTTATTAGTTTTTATTTGCTTTACGTGGGTTACTGTTTGTCCGAAGACACAAATCTATTTGTTTAATTTATTATTTACGTGACATCTTTTAAATTAGATTAAGTGCACTCGGTAAAGCGCATACTTTCCCCGCGACTTAAGAATAACCTTGACCCTTCAATAATACTTGAGTTATAAATGACCTTGACCATTCAATAATACTTGAGTTATAAATGACCTTGACCTCAATCTTTGACCCGTTCACTCCCAAAATCTAATAGACTGGTAACTGGTTAATGATCAATCGTCCCACCAAGCTTTAAGCAATATGGTTCAATATTTTTTGAGTTATTGAGTTATAAATGACCTTGACCTTTGACTGAATTGCTCCCAAAACATTAATCTTTTCCATGAACCCAAAAATATCAATCAGAAGGTAAGAATTAGATATCATTTAATACACATTTAACCAAATTGTTAAACATGATTTGAGATATTATCTTTTCAAGAAGCATGGGAGGCTCGAACTCTTAGAACTGATTTACCGCACCGTCTAAATTTTGCAAAATGGTCGCTGCAAAGAAATGCACATTTTATTGAAGATATCGTGATTGGTGATGAAGATGTATTTCCATGAATGAAAGAGTTCAATAACCAAAACATTAAATGAATGAAAAATAGTAGGATTTAATTTTAACTACAACCATATGGAAACAAAATATTCTTATTATGAAATTCTATGAGTTTTTCGTCCTCGCGCCAGCCATTTTTATTTAACTTTTTTTAATTCACTGCAGGATGTTTAATTTTGGTCGTAACTCTTAACAGATTATCACAATATATGCAAAAAAAGTAAATGAATAAAACTGTGTTTATAGAAAATTTCTAGCTTTGAAAGTTTGTAAAATATACTAGTTTGAAAATGGGTTTCCTTTTTTTGCGCCACACTGTACTATATATGAATTATGTATATTACACATCAAATACTACTATATAAGTATATATGTATATTTCACATCAAATACTATATAACTTGCCAAAGTATATTCACTTCACCTTAGCTTTTTTGAAATTCACTTCACCTTAACCTTCTAGTTGTATGCCCTGTCTAACACAACACACTATGTCAACTGACGCTAAGGGTAGACACTAGTACATATGTACAGACTAGGTAACATTGCAGACACTAGTTATTATGTACAGAGACGGCGTTTATCTATAGTAAACTCCAAACTGGTTTAGCATCGGCTGAATACATATTAAACCTCTAGGTTGAGTCAAATTAAAGTGCTCTGATTTTAGCGCAGTTTAAAATTTCCAAAATAAACTTTACTAATTGTAATGTTTGTAGAAAATAATAAAAAAATAGAAAACTGTGATATGTGAAATTAGCTTAATGTAGCGACTCTTTTCTCTGATAGTACATCATCACAGTGACTCTTTTCTCTGATAGTACATCATCACAGTGACTCTTTTCTCTGATAGTACATCATCACAGTGACTCTTTTCTCTGATAGTACATCATCACAGTGACTCTTTTCTCTGACAGTACATCATCACAGTGACTCTTTTCTCTGACAGTACATCATCACAGTGACTCTTTTCTCTGATAGTACATCATCACAGTGACTCTTTTCTCTGATAGTACATCATCACAGTGACTCTTTTCTCTTACAGTACATCATCACAGTGACTCTTTTCTCTGATAGTACATCATCACAGTGACTCTTTTCTCTGATAGTACATCATCACAGTGACTCTTTTCACTGATAGTACATCATCACAGTGACTCTTTTCTCTGATAGTACATCATCACAGTGACTCTTTTCTCTGATAGTACATCATCACAGTGACTCTTTTCTCTGATAGTACATCATCACAGTGACTCTTTTATCTGATAGTACATCATCACAGTGACTCTTTTATCTGATAGTACATCATCACAGTGACTCTTTTCTCTGATAGTACATCATCACAGTGACTCTTTTCTCTGACAGTACATCATCACAGTGACTCTTTTCTCTGATAGTACATCATCACATTGACTCTTTTCTCTGATAGTACATCATCACAGTGACTCTTTTCTCTGATAGTACATCATCACAGTGACTCTTTTCTCTGATAGTACATCATCACAGTGACTCTTTTCTCTGATAGTACATCATCACAGTGACTCTTTTCTCTGATAGTAAATCATCACAGTGACTCTTTTCTCTGACAGTACATCATCACAGTGACTCTTTTCTCTGATAGTACATCATCACAGTGACTCTTTTCACTGATAGTACATCATCACAGTGACTCTTTTCTCTGATAGTACATCATCACAGTGACTCTTTCCTCTGATAGTACATCATCACAGTGACTCTTTTCTCTGATAGTACATCGTCACAGTGTCTCTTTTCTCTGATAGTACATCATCACAGTGACTCTTTTCTCTGATAGTACATCATCACAGTGACTCTTTTCTCTGATAGTACATCATCACAGTGACTCTTTTCTCTGATAGTACATCATCACAGTGACTCTTTTCTCTGATAGTACATCATCACAGTGACTCTTTTCTCTGATAGTACATCATCACAGTGACTCTTTTATCTGATAGTACATCATCACAGTGACTCTTTTATCTGATAGTACATCATCACAGTGACTCTTTTCTCTGACAGTACATCATCACAGTGACTCTTTTCTCTGATAGTACATCATCACATTGACTCTTTTCTCTGATAGTACATCATCACAGTGACTCTTTTCTCTGATAGTACATCATCACAGTGACTCTTTTCTCTGATTGTACATCATCACAGTGACTCTTTTCTCTGATAGTACATCATCACAGTGACTCTTTTCTCTGATAGTACATCATCACAGTGACTCTTTTCTCTGATAGTACATCATCACAGTGACTCTTTTCTCTGATAGTACATCATCACAGTGACTCTTTTCTCTGATAGTACATCATCACAGTGACTCTTTTCTCTTTTTCTCTGATAGTACATCATCACAGTGACTCTTTCCTCTGATAGTACATCATCACAGTGACTCTTTTCTCTGATAGTGCATCATCATAGTGATTCTTTTCTCTGATAGTACATCATCACAGTGACTCTTTTCTCTGATAGTACATCATCACAGTGACTCTTTTCTCTGATAGTACATCATCACAGTGACTCTTTTCTCTGGTAGTGCATCATCACAGTGACTCTTTCCTCTGATAGTACATCATCACAGTGACTCTTTCCTCTGATAGTACATCATTACAGTGACTCTTTCCTATATATGATAGTACATCATCACAGTGACTCTTTTCTCTGATAGTGCATCATCACAGTGATTCTTTTCTCTGATAGTACATCATCACAGTGACTCTTTCCTCTGATAGTACATCATCACAGTGACTCTTTTCTCTGATAGTGCATCATCATAGTGATTCTTTTCTCTGATAGTACATCATCACAGTGATTCTTTTCTCTGATAGTAAATCATCACAGTGACTCTTTCCTCTGATAGTACATCATTACAGTGACTCTTTCCTATATATGATAGTACATCATCACAGTGACTCTTTTCTCTGATAGTGCATCATCACAGTGATTCTTTTCTCTGATAGTACATCATCACAGTGACTCTTTCCTCTGATAGTACATCATCACAGTGACTCTTTTCTCTGATAGTGCATCATCATAGTGATTCTTTTCTCTGATAGTACATCATCACAGTGACTCTTTTCTCCGATAGTACATCATCACAGTGACTCTTTCCTCTGATAGTACATCATCACAGTGACTCTTTTCTCTGATAGTACATCATCACAGTGACTCTTTCCTCTGATAGTACATCATCACAGTGACTCTTTTCTCCGATAGTACATCATCACAGTGACTCTTTCCTCTGATAGTACATCATCACAGTGACTCTTTTCTCTGATAGTACATCATCACAGTGACTCTTTTCTCTGATAGTGCATCATCACAGTGATTCTTTTCTCTGATAGTACATCATCACAGTGACTCTTTCCTCTGATAGTACATCATCACAGTGACTCTTTTCTCTGATAGTACATCATCACAGTGACTCTTTTCTCTGATAGTACATCATCACAGTGACTCTTTTCTCTGGTAGTGCATCATCACAGTGACTCTTTCCTCTGATAGTACATCATCACAGTGACTCTTTTCTCTGATAGTACATCATCACAGTGACTCTTTCCTCTGATAGTACATCATCACAGTGACTCTTGTCTCTGATAGTGCATCATCACAGTGAATCTTTTCTCTGATAGTACATAGCAGTTCGATAAAATATATATATTACATTTTCAGGAAAGCTAATAGATATTGTCACATGACAAATGTTTTTCTCCGCTCGTAGCATAAATGTGTCGAATTCATGGTACCGTAAACGTGTCAAATTATGGTACCATGAATGTGTCACATTGTGATACCATAGTTGTGTGCCCGTGTGTACCTCAGGTAAACCGCACTCTCTTCAATATCGCCCCTTCGATAATATTAATAGTGATAATAGCCTTTTCTTGCGCTCGGCTCATAATTTTTCAGTTTGCATATCGACAGCACTGCTTCGTAGTCCCCAGATTCTCATTTAGAGTCTAAAGTCTAAAAGCGCCGCCTCTGCCGGTAAAAAGGCACTAAGAGGCGCACTGGGAAATCACGGAAGATGGCGCTCATGTAGCATAATGAGTGTGTTATATAGACTGTATTGAAGCCAAATTGATTGCGATGGTAGAGGAAAAATTCTGAACCTTGAAGAAAAACTCTATGCTAATATTGGAAATCTTATCATTTTTAGCAATATGTTTGATCAAAGTATATATTGTCATAATATTGATAATTTAACATTATACTATGCTTTGACATGAACTGCCTTCTGTTTAATAAACTATGTAGCAATTTATCCAATACTGTGTTATTCGATTTAATTATAATATCTTCAAACATGGTAATCGAATACGGTTACTGACCTCAGTTACATAACATCCTATTATAACGTATGTAATTTGAAGGTAGTGTTAGGCTTAGTCTTATATATTCTTTATTTGCATAGATTAAAAGTTCACTGTGGAAGCTATTGTATTATAAAGTAATAAGTGCTCTTTAAAATATAGAGGAATTGTTTTACTTTCTTCAACCTACTTGAAATGATTAGTGCTAAACTATTTGTTTCTATTATATGTTTCGTAATTTTCTACATTACAGTTTATAGTTATATAAAAGTGACTTTACAATAATAATTTATATTTTAATAACTTCAGTTAGTGTATTTTATTATTAACTTTCTTACTAACTGAAGAAATATTTACTAATAAAAAGAAACGATTGTGAACTGAATGTTCCCTCGTGAAAAATAATAAAATAGTGGCGGTCTTTTTTCCGGTAGCTTAATAAACGTAATAAAATAACCAGCTTAAAAACCATGGGTTTTATTTGCAGCATGAATTAATGACAATTTTCATGTCTCTTTTTCCCTTTAATTGTGGTTGTTGCTATGTTGCTTAGTGATTTAGTAACTATTTAGTGACATAGAGAAGGTGAGGTTATCGTATGTCAGAGACTGCATGTCCCTGCCTAGATCAATAGACGACCTGTGCATGGTTGTCACTGAAAATTGACGAGGTAGATGGCTTGTAGTCACGCCACTCTCTGACCTCACACAGAAATGGGGATAGTATTACGGTGAGGGAGGGAATGTGATGAGGCACATTCCTGAATGGGCTGCATCACATTCCTCAGTGGGCTGCATCACATTCCTCAATGGGCTGCATCACATTCCTCAATGGGCTGAATCACAAGCAGATGTATGCCAACAACTTTCTAGTTACTATAATTAACTAATAATAATTAATAAGATTATAGGAAATTCTCACCAGGTTAAAACTAATGCGCCATCGTTTTATTTCAGGTTAAAACTTCCCTGATAATGAAAACGAGTTCACAAGAGTATTCTGCTATTTTCTTAAGATTGTTGTGCTAATTTCTTGTAATACTAAATTAACGGTCTGGTGAAAAATTCAATTATTATACGTAATAAAGATATGGATTGTTCATAATCTTCAATTTATTACTTTGGTTGTGCTAAGAAACAATGATTTACTGTGGTTCAACATCTGAATTTGCCTTATTAAATTACTTAATCAGTAAATAATAGTTCTGACCTTTCTATGTGTTCCGTATAATGGGAATTTAATGCTGTCAGAATTAGGTGCGTAATTCCATGCTCACATTTTAGAGACTGTAGGTAGCAGTATAACAGCTCCTGTACAGTCACTGACATCACTTACCTGTAACTATGTACACTGTACTGTGGAGAGTGACTGTGTTATCGTGCTGGCAGACACTTCTGGATATTGAAGCACTAAGCTAAAGTCGTCAACACAATCAGCAGTAGGTAGTTTATGAGTCCATTAGAAGAGTATCAGTAGTTGCGGTAAGTTGATTACTGGCGCTACTAAGCGTCACAATCATTACTTGTACCTTTATGTCTTATCATTCTGCAAAGATAATTGCCTTATTGATAATTACTGTATAGTGAACACTATTTCTAGAGAATAATTCGTCCTTTCATTTATTCAGTTTGGGTGGCATGCTTTTAAATTATAGTTCACATGTACTATAGAGTGAAAAGATATAAAGAGTTATGGGAACTGTTGATGAGTGATATAATGGATAAACTCTTTAGATGTTTTAATTGATTACTTTTTTTATCCACGCATGGAAATGGTTCAATTTTAAGAAAAGTAAACATGATAATAGTAATAATGATTTGAAAGGTGATCATTATTAAAGTTTAAATCATGTTTAACAGCATTTATTATAACTTACTTTTATGTTCAAACACATTTAATGTTTAGCATCTAATCAGTTCAATGCTATATTATATAGCTACTTAAAATAAATACTTCAAACCTTTAATTGTAGTGAAATATATAATTGTGCTCTGAAAAATGATACGTTGTTAAAATTCATTCTTATTTCTTTTAGTTATATTGGTATTTATTTAAGAGTTCATCAAAGAATAAACAATCATACCATCACCAAATAGAGGCAGTGAAAAAGTTAATTTGTTTTTAATGATACAAATATATATTTATCAGAAGATAAAACTGTTATGTTGATAGTTAATTAAGTTTTCCGTCTCGTTCATCATCTCATTCAGTCTGTGTGTGAATGGACGTTCACTGCCAAGCAATGCGAGTTAATCGCTAGGATTCGTTTGCAAGCAATATTGGGGAAACGTTCTATTTTACTGCAGCTTTTGGAGTTCTTTGTGGATAATAATGGACGGTTTAAGCACTGAAATTTATGGCAAACTGAGTTAGAAAATGAAGCAACTTTCACTGGACGCAATAGAGATAAACGACGCTAAGAGTGACGTCTAACTTGATATTTTCCATTGCTTTCAAATATCCATTACGTTGTTTTACTATTACTAAATATTTCACACTAATCTTATCTATGTGCAAATTTACAAACTCAATTTTTATGAATTTTACACAGGTGCGAAATTGTTTTGATATCCGTATTTATGTGATGGATATTTCCCCCCTTCTATCCCTTAACATTTTATTCAAATATTCATCAATCGTACGTCTGGCTGCCTTGAAGAGTATTCTGTTAACACTTTGATGGCAGCATAAACTCTGTGCAGTTATTTGCAGACAGTATACTTCGATACATTGTTTGAATCTAACTTTTAATGAATCGTTTACAATTTAATGAGATTTGCCCGATAACTGCAGTTTATATACATTATTTACTTTACTTACATGCATATTTTCTATGAGATTTAAACAAATAGAAGTAAAACATGTGCTTCACTCATTTGGTGGGTGTTAACACCCACTTCCCGAATCCTGTGGGTGTCTGAGTATTGTAACGTTCCTTTTCATCTATTTAGCAGTTTTTTCTCAACATCTTCTCAACCGCTCATCTTTTTTAAAGTCAAGAAACTTATCAGCAGAGGAATTATTCATATTATTTTATCTCTGAGAGACTTATTGTCAATGTCTGGGGAAATCTTTCCTACCTCACACCAAGTCTGGAGCTGTGTACTGATATCCTGCTCTTATCTTTCTTATTCTTTAATGACAAATATATTTTCTTAAGTGCTTTTCTTAGGGATATTCACAGTTTCTAAGAAAAAATTATATATGAGGATTTTTTTAAACTATTGTCTTATTTTATCTGGTTATAACTTGTTGACTTTGTCTAATAAATGACTAATCGTTTATTTCTAATCTTTGTTGAGTTATTACCTTTGCAAAATTGTGGAAGGTTATGTTTTAATTTGGCATACTATTGAAATGAAGGACCTATAGATGGATAGTTTTAAACTGGACTATAAGAAGTGAAGTATTTTAAATTTCCTTTGTAAGAGTTAGTTACGAAGATGTTGAATAATTGAATTACTCCAATGCACATTTTGTTAGTTATTTGAGTAGCTTCACCTGATAACACAGCTAGAGACTCTTCTGTTTAGTGGAGAAAAGACAGCATTTAAAGTAAATTTCCAAGAAGGATTAGACGTCTGGTTCTAATTTGAATATAAATTAGGGACTCTGATCGCAATCTTCTATTGACAAAGTGACTTTGGAGCTGATTTACTAAGTTCAGGTCTAGCCTTCTCTGTGCCTACTTCTCTACAGTAGAGGTGGCTGATAGTGGCTGATAAGGTGATAGCAGGTTAAACGTAGGTTTATCATAGTAGGCAGACTTCCAACCGATTAAATCTGTAAGTTTTAATATATTCCAATATTCTTAAGTTTTGTTGGTTTATTAGGTAATCAATTTGAGAAAAGCCAAGGATTTGTGATAGTTAGTTTGGAGTAGAGCTCAGTGTATTGTATCACTTTCTGTCAAATGAGATACAGGTTCATTTATGGCTCAGTTAAGCTCACGATGAATCACTATAATTAACAAGTTAACGAAGAAAGAATTGCGATTCGAAATTTATTATTTTGACACAAAGATCAGAAATCGACACCTCATTATCAATTATTTTAATGGATTGTAATGATTTCTATTTACAAGAATTAATAGTTTATGTATATTTCTTTTATTTGAGTGTTTTTTTGGTGCACCAAATTACTCATTTGAATGTCTTTTATTTATATTTGATTTTTTTTTCGAATTCGAAAGCTGTTCTGTAACTTTTCTAATTATAAACATTACTTTTACATTAAAGTAAAGCATCTTTCCAACCAAACAAACATCTTAAATACCAAAATCTTTCAAACTAAATTGCGTTTAATATATATATATATATATTTTATACAAAACTTTACGTTGAAAATTATATTAATTTTGAGATTTCAAATTATTAATTACAATTCATCATCAGAAAAAGAACATGATGAGTCAAAAATATCAAAACTGACAAAATTGAGTTTTCATACATTCGCAAAAATGAACAAACCGGTGAATCTGAACATTCTCCTTCAAATATATGTATTTTAATTATTATTTTTTTATCCTTTTTAGCAATGTACCCTTTTCTAAGTTTTCTCCAGCACACTTTCTTCGACACACCTTGACCTTCAAATACAGCAATATAAATCACGTCCGAATGACTCCAACCAAGACATAGATCTTGAATGTTACTCGCAGCATCGCGCGGTCTTCTCTAATCCTCATTTTCTTTCAAAACACATATGATTTTATTAATTTATTGGCCATGCCAAAGGCCACTGTCACTTTATCTCATTAGTTGGTGATTTGTTGGCCAAAGGGGAGTTTCGTGACATATTCCAAAGTGAATTAGCATAAATGGTTTCCCTTTCGCTAATTATGTTCTCAGTGAAGGTGTGTGTAGCTCTTAGGGCCAACTTTAGGGCCAGAGGAATAGAGTCGTGGAGGCGAAGCTGCGGAATGTGCACGAATGAATGGACCAAAAGTTACTGATATTTATTAGGTCTTAATAAGAAAATTCAAAATATGGGATTATGTATTTAAAGGAACTAATTTTCCTCGTTATTGTATAACTTCTTTCTTCTGTTTTTCAATTCTAAATTCATCTAACTACCATTAGCAATATTTAGATATAAACATCTCTGTTCAAGCTGAATAATATTAACCCTTTGTCGCTCCATACTCATTTTAGGTGACTAAATGTGACCACATGGACAGTAAAAGGTTAGGTATTTGCATATATTCATTTGCTTGTGCTGTTCGGGCATAAAATACAATGAGAAATACATAGTTCTATCAAAGTTTTAGGCGTTCCATGTAAACACAATTCCCTTGTACATTTTAATGAATTTTAAGTTTCAGGTGAATTTTCGATTAAACTAAAATGATTAAATTCTCGTGTTGTCGTCATTGTAATAAAGTTTCTATTAAAAGTTTCTCGATTAAAGCCACCTTCAACTAATATCTCTAAAGACCAAACATGCGAACGCAAACCAGATAAAAAATGCCAAGCACGACACTTTCAAACTGCCTCTTTGGTGTAAAAATAAAAGAAAGAACTTGAGGCAGGAAACACAGTCTACATGTCAAAATAAATAGGCCGACAAATTTACTCTCTGAGGCCTATTCATTTCAAACAATTCGTAGTCTCTTTTTTGTTGGTTTACTCCCTGAATACATTGGTGACTTTGCTGGTGAATTACTCTGTACTGACACACCATCAGTTACAAAACACAACACACTGGCTTCAACACACCAACACATTTCTTAATACTAGTCAATTGTAATTCGTAAATATGGTATATTCTATTTAGAAAGAACATATGTTTTCCATTGTTTCATTGTTTTGGTACAGGTCCAATGCAATAAATTGGTCGGTAGATCATGCTAACCGTTTGTTCTTTTTCTTCAATTTTGCAAAGAGGCAGAGAGTTTGCATCATCCAGACCTGCTGTGTCAATTAATTAAATTGTAGATTGTGTTAGACCCGCCAAAGCTTTGCACTCAAAGAAGAGGAAATACATTGTACAGCTTGTGGATAGAGAGGAGTGAGAGGAGAGTGAGAGGAGAGTGAGAGGAGAGTGAGAGGAGAGTGAGAGGAGAGTGAGAGAGGAGTGAGAGGAGAGTGAGAGGAGAGTGAGAGGAGAGTGAGAGGAGAGTGAGAGGAGAGTGAGAGGAGAGTGAGAGGAGAGTGAGGAGTGAGGGGAGAGTGAGAGAGGAGTGAGAGGGGAGTGAGAGGAGAGTGAGAGGGGAGTGAGAGGAGAGTGAGAGGAGAGTGAGAGGGGAGTGAGGGGAGAGTGAGAGGAGAGTGAGAGGGGAGTAGAGGAGAGTGAGGGGAGAGTGAGGGGAGAGTGAGAGGAAAGTGAGAGGAGAATGAGAGGAGATTAAGAAGAGAGTGAGTGATGAGTGAGAGGAGAGTGAGAGTGGAAACTTTCAATACACTAGTCACCACTCAATACACCAGTCACCACTCTATACACTAGGCACCACTCTATACACTAGTCACCACTCTATACACTAGTCACCCCTCTATACACTAGTCACCACTCTATACACTAGTCACCACTCAATACACTAGTCACCACTCTATACACTAGTCACCACTCTATACACTAGTCACCACTCTGTACACTAGTCACCACTCTATACACTAGTCACCACTCTATACACTAGTCACCACTCTATACACTAGTCACCCCTCTATACACTAGTCACCACTCTATACACTAGTCACCACTCAATACACTAGTCACCACTCTATCCACTAGTCACCACTCTATACACTAGTCACCACTCTGTACACTAGTCACCACTCTATACACTAGTCACCACTCTATACACTAGTCACCACTCTATACACTAGTCACCACTCTATACACTAGTCACCACTCTATACACTAGTCACCACTCTATACATTAGTCACCACTCAATACACCAGTCACCACTCTATACACTAGTCACCTCTCTATACACTAGTCACCACTCTATACACTAGTCACCACTCTATACACTAGTCACCACTCAATACACTAGTCACCACTCAATACACTAGTCACCACTCAATACACTAGTCACCACTCTATACACTAGTCACCACTCTATACACTAGTCACCACTCAATACACCAGTCACCACTCTATACACTAGTCACCACTCTATACACTAATCACCACTCTATACACTAGTCACCACTCTATACACTAGTCACCACTCTATACACTAGTCACCACTCTATACACTAGTCACCACTCAATACACCAGTCACCACTCTATACACTAGTCACCACTCTATACACTAGTCACCACTCTATACACTAGTCACCACTCTATACACTAGTCACCACTCTATACACTAGTCACCACTCTATACACTAGTCACCACTCTATACATTAGTCACCACTCAATACACCAGTCACCACTCTATACACTAGTCACCACTCTATACACTAGTCACCACTCTATACACTAGTCACCACTCTATACACTAGTCACCACTCTATACACTAGTCACCACTCTATACACTAGTCACCACTCAATACACTAGTCACCACTCAATACACTAGTCACCACTCAATACACTAGTCACCACTCAATACACCAGTCACCACTCTATACACTAGTCACCACTCTATACACTAGTCACCACTCTATACACTAGTCACCACTCTATACACTAGTCACCTCTCTATACACTAGTCACCACTCTATACACTAGTCACCACTCTATACACTAGTCACCACTCAATACACTAGTCACCACTCAATACACTAGTCACCACTCAATACACTAGTCACCACTCATTCACTAGTCACCACTCTATACACTAGTCACCACTCTATACACTAGTCACCCCTCATTCACTAGTCACCACTCAATACACTAGTCACCCCTCAATTCACTAGTCACCCCTCAATTCACTAGTCACCCCTCAATTCACTAGTCACCACTCTATACACTAGTCACCCCTCAATTCACTAGTCACCCCTCAATACACTAGTCACAACTCAATACACTAGTCACCCCTCAATACACTAGTCACAACTCAATACACTAGTCACCACTCATTCACTAGTCACCACTCATTCACTAGTCACCACTCTATACACTAGTCACCATTCAATTCACCATTAGTTCCCACTTCAGACTTATGTATCATCTAAATTTCAGTCACTTGACACGTTCTTTATTAATAATGATGAACATAGGAATACCTGCAGTGAACAGGACATTGCTAATTAACATTTCCGCGTCACCTGGCGCCTTTTCACAAAGTTCTCATTTTTGCCGCTACACCTTTTGGTGGCGCTAATTGTCAATAATTGACGGGAGTGATGCTCAACCGAGATAATTTCTCCTGAAGTCGGTGGGGCGAGAAATTGAATTAATTATGCCCGGAGAATGGTAATTAAAGGAAGAGTCATTAGCCACATTAATATTTCAGTCAGCCTACCTGGAGATGGCCTCTCTAGCACATTCTTTCCAATATTTCGGGTGTAAAATAATTAACAAATATTGGTGAATTCTTTAGTTCTACTAACTTGTAAGCTTATCGATATATAAGTAGCTTTGAAATAGTTTCAGTGGAAATATTTTTCTGGTTATAGCTACTCTGTATGTACTAAATTTTGTTAAAAAGATATTTCAAATAAATTTCACCTGTAATTTATTATTGAAAATTCTAAAGTATATGTGGATCAATTTCACGGACATATAATTAATTAATCAATGAATCGTTTGCACTGCATTTTATTTGATTGAAATTATTTATACTCAACAGGAAATCCATATTATCAAAAGTTAATTAAACTCAACGTTGTTTGTTATAACGAATATCAATATGTACTCCTTTCTCCTATTTCATGTTTTTCACAATTTTCTTGTGTATAATTTAGTCCCATGAAAGGGCAATTTAACTCTGAAACACATTTCACTCTTCGTTATGTTATTTTGTGCTCACACTACGTTTTTTCTTTGCTCACTTGTTAGTTTCTTTTCTTCAGTCGATTTGTCGATAGCTTATCAAGGCTTAATTGGACTTAATTTCCGGATAATTAATACACTCACACTGCGAATATATCGGAACAGAAACATGCACACTTCATGACGTGTAATATGTATATGTATAAATGTTGCACAATCTCGAGAATGCGCTGCGCGTTTTAACCCCCTAATGCCAAACGTGCATTAATACCCTCACTTTATTTATCATGAAATCGAATGCTAATGTATGTACATCGGAGGTTTATGTTTAATGAACGTCTAGGTCATCAAACAATAATGAAGTGTGCAGTACAACAAACTAGCGGAGACAACAAACTAATATAATCTTCATTCATCTCTTGTCATATTTGCTGAGTTTTTCAAAGAAATCTTCATATATGAAGATTATCTATAGACTTTAAACATAATTGACTTATATGTAGTTTGATGTATCTGCTAGTTTGTTGTACTAGACATGCGTTCATGATTGCTTATAAGGAACTGACAGGGGGGTTCTGGTGCTGGTACGTCCCCCCCCCACCCATCAGTCGATACACATATGTTAGTATTTGATTCCAAAATAATTCTTTGACCCCCTTTTAAGGGGATTGAAGGGGTTTGTTTAAAAAAGCATGGCGAGTGGCGCGGAGCATATATTTTAAACTTTTCTATATCGTAATAACCAATATCAATAGAGGATATTAATATACTTGATAACATTTTGTTATTTCTTATCTTTTTAGTGAAAGTTTCAATATTATAAAGTTATCGGGAATTAAATGTTATGGATATTATATCATTGTACAGTGTAGTGTGTCTTCGATAAATGTGTCCACTGCCTTTGAATATAAGAACTGGGCAATGTTATAATTCACTAATTATTACTTATATAGTCTCTTTCTTTTCTTTTTTATATTTGTATCCCTATTCTTTGATTGTAATTTTATTACCTTCACAGAATGCTGGAAGGTCATATTTTCATAGGACTTTATTTATTTATTTATTTGTTTATTTATTTATCATCTTGTTATTCGCTTAACTGAAAAAGTATTCAACCAAATTGCCTGAAATTTGATGAAACGATTGGTCCATGTCCAGTGACCTGCTGCCAGAATTTTGGGAGCGACCCGGTCAAAGGTCAAGGTCATGGTCATTTATAACTCAAAAAATATTGAACCATATTGCATGAAACTTGGTGGGACGATTGGTCAATATACAGGAACCATCTTGTTAGATTTTGGGAGCGATAAGGTCAAAGGTCAAATATAAAGGTCAAAGCCATTTGTAACTCAATAACTCCAAAATTATTCAACCAAATTGTCTGAAATTTGATGGAACGATTGGCTAATACCCAGGAACGATCTGGTAGAATTTTGGAAGCGATCCGGTCAAAGGTCAAAGTCATTTATAACTCAATAACTCAAAAAGTGTCGTACCATATTGCATGAAACTTGGTGGGATAATTGGTTATTATCCAGTTAACAGTTTCTCAAATTTTGGGAGAGAACAGGTCAAAACGGAGGCGAAGGTATGCGCTCTACCGAGTGCACATAATCTAGTTTTCTAATAAACTTATTATTATATTATTATTATAGTAGCTATAACTTATCTATGCTTATTATTGTGCAACCATGATGAACATTTAAATTCTATCGCAGTATACCAGTGGATATATTTGTAGTGGACACACTGTATACTGTGTATAGTGGTTAATAGATTCTATTGATAGGAGTAATATTTTGAAATAAATTTATTTACATGTCAGTGATTCAAGGTAGCGTGGCCGAGCGGTCTAAGGCGCTGGTTTAAGGCACCAGTCCTTTCGAGGGCGTGGGTTCGAATCCCACCGCTGCCAGCCATTTTTCTCTCCAATCGAGAATTACAAAATTGAATTCGATTATTAATTCATAATCTATTTCGTAATTCCTAAGTAAAATACAAATATGTTATATCGTTTTTATACATATTTCGAATTTATATAAGCAATTAATAATAATTTTCTTTTTATCTCATAACATTAAATGTTTAAAATGACTGTGCTTACCTGGGATCGAACCAGGGACCTTCTGTGTGTTAGACAGATGTGATAACCACTACACCATAAGCACATGCTCCACTGTTTTTCTGAGCTAGACTCTGTTTGATTTAATTGTGCAAAGATTGAAAGAAACTTTAACAAAGATAACTTTATATATTGTATATATATGTTTACATTTAATCGACAACAATTTAAATTAAATTGAATGATTAATTTTATCTCTAATGAGATTCGATCATATTATTTCCACTGACATACATATAAGCATATAGTAATGACAAGAAATCACTCATATGCACTAATTTAAGAAGCGTATTAACGCAATAAAAATGTCCAGTTTATGCATAACATGAATAAAAATTCTTTATGAATTTGTTTTTCCAACAAATGCAAATATTGCCTGAAGTAAATATTATTATTTATCACAATTAAGTTAAAGATGTCCTTTCGAGGGCGTGGGTTCGAATCCCACCGCTGCCAATGCGTTTTAACCAAATGAAATAGTCTCTCTAACTGAAAATAAATTATTAGATGATTTTAGTTTTCACTTGTAATGAATACTCATAAGCACTTGTTTTCGTTAGTGTTAAATGGATCGATATTGAAAATGACTGAGCTTACCTGGGATCGAACCAGGGACCTTCTGTGTGTTAGACAGATGTGATAACCACTACACCATAAGCACTTGTTTGCTCGACTTCAATGTAAGCGAATATTCTTGAATAAATAAATAGTTGTTTACTAATCAATATATGAAATTAATCTCGATCTTGATAGTAGGGCAAAGTTTGTAATTGAAATTACTAGGTGCTTATAATATATTTTGACTATTCTTCTACACAGACTTGAGAGCTGTTGAATTCCATTAATAAGTTGGATAAACTTTTACTACTTATAATTATGTTTACCTTCCAGATTCTTAAAGGCTGCTTCACACAGGTCAGGGATCCGTCCGGGACGGCTCCGGTCAGTGATTTTTTTCACTGATGAGAGCTGGTACTGTGTGAATGTGTCCATGGAAATTAAAGTAACGATATATTTTTTCACTGACACTGATTCAGTGAGAGGAGATGGACTGGAAAGGTCCCGATCGGATCCCTGACATGTGTGAAGCAGCCTTAAACCAGAATCTCTAGAACCAGAACTCTAGATTGTTATGAGTATTAAAATTTCAAATTAATACTTCTATGGATCGCAAATGTCAGATAAGGCCAGAAATTGTCCATAGACGAAAGATTCTATACCAACCATAACTATACATTATATTTAATTAAATAATTGGTAAAAAAACAATGACTGCATTTGGAATATCCGATCAAGAACTCATCTAAGTGTTATTAAGGCAAGAAGCAGAAAACCTAAAGAACTCAATAATGAAGAAGTCAATAGAAATGAAAAATTGGTTGAAAACAATTATTGTTTAATATAGAGTTGAAATTTTCCCTCGTAAATCAAATTTAAAAATACGGAAACAACAATTATTGATGCTCAGAAACAGAACTGACTGGTTATTTAAGGTACAGGTTCAGAAATATATGAAGAATAATACGATCAAAAATTAAATCTAAATCTCATATGAGAAAGTTATCTTTTAAGACAAAAAATCTTCCATCAGTTAAGGGAAAGTGTTATTAGTAGTCAGGTGATATACCCCCAGACTATTTGTGGACAGTGTAAAGAGGTGAAAACTGGATATTTGAGAATTAAATTAACTGCATGTTTCACAACATAGAAAATTTCCATCAACTTTGGAAATGGATCGAATTGACACAAATGTCGAAATATTTACATTGAGTTTCGCTTCAATGAAGTTGACCTACAGACTAAAAATAAAGTACACAGTAATTGATAATCCTCTATGATAACATGAGCATGAAGTAATGTGTTATTCACTTGTATATAATATTCACTAAAAGTTTAGAACTTGTTTTTGTTAGTTTTGAATAGATTGATATTCAAAACAACTGTGCTTACCTGGGATCGAACCAGGGACCTTCTGTGTGTTAGACAGATGTGATAACCACTACACCATAAGCACTTGAAATCATTGATCATAAAATATATTTATTCTATTTGTTTTGAACTAACATATGTTATATTAAAGTTAATATATTCAATTTTGCATTTACAACAATAATTTGATTTCTCTATCTAACATATGAAGTTGGTATATGGTAAACTAATCACAACTATAAGTAATCTTGTTCGAATATTTACTAGACAGAATCGGAACTTCTTTACAGGTAATATTAAAACTATTAAATGTAGGATTAAATATTATAATAAGTAACTCCTATATTATTAAATTGATTAAAATAGATTGGTAATATTCTTAAATTTCAAATTATGTATTTATTAATTTTTGAATATATCATGTCTCCTAATTTGCCCCAGCTGTTCATTACAGTATTGGTAAAAGCTAACAGACTCGACTATCTGGTTTTCATCCTTGACTTGATGTAGATTATTTTCGTATTGTTTGGTTTTCGATTGTGAAATCCTCTTTTTATGTATGCGGAAGGTAATGTTTTAGGCGGTATTTACTTATTGATAATCTTGTTATTTGCATAACTCAATTAGTATTCAACCAATTTGACTGAAATTTAATGGAACGATTGGTCAATGTCCAGGTACCATCTGATAAGATTTTGGATTCGATCTCATCAAAGGTCAAGGTCATTTAAAACTAAAAAAACTCATTGAATATCCAGCCAAATTACCCGAAATTTGGTGGAACGAATGGTCTTTATCCTGGAATCAGTTTATTAGATTTTGGAAGCGAATGGATCAAAGGTTAGGGTCAAGGTCTTTTATATAACTCAAGGATTAATGGATAGTCAGGGTCATTTATAAACTGTGGCGAAGATATGCACTCTACCCGTTCTAGCTTCCAAGTATTTTAGGTCGGCACTTAGCTGATCATTCAATATCACCAATCTTTAGATCCCACTCAATACTCAACCTCACAAAATATCGTACGGCACTTGCATGGTTCCGTTGACCATAAATGTACCTTATTATTATCACTAATGATTACATGAAAATTTTCAACTTATGACATTCACAGCTGTAATGCTACTAGACTCTTTTTTCAACTACTATTTACTTATTAAAACGACTGTGCTTACCTGGGATCGAACCAGGGACCTTCTGTGTGTTAGACAGATGTGATAACCACTACACCATAAGCACATATAAGTTAACCTGGCTCATATTTTCAAAATCTTATTTTACAGAGATTGAATGAAATGTATTTTATTATTCAACTTCATCATTGAATACTCAGTAATTTTTTTTTTTTTAGTAGCAATGTTTTCATTGGGTGATGCTAGAATATGGGTGTTTTCATTGTTTGAGTTGATATTCCTTTATATTTGATGGATATTTATGAATCTAAATGCACTAAAAATGAATAAATTTCATTCTGATTCCTTTGTGAATCCTCTATATAATACCCACCTACTGGACGTTACGCAAACTTTTTATTAAGAAGATGGTCAGATCACTAGCTCAAGGCAACCATTGACTTGAATTATTTACTATGCATTCAGGTAGCGATACATAATGAATGGATATTACAGGGTGACCCAAAATGATTCACCCATAAAAATATTGAATTTAAATATATTATTAGAAAATAAGAAAATGTTTCAACGGAATCATTTAGAAAAAAATATTCAGAACCACAATAACGTATCAAATCTCTAATTGCCGTCTTTTGATTTAATCGTTTTCTTAACACAAGATGTTACTGAAGTATAAGAACGTCAGGTTACCAGACATTTCGTCAACAGACATTTCGTCAACAGACATTTCGTCAACAGACATTTTGTCAACAGACATTTCGTCGACAAACATTTCGTCGACAGACATTTCGTCAACAGAACATTTTGTCGACAGATATTTCGTCGACAGAACATTTCGTCGACAAGACGTTTCGTCTATGAATTTTGCTACAGGGGATATAAACACACTCAAGTATAAGTGTAACCCCACTACCAGGTCATTGAACAATCATGAGGTGTGCAGTAAAACAAACTAGCGTTTACAACAAACTGCATAACGGCCATTTATGCTGAGAGTTTAAAAAATAATATTCATTTTGCTATGCTTATATTCACTTATATATTATGTTAATATCACCTGTCGACGAGGATTTTCATGTGTACGAAATATTTCTTTCGACGAAAAGTTTGTTCACCCAAAGTCGAAATGTGAAGGGTTTGTAATAATCACGGAACCCAAAATAATCTTTAACTTTTGAAATAATGCATGGATTTTGATTAAAAATACTATACGACCATAGAATCGTACAATTATCACGTTTGATGATTTATTTTAGGTGCTTTCCTCCTGATCGCATCCACTTTCGATGCCATAATGAATGTTATTCATTACTCTGATCAGCGTTTCAAGTTCAATCGATCAATTTTCTGTTTCAATGGCTTCCAGTGATTTCTTCCCTTGAGATATATTCCCATAAGAAATAATCTAATGTGGAAAGATCTGGAAATCTTTCCGGCCACTCATCGTCACCAGATCTTGAGATCATTCTTCCCGGAAACTTTTGCTGCATGATTTTCATGTTTGGTCTCGTGGTGAGACAGTTGGATACAAGAAAACAGTTATCATGTTGTGATAACTGCCCATTCATCGTAACTCTTTGGTCATTGACATCCTCAAAGAAATAAGGTCCGACAATCTTTTTTTTTTTCTCCTTGATTCCACTCTAAACTGTAACTCTTTCTGAATGAAGCGACATTTCTCTGATCACCTTCAGGTTTTCAGTTCACCAAAAACTAAAGCTCTGATTATTGACACATTCATTTAGTCCGAAATGAGTTTCTTCTGACATAATAAAGCTCTGAATAAAATTCGAGTTTTCTTAGAATTTTGTATGTATGAATTGATAAATTATTTTACTAAAGCCTCAGATTGATTTGAGGGTTTCCTTCCACAATCTGCTTTGCTGCTGGTACATTATTTTCATGCGTGGCGCTTACATGTCTTTCTTTGACTTTTTCTTGTCCAGATTGCGGATTCAGAGAAATTCTTCACATATCGTTCGATCACTTTTTTGATTGAAACATCCTAAAACGGTACTTCATTTCAAAGCTTCTATGTGCGCCCACGACACTTTTTCCATGAGTGAAGTATGTAGTGGTAACAAAGACGAGCTGCTATCTTGCACCAAGGTGTGGAGCAACATCAAAATTTAATTTGCCGTTGGACTTTTACTACATATCCGTATCATCGTACTGTTCAATTATGCAAAACCCGATGTTTTCACGATACTATAGACATTTAGTTTGATAAATTCCATGTATCTTTTCAAAAGTTATGAAAGATTATCTTGAGTCTCATCATTATTACAAGCCCTGCACTTCTTCGTCTAACTTTGATCACGCAGATCGAAGGACTGCCTTCAAAGAGTCAAGATTGAGGTAGGTACGAGTTGAAATTCCACTTTCATAGGATTCATTTCAACACTTGAGTGTGGCTACAAGTTTTCGTCCCAGAAGATCTCGAAATTGTTTTTGCATCACCTTTGAGTCACATTCGTCGTGTGGGCTGAATGACACTCTGTGTTCAGTGGAGATGAAACTGGTTCCAAATGATTCAGTGAACCATGAAAGAATTATTTCCGCTACATATTCAGATAAACATGATTAAGATGATGATTTTTTTAAACAATGACGATAAAAGGAGATTTGGTCACATACGATGCAACAAAAGCTCATACTATAACTTAAGTAAGCTTCTTGCGTCCAAAATGCCACTTGACAGTTCCAGAGCTATGGGCATTCTGACTATTTGTGACAGTCCCTACCGAGAACATGTTCTCGTCGGACAAAATCAAAACCTTTCTAGCGGATCGCCTGAACAGTAACCACATCGTTTCTTCATTCACGGACGCTTCTGAAATTAGCTGTATAGATTGCTTTTGATTTTGAGTTAACTACTGATCCTTCTTGATTAGACTCTTCAATGAGAATTTGAAGATACTCATTTGTCTCGCAATTTTTCTGGCCTTTCTTGAAAATTTCGGCCAATTCAACTCTCTCACGGAAATAACATTCTTCCATCCTGCAATTAG
The DNA here is from genome assembly GCA_947561585.1 of Caprella mutica. NCBI lineage: Eukaryota > Metazoa > Arthropoda > Malacostraca > Amphipoda > Caprellidae > Caprella > Caprella mutica. The sequence goes on along the minus strand of CANNZV010000081.1, from coordinate 193,608 downwards.
TTTACTTGTTGTGCCTGGCTGCTCATGTTGTTTCCAGGTGTTTATCGTTTTTCAACACACCTTGAGCTGTTTGACGATATTCTTGGTGTTAATGCCAACACTCTTAAGGGCACTAATCTGGTCACGCTTTTCTTTACTTGAATTGATTTCTAGAAAACCTGGAAAGAATACTTGAAAATTTATGTGAACATTGTTGAGTGTATGGTGGTCGAAAATTAAAAATATTGAATGCACACAATATAGCATTGGGTTAACAATAATTCTGAGATTATGAGTAAATCTTTTTGGGTCTCCCTGTATATTCAAAACTAATCAAGATAAAAGTAGAAGTATAAACTTTAAAATATAATTATTACTTCGTTTTCCTCTAATCCATTTGTTAAATAGAAGTTATCGTAGAATATTTTCAATCTCATACATTAAAATCACCTTGTTTGAGTTTGAGATACGATAAGGATTTAAAGTAGATTTTTTCGCTCAAATCAATCCCAATTAAATCTATTTTAATTTAGGTTCTAAGAGTGCTACCGGAAATACAAAAGACTGGGAAGTATTGAGGTGGTCATACACGTAAAAATATAACAGATAGTTTTTCTGTTGAGCTATCTTAATTTTAATCTGTCAACTGTAATGCGCACACATGAACAGTTCAATTGCTCTGCTTTATAATGAATTCGGAAGAATCAGACAATTTAGCGGCTCTTGTTGTTAGTTTGTGTTACATTTCAAAATCGTAAAAAGTCGGAAAGGCATGAAAAAATTGGTTACATGTGCGAAATGATAGGATACTAAATTGTATCTTTGGCAAGTGATACTAAATAATCTAAATTGTTCATTTGGCAAGTGATACTAAATTGAATGTTTAGCACGACATTCTAAATTGCCTAAGATTAGGTTCAGATATGTATAATTTTATAAAATCTATAATCATTTGATTTTGATTCCTTGACACACTTATCTTACTGAAAAAAATATATTACTCTATCAAAGAACCATCCAATAAACTAACCACACTCGTTCCTCTTAACCTGCATGGTCACACCGCTTGAACTTTGTTAGGGTGTTCGTTGAAAGCAGGGAGTATGGACCGAATTTTGTTTGTACAGCAGAATACTGCTTTAGACTACGAAGCTCAGCGGATGAAATAGATCAGAAATTCTGATAGAAGCTTGATAGAAATCGAAAGTTGAAGTTCATCATTTGAAGTCCCGGTCACACAGGAGGAACTTTGCTGGATCGTTCCTGAAGCGAAGAGAAAAATCATCACCGCTTGTTACCGTTCAACAGAAGTTGGCCGCCGTTCAGACAACGCCGTATTAAATTTTCACTCCTACCGCTCCAAAAGTTTTGAACTGCAAACAATATTACGAGCTGTGAGGAGCGTTTAATTTCCGCTTCGTCAGAGTTCACCACCGCCCCAACAACGCCCAAGCAAAACTTGGCACCATTAGACGCAAGTTCGTGGAAATTTTGTTTCGATATGCCAACGCTAAAATCTTAAACGCTGGACCAATCTTTGCTTCTCCAGCTTTCTCCGGGCGATGATTACACTTTACACAAACATTTTTAGAGTGGTTGTAAGCGCGTCGGTCGTTACAACGATCAAGTTTTCGATTTTTTTTCTCCACTTTGTGCGCGGAAAAAAATAATATCAGGATTTTGTACAAAACTTAAAAAAAAATAAAACACTGGCGCAGCCATAGTAGTGCACTGCTGAAACCTGCGTTGTTATATCGGTGCACCGCTGATGCCTACGTTGTCATAGTGTTGACTTAACAATAGCGAGTGTTTGTTTAGCGGTGAATCCACCATTCATGAACATGCGTATAGCAGTGCAAAACATTGACTGAACATTGTTGGAGCGGTGGTGAAAATTGCCCACTTCTGACCGCTTGCAATATTTTGGGCAGCTCAACACTTTCGGAGCGGTTGGATGAACTAAGCGGTGGCCTAGCGCATATAGCATTGCTTTAACGGGGACCAACTTCTGTGAACGCTAACGAGCGGTGATGAAATTTTTTCACCGCTCAAGGAACGCCTCAACAAAGTTAGAGTGGTGTGTCCTAGGCTTCACAAGGTGAACTTAGAACTGTTCAGTTGAAGGAATCCCCACATATGCTAAATTTTGTTAAGCCTGCCAGTTGAAACTTATAAATTTCACATTTTAACTGTACAGGTAGATTGGACTGAAACTGAAATACACCCAAATGACTGTCTTAACTGAACAGTCGAAACTAACAGTTAAAAGTGAATGTGTTTGACGAACTTCAGGAAAACCTGTTGCTTCATCGCCACTTTTGTAAGTTTGTTAAATTAAGCATTTGAGTAATAAAGGTAAATTAAAATTCAGACATGTAGTCATATTGATATTATATTACGAAAACAAGTTGGCAGCGGTGGGATTCGAACCCACGCCCCCGAAAGGACTGGTGCCTTAAACCAGCGCCTTAGACCGCTCGGCCACGCTACCGTAAACTTACTGACTTATTAAATTAGGAAGATTGTACTTTACATCTCTTGGCAGTTCGCAAACACTTAAGAACTGTAAATCGCAGTCGGTTGCTAGTCTACCGTGTAAATTCTTTAACAACTGCTACAATTATATAAATAAATAATTATAACAATCCATCGTATTCAAGGTAGCGTGGCCGAGCGGTCTAAGGCGCTGGTTTAAGGCACCAGTCCTTTCGGGGGCGTGGGTTCGAATCCCACCGCTGCCAATGAGTTTTAACCAAATGAAATAGTCTCTTTGGCTGAAAATAAGTTGAACAATATTCATTTGTTCTGTCTGATAGAATGAGCATTGGACATTTGTGGTATTCACTTGTAACGAATACTCATAAGCACTTGTTTTGGTTAGTGTTGAATGGATTGACATTCAAAACGACTGTGCTTACCTGGGATCGAACCAGGGACCTTCTGTGTGTTAGACAGATGTGATAACCACTACACCATAAGCACTTGTCTATATGTAAAAGAATAAATGTGAATGTATTACTAGTGAAAGACATTACTAAATTTGAAAGAGATTTCAAGTTTTACCTAGAAATTATATATTTGGATTATGACAACTATAAATCAAAGTCACATGCCGCTCATATCAAGCGGTAATAGCATGACTGTCACGAACCCAAGTAGATTCACATGCAACTATTTTTTATTATTATCGTGAACTAAAATAAATATATTATTTAACCCAGGGCCAACCAGCTATCTTTTTATTGTCTTATCAATGTAGATATCTGAAGAGTGCTCACTGGTCGGGTGATATTGTACACATCAGAAAAAAGGTAATTTCTTACAGTAAAGCACTAGTGACTAGGGTAATTTCTTATAGTAATGCACTAGTGACTAGGGTAATTTCTTACAGTAATGCACTAGTGACTAGGGAAATTTCGCAGTTGTCGTAAAGTAGACGATTAAGATCCTCTCCACCCTATTTTTATTTCTATATTCATTAGAGCTCAGGTTACTGATTACAAAACTGCAAATCATTTAAAATTTGGCTCTATATTTTTATCATAATATATAATTTAAGCTATTCTTTTGATTTCACTTCTAACCTCATAATTTCAAGCGAAGAAAAAGAATCCGTTGAATCGTGAAAAATTCAAAACTATAATAAAGCGTTCTGATATATGTATATCATAAATGGTTCTAGGCAATTTCGGTCTTGGAAAATTCGGTCTCGGGAAATTCGATCTTGGAAACTCGGTCTGGGTTTATAATGGTGTTAATTATTTAAGAACAAAAAAAGAAAAAGTTAAAATTATGAGTACTAAAATGTGTAGTGTATTATTAAAAGCGGATAACATCATTAACCGTTGTAAGGTGATACGTAACGTTAGTAATTTTGACATGTTTTGATATTTATTTAACATGAGATTCGAGCGGAAAATTCGATCTCAGAAATTTCGGTTTCGGAATATTCGGTCTCAGGTATAAATAAAACTTAAAACCCACGACAATTGGGCCCTGGACAATTGGGCCCCAAAACATTTAAGCCCAGAAAAAAGCAGAAGACTCAATAAAGAAGTGTTACTTTATTATCACTAGGAAAGTGGCAATATTGTCTTTGAAATATGCTCTATATTCTCTAAATATATGTCTATATTTTTTTAATTCGATTGATATACTTGATGAAGTATAAACTATCAAGCCACTTAAATCACATTTGGATGCTAATCTCATGTAACAATGTATTGAAAATCTTTGAAGTATTTAAATAAGTCGTATTATTATGAATCATGTCGTATGGATCCAACTTGTAGTGTCATCGTCTACACTTTAACTTACAAATTTTTATAATAATGGTTAATCCAATGTAAGTTCTTTAAGGTATAGATATTAAATATGCATAATGGAAAAAAAAGGATGCTATAAAAAGAGGCTAATATTAAGTGTAATAGAAGAATATATAGTGGGGTTATAATTACTGTAATAGTGTAATATATTAATTGTCAAATTAATAAACTACAATTAAATTTATTAGTGTGCTGGAAAAGTATCTATTTGAACGAGAAGTAAATAGATCACCGTTTGTTATGATAGCTGGCAAAAAAAAAATGAATTCGCGATATGTATAACTTTAGAGCTGGAATAAACTGATATAATCGTAGCTGCATAGACTAAATTGCGACATTTGGCAATCCCTTAGAATTGCCATAATGTTTGAACTTTGTAGCATATTTTAATTTTATGCAAATTTACGAAGGCACAGTCTTAAAATAAAAACGACCAATATCGACACATACGGAAATCAAACCTAAAAATAAGACTGTATTATTGTGTAAGTCTGTTAATAAAATGTGTCTTCTATTGATAAATGGTTTGTTTTTATCGAAATTATAATTTAATAGCCCAAGATACTATTATTTTATTCGGCGGGGAAAAGTCCGGCGGGGAATGGTCCTGGCGGGGAAAAGTCCGGCGGGGGAAAGTCCTAGTGCCATCTAAAATAGCTACATTCTTATTTTCTATTGGTTGCATTCTAACTCATTTACTTCACAGTAGTTCACTATGTAGAGGTACTGTAACAAAGAAATTTGTTATTTTCATGACCTATCTCAGTAAAGAAAATTATTTTATTTTAAAAGAATAATGATATTTATTCGTGAAAAAGAATATTTTCTATTGAAAAATATATATTTTTCATAGCAAGAATATTTTTTCATATAAGGAATATTCTTTATTTTAAATATGCTCAAGACTATATTTTTGTACAAAACACGTATATATTGTCACAACCCTAGTTATTACAGTAGTAATGGTATTTAATTATGTTAAAAAATGGGCAAATAATATAATTGTCTTGGGGCCCAATTGTCGTGGGTCCAATTGTCGTGGGCCCAATTGTCTGGGGCCCTATTGATGAGGGGCCCAATTGTCAGCGGGCACAACTGTCGGGGCCCAATTGTCTTGCGCCCAACTGTCGGTCCACGCTATTTATATCACTCGCCCTGTTAATACTGCTAGATACATTGTGGAAAGGATATAGTGAGCATCTCCTACGAGAGTGGCCGTGAGGACACAGAGAGTCATGTACTGTCTCCTGGAGTGAGGTGTCTCCCTCTAAGGGAAACTTCGGTTCTCTCTAACTCATTACAAACGGAGCTGATCTGATGTGGCTTGGAGAATTGGAGAGCTGAAGCTAGCGCCTGGCAACTCTAATATAGTATAAGTTCAATTAAAAATGTTGTATGAGTTAGTATACTTTGGCAATGTGAGTTTGTAGTGGAAGAACCCGAATGTATGTTGTTTCAAATTTGTTAATGATTAAACAGAATCTATAGCTTATGGAGCTCATGGATTTAATGGATTAATAATGGTTATTTATCGATCCGCAGTTGTACATGTTCTTTCTGGATTTTCATTGGTCGAAGTCTCGACGCTCAAGTTCACAGCTCGGCCAATCTTTTCGGCAGGTCTAATCTCCGCATACCTTTTTCAACTTACTAAACATATTTTTACGTTCTTCTACGTGTAATCGGTCATTTCTGAATATTATTGATTTCACTAGTGCAACATGGTAGCGTGGCCGAGCGGTCTAAGGCGCTGGTTTAAGGCACCAGTCCTTTCGGGGCGTGGGTTTGAATCCCACCGCTGCCAACGAGTTTTATCTCAATAATAAGAAAAACAAATGTTCAAATAGATTTGGATAAAAATACCCAAAAGGAAAATAATGAAATATATTAAAATTATGATGTCTCGATTATAATAATCTGTCTTAATCAGCAGCAAATCGTTGTGGATAATATGAAATGAAAGTAGGTCCCCTCTTAATTTCAGTGGACCAGTCAACTTTTCTCACTGAGTAATATTCATTTACTTCACTGAATAATGTACTTTAAGCCATTTACTATTAGTTTAAAAATGTGCCACTATCTCTTAAGGCCTTGTTACACGGTGCAAGTTACTGTCGTGAGAGTGGACAGCAGCTGTCTCACTGTACTCGCATGCCAGTAGCTCAATGTTCATAGCATTGAATTTCCATAACAGTTACTCGACTGATGCGTTCACACTGTACGAGTAGCTGCACTACAGTAACTGGCTAGGCCAACTCGCATGTTTACTCGAACCGTGTAACAAGGCTTATATTGTGATCTATTCTGTAACATTTTTTAAAGCATTATTTAACATATTTACACAATATAATATATTTACATAAATCGGACAAACTGGTATATTGAATATTTAAATAAAATTTAAGGAACAATCTTTAGATATCGCTTCTTATTTCCGTTTAGAAATACTCACCCCAAACTGCACTCACCAATAAACTCTATAACAATCTGTGTTACTTTTGGGCAATAATAGCATTTGTTGCGTTTATCCAAACAAAAGTACACACACAGCGACTCTTTGCTCTCGAACATTTTATTCTTTCTTTTCTTACAAAGATCTTATTGTTAGGGTGTCACAATGATTAAAGTTTAACTAAGAGAAAGAAAACAATGATCTGTGTTTGCCGAAGGTAATCAAACAGTGGATGCAAATACCAAACACCGGTCCCGTGGCCTATTGGTTTAACCCGGTCCTGTTCGGCTCCTACCTACATGGTCACCGGATTAGTGCCTATGCTCTTCATATTTAGTACTCAGAAACAGGAATAGCTTCTATTTATGAGGACCCAGTATCTATAAATTTCTTTCTCTTCTTTATGTTACCTACATTTTTGATAAGTATTATAATACCATATTTCTTTTTGCAAGTATTTTTAAGCATGAATTGATGTATCTATTGTTCAGCAGCTTAAAAGTTATATATTCTTTTGATAGTGCATGTTCATAATTTCTTCTTCCAGCTTAGATTTTACGCATTTGTTGTTTTTTAAGGAGAAAATGTGTCTTTGATTATTTAGTTAGATAAATATAAAACCTGTTTATTATTGATAATGTTTAAAATATTCACTATCACTTTCCCAAAAAAATCAACGCTAGAATATAACACACCGTAATATTATATTCAAAGTACATATAGTATATATATTCTGAATTTGTATCAGAATTGAGCGTAGTTATTCATTATATGATTGGTTCTTAAGATAGATTGCAGAAAGTATTCTTCACCGCACTTTCTGTTGCGTATTGCAATAAGAGGATTAGATTCCATTAGACCTGTCTATGAGGAGCATCTATAAACGTTTAAAAGGGTTCCAATGTTATGCGCTGTTCAGGCCAGTGCTTCGTTCTATTTAAGCCGATCATCACAATTTTAATTTAAACACACGGCTATTTGCCCGTCACTTCAAATACTTAATATCTTTCCCTGCAATATTCCGATACTCTTATTTGTTATTAGATATATTGGTACAGTGATATAGGAAATTGTTTATTTAAATCTAATTGAAAAGTGAACATTTAGAAATCTTTTTAACCAAATATATGTCCGCCATTATACAGTACACTAAAACAGAATCTCATCTTCGGTTGTTTTTCTTTCATATCCCTAGAAATGCCCCCAAATGCCATTAAATTCGCTCTTTCTCACAAAAAAGTGATGAAGATAGATGTTTATCAGGAGCATTACATCTTCATCGCCTGGCCCTGATGTGTATGCATCACTCCTCTCATATCAAAGGAATAAGTGATCACATCACAGATCTTGGTAGAAATAATAAGGGAGGTATGTATAGGTATTTAGAGGTTTGAGGAGGTGTAGGTTAGTACTTAGGTGTGTTCTAATGGATACCATTCGACAGCTGTACACTATTTGCATTATTAATAAATTATTCTCTGTTGAATATTATAATTTTGATCTGTATTTAGAAATTTTATGAAATTTGGATATATGAAAGTTATTTGAAAATTCATTGAATGTTAATCATTCATTTATGAAGATATCATTTAAATTTATGAGAAAATCTATTTACTGAATAATGATAGTTATTAATTTCTATACGAGAACTATTTAATTGTAAGTAAATGTCATACCAGTAGAAAGTACGTTACCGAGCCTTTGGGTGTCATAGTGTTGAATTAACCTTTTGTGCTTATGTTTTAGCCGCACTTTTAGTTAGAGTGAGTCAAATTAAGCCTCTGATGAGTCGCTACAACACACACCTTGTAAGAAGGGCAATCCATCAACAAAATGTAGAGACTAACAACAAAACACAACCGCAGTCGCTCATCTCACCAGAAATGGTGGCTTATTGTGCTTTGTAATATAGAGTATATTGTTCTTTGTAATATAGAGTATATTGTGCTTTGTAATATAGAGTAAATTGTGCTTTGTAATATAGAGTAAATTGTGCTTTGTAATATAGAGTATATTGTGCTTTGTAATATAGATGATCACCTACCATAATAAATAGTTTCCTGACGCTTTAAGTAATATTCAGAAAATACAGAAAAATCTGAAGTTACAGAAAATGTAGGAAAAAATAAAATTGCGATAAATTGAAAATATGAAATACAAAAAAGTCCGGCAGAAACAAATTCTGGAAAAAATTATAAGAAAAGCAAATCGAACATCTGGTAAACCAAGAATCCTGAAAAAATGAAAATCTGGAAAACCTGAAAATTCGGAAAAACTGAAAAAAACAGAAAAAACTGAAACTGAAAATCCAAAATTCCGGAAAACAATGCAAATCCTGAAATAAACGAAAATCTGGAGAAAACGAAAATCCAATTAATAGAAAAATAGAAAAAAAAACTGTGATAACGAAAATCTGGAAAAACGATAATTCGTAAACCCGAAAATTCGGAAAACTAAGGATCTGAGAACTGATAATCTGGAAGTTAAAAATCTGGAAATATCGAGAAAAAATACGAGAAACCGGAAATCCGAAAACCAGAAAAACCGGATATATAAAAAAAAATGGTAAAACAAAAAATAAGGAAATCCGAAAATCAGGAGCACCGAAAATCCGCAAAAATCGGGATAATCAAGAATTACAAAAAAAAACGGAAAATTGGAAAAATACAGGAAGATATACAAATCAGTCAATATCGGATGACAGTCCCAACATATTTTTTATTGTACTTTATAATATATATTTCATTGTGCTTTGTTATATATATTATATTGTGATTTGTAATATATATTATATTGTGCTTTGTAATATATATTTCATTATGCTCTGCAATGTGTATTTTATTCTGTTTTGTGAATTTTTTGATTAGAAAAGTGTTATATGAGTTGATAAATAATTGGATGTTCTCTTTTGAAGTTTTATGTATTTCATACTTCATTAAAGTCTCAATCTATTGAATTACACTCAGCATATCTAATTACAAAGATCATTGCAATGCAATTATTCAGATTCAAATTCACACACTCAAGAACTCTTTTGATTGAATTAATTCACTTTTTATTCAACAACACTTTTCCAACATTCAAATTAGTTTAATTTAGTATTTGGAGGTTAAATGAAGTGCCCAGTGGGTGAGGAGGGCCCTGATGGCTAATGATGGTGGGCCCCCCGCAGGTCAGGACAAATCTTCCCCGCTGCCTCTTCTCTCTGCCTTAAAATTGACTTTTTGTTAAGTTTCTCCAATGGTGGAAAGAATAATGGAAAATAATTAAAGTTTTAACTCTACAGAGTCTCGTAGTTTGAAAATTTTAACGAAAACGATAGAAGTACTTAACAAATTGATAAATGAAGTATTTAATGTTAGTTCTACTTATTCAAAATATCATTGCAATGTATATGTTAATCTATTTACGACTGGTGATTGTCAATAAAAGGTTAGAAAGGAGAGCATCTTTTTGTACACTGACAATGAAATATTCATCAGCTCGTGAAAATCGTCTGTATACATCTTTATATCTATATATCTGTGTAGGAAGGCAACAGGTTATTATTGATGCAAGTTTCATTCAAACGTCGATGAGCCTTTAGAGTTACTAATCTTATGGATGCTTTTTCCGAGTTTCTGAATAGGTGTTTAATTTCATTAGTTGATATTTTTAGAATAATTTTCGACATCCAGATGGTTAAAAACTTTTGAGTGGGCATTTAAGATTTTTATTTAAAAAAAAAAATGACAAGAGTTAAAATGTTGCAACGTTTCGAAAAAATACTTTTTTCATCATCAGGCTAAAAACATTTATCTGAAATAACATGAATAGTTTAATATATAGTTAATGAATGAATTTACTAAATTATTGAGTTATTTCAGGATTGAATATGGAAAAAAAAATATAAAGTAAAGAAAAAAAAATGATAATATAGATTGTACGGTAATATGAATTGATCGGTAATATGGATTGATCGGTAATATGAATTGATCGGTAATATGAGAGCTGACATAATGAAAACTATATTATAGAGGAGAAGAAAAAGTGAATCACATACTGTAAAATAGAAAGAATGACAGACAAAGAGAAAAAAAAACTATAATATGGAATGACTAATAAAAAATGCAAACTAAATAATATGGAACGGAGTACAAGGGACACATGTTAACAGTATGATGGTGAAAGTTTAAATGACTGAAAGAGGAGCAAGAAAGGATAACTTTAGGATCAGGTAGGTGATGTTTGTTAAAATATATGTAGAATTCTTGTATCGCCTTCGTTCTTGTTATTGATGGGTGGTTTTTCGTTGTTGATGAATAATGCTTCTACCAGTTGTAGCTCGGATTTGCTGGTGGATCTATGGAGGATGCTCATAAGTGGGAGGATATCTGCAGTTTTTATCTTCTTTTAATGTTCTTCAATATTATGCTTCTTGATGCTGCCGTTTTGAGTGTGTGAAAGTTCACGCTGTTTGAGAGTAGTCGTGGTATAGCCTATGTAGTATTTTGAGGGTTGACACTCCTCACATAAGTACTTGTATACTACGTGGCTGTTACTATTGTCTTTATGGATGTTATTTTTAATGAGTAGATTGGAGAGTTTTTGGGTTTTATAGTAAATGGCTATTTTGAGTTTTGCATTGGGCTTGGGGGTAAGGTTTTTCTTGATTATTTTTTGGAGATTTAGTTCTTCTTGTTTGTATTGGCTGCTCATTTGGTTTCTATAAAACAAGTTGATTGTTTCTTGGTCGGTGGAAGATGCAACTTGGGTTGATTTCCTGCTCAAGAATGATGCAATTTCGTTCTGTATTATGGATTGAGGTAAAAGTTTTTAACCATCTGGTTGTCGAAAATTATTCTAAAAATATCAACTAATGAAATTAAACACCTATTCAGAAACTTGGAAAAATCTTCCATAAAAGTAGTAACTCTAAAGGCTCATCGACGTTTTAATGAAACTTGCATCTATATATCTATAAATATTTCTAGAACTATTACATATATACAGGGTGTTTCATTTCAGATCCGACAAACTTCACAGCTTGTATGAAAACCCAAAATAAACACTTTTCAAGAATAAAAAAATGTCCAAAATGTTTCGTAATCGAGATAATGATACCCTTATTTCAGGATAAGTTATTTGATCCACGTCATACACATATATAGGATATTTAACATTAAACAAACCAGTTTTCATGAAAACCTAAATTGTGAGAACTGCTTATTTTGCAGATAGTGACTTTTAAAGTTTAGAAAGGACTTCTACCAAGATATTCATAAGTACTTACGTTCTTAACAGATGGTTATTAGTGGAAAATTAAACTTAACATGCAATTATTGTACATTTGATATCACTATAATAGGTACTAAGGTCTCCATTTCTTTTATAATAGGTCAATTATTCAGATACACACAGTTGATATACATACAGTTGATACATATACAGTATACCCGTACTGCTAATATATGGGAAAGTTTGTAATATATATTTTCAGAGGATGCTGAGCTCCATTACTATGTTTAAATGAGACAGAACTTATTTTAAATTATTTAATATAGACTTTATTTTCTGTTCATTTTATATGAGATGTACACATTGTATATTCAAATTAATAAAAAAATGTATTCATTTGTTTAAGTATTTACATTATCTAATTATCGTAGTATAGGACTTTAAATAAAGAAGTGATTGCCATTTCAATTGTTTACATTTAAAATAAATGGTTTGGATGTAATTAATAATTGCTGCGATGTATTTAGTAGCTTGGTCGTAATATTTGTCTTGGTCGCACTAAATGGCTTGGTCGCAGTACTTCATATTGTTTAAGGTCCCTACTTACTTGCTGTAATTTATTCATTTAGCAATCTATAGCTTTACCGCACACCTTCCTATAAATTACACCCCAAAATAAGTGACCAGAGATGCAAATTGACGCCTCCTGGCTGGTGTAATATTACACTAGACTATAAATTCTTTGCGAATTTAATAAGATTGAGGCTGCTTGCATCACGATGTTAATATCTTCATTATGATGTTAATTGCCGAAGATTAAATAGTTTGCATTATTCATCAGTGACCTTTAATGTAATGGAAAGTAATTCATTTACATAATAATGTGATATTAGTTATCAATTTCTAGTTAATTAAAGTCTTGAATAATTTGTTAACATACACAAAGTATAAATGTGAAAAAAATAACAATCGTGTTTTGTACCCCTCCCACCTTCCTGACATCTGCCCCCTTCCCCCCACCCTATCCCTGAATATGCCCCCCTCCTCTTGTTTTGAGATGCCCCCTCCCTTAGTAAAGCATCTCACCCCCCCCCCCCCACCCCACCCCATCCCTTTACCCGTATACCTAACCCACACCCTCCCCCTGTATATACCTCCCTTCCCTCCCTGTATATACCCCCCCCCCCCTCTGTTTAGGATCCCCCGCAGTGCATCAGGGCCCGTGAAGTCGGCACTCTTAAATCACCTGCTGACTTAAATTAGTCTCAGGAATTCTGAGTGAGACCTCAAATTAAATCAACGCCATCTTTCAACTCTGAATATCACAAATATTTACCTTGCAAAAATCATTTAAATATTTTTTGAAGACTATTTCAAATTCAACTGAAATTCATTTGATTTGTGGCAATATTAATATTTTATGTACCATATCAATTTATTTTACTGTACCAGTTCTGAACCTGAATAACTAAATATAATTCTAATACAACATTGACTGTACAATTTTATTTCACTAGTTTCCCCTCAGTTTATGTATCTTCTCCACACATTATATCAATAAGTTATCCTCTGCTGTTCAATATATCCACTGTGCGAGTACATAATCGAAAGCCGTAAAGAAAACAGGGTGCGGTATGTAAATCTGAGTGCCATAGCTCGCTGAAAAGAGTTAGCCATATTCTGCAGTGGAGTCAGTGAGATCTATATTAGACTTTATATGCAGCTAATAGACACTAATGGATATTAAAAGCGATTTACACACATAGCAGATATTCCCCAAATAATGGAGTTCGTTTCCGAAGCCAAATGGATAATAGAAACAACACCTACTTATTCAAAACATGGAAATGAAAGTGAAAAAGAGAGCAAAGAAAACCAAATTAGTTTGGAAAAAGAGAAAACTTTCATTTAGTCAGTCAGTGACTAAGTTATGTAAAAGAAAGTTCATTCGGTATGTTAAAGTCAAGCCTTAGAAATCAATAACTGATATTAAAGTCCTTAGTACTACTCTATTGAAGAGGAGGGCACTTCACTTCCCCTTCTCTTCAACTTCAAAATGATTGTTGATAAAGGAAAAAAATAATTTATAATAATTCATCTTTTTCTAGGAAAATTTATAATCTTTTTGGATGATTAACAAAACAATGAACTTTATGGCTTACAATATTATGCAATGAATAATTCAATGAAATATAATTTCTATTGATGTATTTTGAGTTAAACATTGATATTTTATGTTTATATTTATATTTTAATATTTATATATTTCTATCCCATTATTAAATTAACAGTTGTTTTCCAACCACAAAGATCATTAAAATATTCAATAAATGCACTTGTTTCTCAAATTTGTTCATTATATTTTTTATTATAGTACTATTACTCGCAAAATTTCTGCTAACAACATATATTTATGTTCCTATTATATTTCTTCTGATATAATGTTCGTTGAAAATAAATGATTTTTTAATTATCATATTCAGATCCGCACATCTTAACCATTAATTTAATGTTTGATTTAATTAATTCAGTTATTAAGTCACTAATAGTGTTAAGTACTCGAAAAAAATCAAAATATTATACAAAATATTTAAATCAGATTTACGGGGATTTCTTTATTAAGTTAACCCTGTAATCGTAACGTGTCTCGTAATTCGCGTTACGGTAGAATGTGTGATCTTTGCACCCTTCGTAAAAGTGACTCTAATATTGTTCACTATTCCATTTAATAAATAAAAAAATGAGATAAATATATATAAAAATCATTTTAAAAATAGCATGACCAAACAGAAATATTATTTTTTTTTTCTCTTTAAAAAAACATTTTGACATAAATTAATGAACAAAGAAAAAGAGTTCAAATTAATATATTGAACACAAAGAGAGAGTTCAAGCAACCAAAGCATTGCAAGAATAATAGAGTGGATAGATATTACAATATTGTTTGTATTATACTATAATGACAGGAAATTGACACTCAATAAATAGTGACTAGGTCCTGGTCCCTAAGCCATAGCATTAAATCTGGAGATGCAAAGTACCGATAGGGAGAACAGTTGCCTCTGTTCCAACAGTATATCATAACTGGTGGTGCTGCTATCAAACTCGTTTTGGCATCGGCTGACGTTCAAGATAGTCTTTGCGGTTACATCGCTAACCACATTTAAAGTGCCGCACAGCCCTAATTTAGTTCATTATGGCGTCTAAATACAAATTAGTCTCTGTGGCTGCAGTATTTTCATGTAAATTGTTTTTTTTTTTGTTCTATGCTTTAAAGATGAAAGGAAGCTTTGGTTTTGAATTTATTGGTCCTTGTAGAGTTTATAGAATGAATTATACCAGGATCCATACTTGTTCTCGATACGATTAGTCATTTTGATTTAAAGTATGCATGTAAGTATGTTTTCAGTTTACTAATTACTACTATATTATTATTTTTAATTTATTTAGAATTCACAATTTGTCTTATAACATTTTTAAGTAAGATGTTAAACAATTAGATCTTATGTATCACTCGAAATCTCATTACCGGGGCCAATGCTCGGTAAAATGCATGTCCAATACCGATAATTACCTTCACACCGATACCAAAACTCTACCAATTAAAGTAATGAAAGCATGCATAATTAAGAGTCATTCTACGTGCTAGCATCCAAAGCTTGTGATGAAGATGATGGGGTAAAACTATAAGTATCCAATATAATTGCCTTTGATTAAATTTATGTGACGCGTATGAGTCATTAACAGCAGTAATTAAAGCCTCTGATAATTGCCTTGTGATTAGTTTGATTTACTAAAATGATATAACTTTGAATAATATCACTTAGATGATATCATAAAAATAAATCGAAAAACAGTTATAGAGCATCGTTAATAGTAATTATTTCTTTTCAATTACGATTCGATTCATCGGTGGATTATTTATAGATTTTAAAATCACAACCATTTTCAGTATTTCTCTTCAAATCCGACAAAAAGATAATCTACCATTGAACAGTATTGAACCGATCTGTGATGGATAATTTCCCTACCAATAGAGTACATCCGAGCCATTGCCCAGCTGAGTTTGTGAGAGACATGATAGCAGCATTGCTTTACAGAAGCACAGTTTTAGCCGATAGTTTCAGTAGTTTAATGGAGATTTATTGCGACAAAATGCGGTTTCTGTAATGAAGATCAACGATAGTCGTAATATTTGATAAGCATCGCTGCTTCGAGATATTTTCGGTATTGGCAGGAGATAAGGAGATATAATTGCTATAAATGGATCCCGGCTAACCAATACGCTGTCAGAACTGCACGATTTGTTGAATGGCGTACTTAGGTATTAAAGTGCAGAATGGTGCAAATGATATCGAAGCACTGATATTTATTGTACTAATTATACTAAAATCATGGATTCTCAGTCTCATAATGGTTTGCTATTAAGATTCATGAGCAATATAATGACTATGATATGGACTGTTTGAACAGTGAAGAGAAATGAATGTACTGTTAAAATTGAAAATATGTTAATTCAAGTGAAGATGAGTTCGTCTAGCTAGAGTAATAGTTTGCTCATTATTTCTCATACAGATATACTGAAACTAAAATATCGAGGTATATTTCTTATACAGTATAACTAATTCCAGATTAAGTTCATTGATAAAATTCGTTCTTCTATTATCCGGATATATATTCCGAGCTTTTTATTTTTCATCAATATGTATTCCAAATTCATAAAGTTCTCACATTTTATACAATGAATGTTCGAAATACCAGGGCAACATTGATATTATATACTGTCAACATTAGTAATGTTATTACCTCATTGTAAATACTTTATTAGAATAGATTTTCATTCTGATGTATGTTCTCAAAAAATAATGGAAGTAACGTTACATTCTATTGTGCAGTAGAAAACTACATCGTAAAGTGTACTTTGTATCTGGAAATATTCACAAGTGTTATATATTTACTAATTGAAGTGTGTCTAACCTCAATGTTCTTATAAGAGTGAGAGCTTCTTACATATTTTGTTCCATTAAGTTATATCCAGAATGAGGTCATAAGTCCACTCGCCGGTGTTACCTAATTTTCGTGATTTTTATTTGTCTGTTAAATCAGAGGATTAATTATTTAATGAGTGCCTCTGACGCTAATCTCTTCACTCCGCCTAGGCATATATCATTCCGTTTGTGAACAAAGCCACGCAATGAAGTGCAAAATAAAACAAAAGGGACGCCATTCATTTGAATATCAAGGCACAAACAAACAAACAGACATGGAGTTCTGATCCTGACATCTCAGGCAATTGAAATATAATGAAATTGCCGACTGATTGAACTGATTCGGCCTGAGGGAGAGTGACAGAATGGAGGAGAGGGAATTACATGCTCAGATTGGGTGGTGGCAATCGGGATTAGGTGGGGGAATTTGGTGATCTGATGAAGGTACTCCAGTGGCGGAACATCAGGTGATACATACATTGTTTGGTGAAGAGATGACAATCGAGTCTTAATGTATTCACTAGTGATGCAGTCAACCGCTACGGTATTGAAACAATGGTTTGGATGGAGATTATTTACTTACAAACTTGTAACTTGTTTCTTTGAATATGCACCATATGATATCAAGTAAAGCGATTACCATATCCTATCCCGTGTTAGAAGTGTTATACTTTTCTACTTATTTACATTTTGATATACGTAACTAAAAATATATATAAAGGTATTTATAGTTGATGTATAGCCTTGAATTTCTTAAGGAATTGATAATTTTGTTTTTAGAAGCGTCACGTCTTCCCAGATTCCTGTATAGTGTGATTATTTCCGCAACAGGTAAATTGGTGATTGGTATTCCTAAGTACTAAGTTAATTCAGACTATAGAGTCAATGAGGCCTGCCAGTGACAGCTCTGACAACAGAAGTTAGCGATGAGAGGAGTCTACTCGTCTATGAATAATCATCAGCAACAACAAACTCTTCGTAGCATCGATAGTTGTGACATTTACTACGAAACGCAATTATTATATTATTGTCTTATGAAAAAATGCTAGGTGTACTCAAAATGAATGAGTTTGGGTAAGATTAAATGAGACCAATTCAATCTTTCTGCTAAGTTTCATTATTTAAAAAGAGAATCGAGTATTACCTGACCAGAGCATTTCATCATTTCTTCACCTTTCGCGTCCTAATTAGAAATAGCCTCAGCAGATTCACAGGACTATAGTTGCCCTTCATTTTAAATGGGATAGATGAGAATTTCCCTCACACAGAAACTTTCAGTAAAGTGCAATGTTGTATTCGATATAAGCTGATGTCTTCTTTATAACAGTTTGCTGCAAAATTTTCATTTGTGAGTATTCAAATCTGGTGAAGTTGACTGACAGTGTTCTTTAATACGAACAATATCAAACTTCCAGTTAATTGTGTACTTGTCAATGTCCAACAGAAGTGTTTTGAATTAGTAGTAATTATTTATTTATGTATCGTCTTAATTTCCAATGCATTTTACAGAGTTTATTCTTTATTCAGGTCGATTGAGGTATAATCGATACCATTCAAGTAAGACCATTCGTGTAAAGCCGGCTACTCACTATCATATTCACCTGACAAGTACACTGTCAGGTGCGCTTTATAGTTAGTGGCGGGGAAAATAGCCTTACAGGCAACCTGATACAAGATGAAATTTTGATCAGTTCTACCTGATCAAAACTGATGTGTGTGGCAGTTTCATCAGATGTACCTGAACAGGTTTTAGTTATTAACAACTAGTGTTTATTTTTCGTTAAAAATAACGGGATGGCTAACAATAAAAAAAAATGAATGAAAATATGTAAAAAAAAATATAGGTGCACTCAGAGAAATTCTGATGCACCCAGGTGTTTCGAGTTCACCCTATGGCTTTGTCTCTAAAGCGAGACACTTTTGTGCATCAAACTTTAGTTTGGATGCACTAAAGTGCATCAGTTCGATGCACTTTAGTGTCTTAGCTGAAAATGACGAAAAAATTATTTCCATCATTTTAGCTAAGGAAAATTTGAGAGACTAAGGTGCATCGAACTGATGCACCTTAGTGCATCCATACTAAAGTGCATCGAACTGATCACTTTAGTGGATCCAAACTATAGTTTGATGCACTAAAGTGTCTCCCTTTAGAGACAAAGCCATAGGGTGAACTCGAAACACCTGGGTGCATCAGTTCGAGTTGTTTATTTTTCTCAGTGTGAGTAAAAAATGTAGTGTTCGGAAAGTTTTTCCCCTAGCTAGCCGGTGTAAGAAAACGATATGCAGCGTTTGACAACTGAATCTGAAATTTATTAAATGTCTTAGCTACTAAAACGAACAATAAAATATAGGCTCATACACATTACAAGTTAAAGTTTTGTACCAAAGAAAAATTAAACAATATCACATAACCGCTTGCCCCCTCCCGGTCCATAGGTTACTATTAATTTAGCGAAGCAGTAGCTATTACCAGACTGCTGTTGACGTGACCCACAGACTTCGCATGGTATTTCAGGGCCTCGGAACTATGCCATATGCGCCAAAACCAGCTTATCTATGAGTTAGCACTAGCTAAAATTTCACCAGGATAGGGAGAGGTAACAAAATCCTACAAGTTAAAACTTTAAACATCCTATTATTCATACTAAACGAGAATTTATTGGATTCCGGACCTGGAGGCACTGCACAAAATAATCCAAATAATAAGAAATCTAGTTTCCCTACTCTGACACTTTACTCCAGCCACTGCAGCTTCCAAACAAGCAATGAGCTAATCTATGGTCTATCGCCTAATAGATTAACTCTTCGTTCCAACAATTTTGGCGAAAAATGAAGGCAAGCTCTCTTAAAATGGAATAAAATATGCTATTTTTTATTATTAAAACCTAGGTATGCTAATTTTTAATACATTCATTGTTGAATGGAACATGTAGAGTGTAAAAATTAGATCTAAAAAATAGATTAAATAAATATATATCTATAAAAAATATTGAGGGTTATAAATAAATAAATATATAATGAAAACAATTCTCTTTATTTATAAGAGGGAGTAAAAAAGAAAAAAAAATATTGTAACTGACAAACTTGACAGGTATACATGAAGAGTGTGTGTGCTCATCAGGTATCAGGTACACCTGACAGGCATACCAGTTAAGACGTGCATGTCAGGTGTACCTGATAGTGAGTGGTCAGCTTAATTAATAGTGTGAAAAAATCAACAACGCAACTTTCTTAGCTTCAATCACAGGATTTTCGATGTTTGTTCAGATTCTATTTAGATTTATCACCTGATAAGATATTATATTTCTGATGAAATTTTATAAATCTAATCTGATAAAATTTTTGTCATTGATAAAAAAAAATCGAAAATCTACATTTTAATCTTAGTTCTTCTAAATTAATTGCATCTTACTGATTGTTATTATATCATAATACTATAGACTCGTCTTATTACTAATTATTATTATTTCGTTTGAATTGATTTCATATTAGATAATCAATTGTATATATGTAGAATGATTTATATCCACATCGCCTCGCATTGAATATATTTCAAAGATGGATGAATGATTCCAATATACAAACAAACCTGAGAAATTAACATGCATGAACTAATATTAACATAATTAAACATTTACATATGATATTATTATTAGAGCAAATTATTAAATTGAATTACTTCAAACATTATATCCAATACAATATATTTGTATATATATTATATATTGAGTCTTGGCATTGATTTCATTCTAGATAAGGAAATGGAATTCAATTTATTATTTGCTGTCACTCTTCGATTGGAGAAGAAGATCCAGAGGCAAATTCGATTTATTGCATCAATCTAACAAGACTTGCAATATGGCTTTTTATATTTCTATTCCTCCTGTCTGACTCCTGCTCTTTGTGCATTTATGCGAAATGATATCATCTTCAAATGTGAGACTACAGCATCCAACTCTATAAAAAGCAATCAATGAATGAGTTTATGAAATTCCAATTGCTTGAATTCATACTTAAGCTGAATGAAAGTATTTAATGAGATTATATTATATTTCAAAAGAACTTAAACTCATTTGGGAAGCCTATCGTATATCGAAATCAGAGATATTATTGAGCATTAGGCCTGGAGCTCTCAAATTGAATACAGTCTGGGAATTTCTTTTCAATTTCCTGAGATAGAAACTTTCTGACTTTCAAACATCGAAACAAACACCATGATGCACACACAAACGACCTGCAACTTAGTTTCAGACACTTTTACAAACTTTAGCTGTATGCTATTTAGAAACTTTGCCTGCTAACTCGTTATAACGGATAATCGAAAAAGCTGAAATCTACAATTAAACAAACTAAAACTAAGCTTTTATTCCTAAGATTATTATCATAATCATCAGTTTCACCTCATCTTAGTCTCCGTTCACCTCTGCTTCGCAGTTCGCGTCGTCATAATCGCATTCACATTTGGCTTTCAAAGTCCAGAATTCGACAGGTTGAATCTAAGTTGGCTGCATCTTGCCAAGTTTAATTAGTTCTCTCGCCAGCAGCTTGCTGTACCTGCACCGTCAGAATATCAGAGTGGATATCCTCTGCCGGATTTGGAACATTGGATCTTCCCTTTCTCCCTAGTGCAGCATTATTCTACTTAAATCTAATTTAAACTAATTAATTTTGTTCTGAATATTGTAGTTATATCCAAGCCAGGAATATTCCTCGAAATGATTTATTAACTCTGGATCAAGTTTATCCGTCCAATTTCTGTCTCTCTAAAGTAATTAGTGTTGCTATAATATTTAGTTTGTAGTTGAAATGCATTTGGTAAACTGTGACTTCAAGATTTCAAGATTGTACTGAATGGAAAGGAATATAACAAAGTATAAATGAATGATGAAGTGTAAATGATTGATGACATTTTGAATGAATAAAGAAATATGAAATATTGTATTTTCTATTCAATCGTGTTATGAAACATTTTAAATCTGCCAATGAGATATATTATTGGATTTTATTTTCTAAACAGTAGAAATACATGTAAATAATAAGTAATTTGTATATGGATATATTACATCAAATAAACATAATTAAATTAAACCAACTATTCATGTATATTTTTTAATTTGTGAATAGATTTTGAAAAAAACTAGGAATTAAAACGTTTGTCATGATAACTTCTAATAGAGTAACAAATGTACCAATTCGAATAATTCGTGATGTGAATTTACATCATCTATGAACATATCGAGCTTATGTAACCGCTTTGTAAGTGTACTAATTACACATCTGAGTAGGACAAGTACTTTAATAATTCATACTTTTAGTCATGTTATTGTTTACTTATTAAAACAAGTTGGCAGCGGTGGGATTCGAACCCACGCCCCCGAAAGGACTGGTGCCTTAAACCAGCGCCTTAGACCGCTCGGCCACGCTACCGTAATAATGATAAACATTAATTAACTTATAAGTTTGTACAGTACATTTCTTGGCAGTACTCCAATACTCAAGTACTGTAAATCGCAGTAGAAAACTAGTCTATCGTGAAAGTAGTCAAACTCCTGGTCCAACTCTATAATGCTAATTCTAACAATTATTGTCTACTGATTTGAAATACAAATATACAACAAATTGACTATTACATAATATTTCAAATTAATTAAATGCTCATTCGTTGTCAAGGTAGCGTGGCCGAGCGGTCTAAGGCGCTGGTTTAAGGCACCAGTCCTTTCGGGGGCGTGGGTTCGAATCCCACCGCTGCCAATGAGTTTTAACCAAATGAAAGAGTCCCTTTGACTAAAAGTCAAATGTACATTGTACAATAATAATTCTAGTTCTGTCTGATGACATGAGTATTAGATGCTTGTGGTATTCACTTATAACGAATGCTCATAAGCACTTGTTTTCGTTAGCGCTGGATATGTTGGTAAATAAAATGACTGTGCTTACCTGGGATCGAACCAGGGACCTTCTGTGTGTTAGACAGATGTGATAACCACTACACCATAAGCACTTATATATTTATATAAATGTCCAACTATTAGTGACCTTTTTCCGTGCTTCACCTTAGGAAGAAGACAGTCCGAGTTGAAAGATCCTTTGGGCTACCTCCACACGTATCTCGTCCCGAAGTTGGAAAAAGAGTAAAACTGGTTTATTCATTACAAAATATTAATGGCTTCCAATAATCTTTTTTGTCCCTGCTTATTATGGTTCTGTGAGACGCGTTATTTCCTGAGTTCCAGGCATATATGAGACGGAGAGTTACTGTGGGCATAGCGTTATTGCTTCTCTTAATAGCAAGTGTGTCACGAATTCCACGATAGTGAAAGTGGCTGGTACCTATTGATATGCATGTATGATAAAATACGTGGTATAAATGTTTTACAGATTTTCTCAACATAATGTGGGTATTATATATCGACAGTGGTATATATTTGAACCACATTGTCTTACTGTAGCCTATCAATGACTATAGGAACTGAGAATATATTATGCATTAAGCAAATCAGTTTTTTTTTTCTCTATCTTAATAATTTTTCCGATTTCTATTTACATGCATGGTGGTCTTGTAGAGCAACATTCGGAACCATTTTCATAACTACAAATAAATGTAGCATTCAATTTGTTTTTTATTTAATTTTCTATTTTTGAAAAACATATTTCTGATATTTCAAAAAAGTAAATGAAATAATCTTTTTAATTGTTTACTATAAAACGCACCGAGCGGTCTATAAGGCGCTGGTTTAAGGCACCAGTCCTTTCGAGGGAGTGGGTTCGAATCCCACCGCTTTCAACTTGTTTTAATTAAATAGCCTAATAATCATATCAAGCATATATTATACTCCACCACTAATCAACACTAGGTCACATACACAATCAATATAGGTACACACAGAGCTAATAAACCCTTTTCACTATTTGGCAATAATAACGGCACGCCCACAATCAACACTCTGCCTCAGACATGCATGCATCTCAGGAAAGCATGCGTCTCACAGACGCATGATACATCGGCACCACTTCATTCACTTTTGAACGTTTCGAGATGAAAGCATAGGTTTCCTGATAGTGGCTCTTCCATGGTCTCCAGCATTATGGAGCTCACTACAAACGGTTTTAGTAAATACTGTAATGCTTAGATGCAGATTTAACTCTGCATACACCTTAGTCGCCGTCTTTCTCTGGTTTCTCATCAAAATGCGATTTAGTGACCATCGGTATCTAGAGATGTTCCAATTGCTAATTGGAGGTATTTCTCTTTTTATCGAATTGTTTCCTTTTTTTCGATATGGTAGTTCTCAAAAAACCGAAATGTTCATTAGTTTTCCAACATTTCCCTTTTTCAAAAACATTTATTACTCATTTTACATAAATAACAAATGAATCTGGAATACAATAGAATATATACAATAGTGAAGCAAAATCAACCTATATATTTAGTGAATATATATCAGCATAATGAAACTCAGATCAATATTTTTGATAAAACTGATCCTCCTTCCTCCGGGTTGCTTCGATAGTGACGGAATGAATACTTTTCTATTTTAATGGATACTGTTCTTAAAATTATATTGCCTGATTGAACAATAAAACAGTAAACATTGAAACAGTAAAGTATATATTCTGTCTCTATCGAATCCACCCAGGGATTTCTTCAATATACAAAATCCCTTCAATATATCCCTCGAACGTGCAACGTTCGGTCGATAGATGCTCTGACGATGGAACCATAGATGGCCTAAGGCAATCGATTGATATCGCAAATCGGTCAAATTACATGACATATACCTATATTAATATTCATAAAATGGATGCAATCAATATTATATATGAATTCACAAAATGCGGTGCAGAAATACACACCTAGTATTTCACCTCGCACAACTATTCAAGTCAAAGAGTTTGTTAAGTTACACACTGATGTCATGACCCTACAAATCAAAAGTTTATAGCAAGTACCTTCAGAGCGATGGAAGGCACCGCTGTGTAGTTAATCACCAGGAAGGCAGCAGCTATTTTAAAGACAGTGAATGTTTGTAATTCTCTCAGCAGGGGGGCACCAGATGAGTGATGTCAGTGTCGATAGATGAAGAGATTACAAACATTACTGCTTCGTCTGTCAGTCCTCGCATGATTTAGTGGCCTCTCTAGACAGATTGGTGGAAGCTCTGAACAGTTGTAGACTGACAGAAAAAGGACATCAGATTATCAAACTGTTTGAATCATCGAAACAAATATACTCTTAATGTGTCTTCTTATCATAATATTGGTAATTGAGTTTTGAGGAAATACATCAGTAGAAATATCGATGCGAAGTAAACAGAATGTCTTCAGAGTAGTTAATGTTTTCATTGTAAGGTAGATATTTTCACACGATGCAGAATGACTTTGTTAGTTCAGAGTTGTTCTGTTTACTTAAAATGAATTTTGTATTTTCTTTAGA
Source organism: Caprella mutica (assembly GCA_947561585.1). NCBI lineage: Eukaryota > Metazoa > Arthropoda > Malacostraca > Amphipoda > Caprellidae > Caprella > Caprella mutica. The sequence continues at coordinate 168,213 of CANNZV010000081.1, read as the reverse complement.
GAATATTTGATTTAAAAAATATTAATTACAGTAACTACTCTCGGAAACGAAACCACAACATCCAAATACTAATAATTAAAGAATCGTATAATTAAAGATATTTTTTAAACTTGTCTGTTGCTTAAAATATTCTTTCATCCAATTATGTCTTCATTTATTTAATTGAATATTGAAAACTGACATGCAGTTTAGCTAGAGTCAACTGATTTACATTCAAATTGTGTCAAGCCGTGCGTAGATAGGTTTGTAGTTATGGGCTGTGGATAACAATATCATTTGAAATATAATTCGCACAATATACATTTTCATCAGAATATAGTGGCAGCAGACACATCTCACAACTTTGAAATCATGCTAGGTATATAGCAAATTCCAATACCTGTTAAATCTTGAAAAAAGCCAACGTCCATATAATTGGTGATCTGACAACTCACCGCCGGGCAATTCACCACAGACAATTCGTCGTGAGGATAACTCGTCGATGGACAATTCACCGCGGACAATTCGCCGTGAAGACAACTCGCCGCTAGGACAATTCGCCGCTAGGACAATTTGCCACCAAAACAACTCGCAATGTGATATATGTTTTACCGCCGTATACACCATTTATTTATATAAATATTTTAAATATAAGCTGTATGTTGTAAATTATTTATCAAATTTTCTGAGCAGTAGCTATTTGAAAATGTTTTCTTTCCCATTTCAAAAATTAAATATAATGGGTTTTTTTAACAATTAGCTATATAAACATAGTGTGGGTTCTAAATTAACAATAACATTTTCTTCGTTCTATTTGAAAATATTTTGCTAAATGTAATTTGCTATTGGAAAGAAAATAAGTTCAGGTGTCTTCTTATAATACGTTTAGTGACTTATAAAAAATAGTTTAGTTTAAAACTGCAAATAAAGGTTATTTAACTACGAAGTCTTAGATTTTTGTCTTAGGTAGGCTATTAAGTTACAATTACTGTCACCTCTTCATTTTCTTCTTCTATTCCGGTGCTTGTGTTCCTTTTCATATCATTCCTTGGTAAGTGATTGCATCCACGAAGTAGCTTTTCTGTGTCCATGAGCTTGTCACGGACTGGTGGTTGGTGTCTTTGTTCAAGGAGTCACTTTGCTTTCTGACTTCTTCTTCCTGTCCCTTTTAGTTAATTTCGTTTTGATGTCAACTAGAAACCCCTTCGTTTCGAAGCAGACCCTGAATGTTTCGAAATTTATATTATTAGTTAAAAAAAATTTGCAGCCTGAAATATTTTAACAGATAGGGTCGGGAGGGGCGAATCTTGCGCACTAAAAACTTTTGGGTTTTGCAACTTAGTTTTTGCAGATAGACAAATAATATTTGACATGAATAACCGCAATAAGGCCTTTTATACACCATCCAAAGGACAAAAAATTAGCATTTGTATAATCTGAGTTATTGACGAAAGTAGTGCGCAATTGAAATTGTCCTTGATGGGGCGATTCTTGCGCGCGAGAGGGGCGAATATCTGCGCACCCATTGATTCCTTTCCATAGTGAAAAATAGCACTATTGAGTGTCTAGATACTTACTATAAAAATAATTCCAATATGTTTAAAAGCATAAACAATCATATGATTCAAATTCAAAACTTGAGAGAAACTTTTTTCGACCTGTTTACGTAAAGTTTGTAGAATGTATGTGTGACGTCATGAATGTTGCTTTCTATTCAGGATTAATTATGCTTGTAATATTAGTTTATCCGAAGTATGACACTATTATAATTACTTATTATGTAACTATAAATATAATAAATAACAAGATGACGAGCACTCATAGAGCGCATACTTTTGCAACCGCTTATAAATGACCTTTACCTTTAGCCTGTTCACTCCCAAAATATAAACATATGATTCCTGAATATTGAAGCATCGTCCCGCCCAATTTCAGACAATTTGGTTGAATTCTTTTGTGTTATAAATGACCTTGACCTTTATTTTTACCTGATTGCTCCCAAAATCTAATAAATTGGTTCCTGCCTGGATAATTACCAACCGTGGACCAAATTTCAGTTACTTTGATTGAATACATTTTGCGTTATAAATCAACTTGACCTTTAACCTGACCGCTTCCAAAAACTTACCAAACCGTTCCTAGATATTGACCAATCGTCTCATCAAATTTCAGACAAATTGATTGAAAACTTTTTAATTATTGAGTTATAAATGACCTTGAGCTTTGACCGGATAGCTCCCAAAATTTTACCAGATGGTTCCTGGAGATTAGTCAATCGATCGTCTTACCAAATTCAAAGTAATTTGATCGAAGACTTTTTGAGTTATGTGAGCAACAAGATGACAAACAAAATATGTCGCCCAAAAGATAACCTTACGCAATCTATGAAAGTAATAATTCTTTTTAGATGTCAAATATAGCATATATAACCAATTTAGCATACATATCTAAAACGTTATTCAAAAGACTGTTACACTTAGATATTTTCACTTTATGTCTCTGAAATTACGATAATAAGAATATAGAAGCAAATGGGTTTTTCGTACATCTATTAGGTTACGTGGAATATTCAATTGCCATTGTAAGGTCGGGGAGATACCCAGGTCAAGAGAGGGTCCATATGTACTGAATCCCCTAGACCTAAAGTTAAGTCGTTGAACTCTAGCTTCCAGTCTTTCAATTCTTTCAAGAAAGGTAAAAATGTATCAGAATTTGAGAGTATAATGATACTATGAAGGTAGTAAAATTTCATCCAGAGTTCTGTCCATAGTCTTGTAATAGGTAGAACATTCCATAACAATATTATGAGGTCATGTTTCTGGGCTAAGACCAGATCGTCGGCAAGTATTATTGTTCTACTGTTTTAGGACCAAAGGTATTACTGTTTTAGGACCAAATGTTCCCAGGATAGAAGAAGAAGTTTCAATCGGGTTATTAACAATAGCTTTTGACATTCTCTTTCAAAGAGGAAGAGTTCTTTAACAAGAAGGTAGGTTGACCCACCTAATTCCTTTGGTGTTTTTCAAAGACCAACGGTTCTGGTTCTGCGCCAGAAGGTCTCTGCTACGTCCTTTTCTATGATATCAGTTTCGTTGTCAATAGTACCAACGTGAGCCTTAATAGTTATTCACAGAAGTGGATTATTGTGGTTATTCACAGGTGCCCCAGTGACCACAGAACGTCCACACTATGATTTACCCGTGTGGCTCCTCGTCCTCAAACAGGGAACGGCCTTTTAGGCCACTATGTTTTTCAATAGATTTCATTCAGAAATCTATTGGGTTGAAATATTGCGCTGAAGATGCCAAATTTCTTTGCGACAGAATCTTGGCAATTGACGTGATCACCACTCATGTGTCTTGTTTAAGTAGTAAAATAGTTCACCATCTTGTTGGAAGATAAATGATAAACATCAATCCAATAGCTGGAACCACAATACTGTTAAAAGAGGATTGATCTTAGGCCGTTCTCCACGAAAATCAGAGGAGACTCCCAAGTTTTCGAGATAGGGGAAATCTTGGATATCTTCTGATCATGAATATTGAATTGGGTTGGCTTCAATAATGAAGAGTTTCTCGTTAAAAAAAATCTATTTCATACATTGTCGTGTCCGCTTTAAGCTCTCTGAGAAGGACCTTTGTCCTCTCAAGTCTCTTTTGCTTTTTAAGAAGTGTGAGGACTTAGTGTTCTCTCATTTTGTAGGAAGACAACTGAAGATCCTTCGTGATGATGGTTCTAATTGAAGTCTCTGTATCACATTCATGTATTTAGCTATATTTTGAATTTTTTCAAGTATTTCTTCGAGTCTTCAATATTGCACAAACATTCTTAGCCCTTTTCTTTATTATAACAAGTACTCCCACTTCTACACTTCTAGGACAATCCTCAGAAGTGACAAGGTCAACGAAGCTACTATTCACAACATGGTGCAATATCGATTTGCAACTTTTAAAAGCATAATGATATCAGAATTGGGTTTCCCTGTACGATGGTTTAACCCTATCATTTTAGACCTGATATTTTCGATTTTATTAAAAAGAACCGAATAATAAGATTATATAACTATACTTAATAAAAAAGCAAATGATAAACATGTATAGTGATGTTTGATATGTTTAACTATAAATTTCACAGAAAAGACTTATTAATGACTTTAAATTCACCCTGATTTACAATTTCATATTATGACCTATTATCTGAAATATATGTGGAATGTGTATGTTTTTAGTTAAAAGTGAAGAAATACACATATAGAGCATAATACTAGGCATTAAAAACTGTTTCATGGCCTAAAAGTAAATTTCTATAGTGCGCAATATTCGCCCCGCCATGCAAAATATGGTGGGGCGAATAGTTGCGCATGGAAAAACTCCGCTAAATAAAAAATTAGAAAGTCTAGAACCTTGTAATTTTAACTGAGGCAACTAAAGTCAATGATCATCATGCACTAAAAACTTCAGGTCATTATCTGGGATAGAAATTTTTTTATGATAAATTTATTTTTTAGGGTAATTCGGTAAAATGAATTTTCGACTAGGTACTTTTCATATGGTCTCAAATGTGATTTATTTCAACTATGAATAAATGCCTGTAAGCTGTTTTAATTTTATACTGAGTTACTACATATTTGAGCCGGTCCATGACTATTTTTGTTATTGGGCTAGCACATTCATAGCCCTTTTAACATGTGGTGCGCAAGATTCGCCCCGTGTGCTGCTGCGCGAGATTCGCCCCTCCCGACCCTACTACAAAAGAAACTAATTAATTGAACTAATGATATTTGTCAACTACTGTTTTACATCAGTCTTGAGCGTATAGAAATAATCATTGTTTAAATTTATAATATTGATGTATATGCCGGCAAAACATAAATAACGCGGAGAGTTGTTGCGGCGAGTTGTCCTTACGGCGAATTGTCCGCGGCGAGTTGTCCTAACGGCGAATTGTCCGCGGCGAGTTGTCCTAGAACCCATATAATTATATACATTCAATAAATACCAATCGCTGAAATGTATGTATTATTAATTTCCGTACTTATTCTTATGGTAATAATTAGGGTTGTGTTGTGACAATATGCGTTTAAAATAATAAATCCTGAAAATATTATAGACGGATTGAATTAAAGACTATTCAATCGTTCTAAACCAGTGGTATAAAATATTCGATACCATTTCATTTCGCCTATGATATTCTTAAGATCTATGAATTTAAACGCATATTGTCACAACCCTAGTGATAATCACTAAAATTCCTAGTTTTTGAAGACGTTCGAATAATAGTTTATCCACAATTTCAATAAATTACTATGGAAATTCAGACTAACGTCATCGCTCAAAACTCATTGTCAGCGGTGGGATTCGAACCCACGCCCCCGAAAGGACTGGTGCCTTAAACCAGCGCCTTAGACCGCTCGGCCACGCTACCTTGAATGATAAATAATATCTTTAAAAGTTATTTATAGGGGTTTATGAGGTGTTAAAATCATTAATATAGTATTTCTGTGAACAGTTGAGTCACAGGGAGAAGTATTACCGTACCCTGATGTTAGACCTAAAAAATTATCTTCGTATTGGAATTAGTAGTCTGATATCAATTCATTTTACAGATAATTTATCATTAATGTCTAATTAAGAGGTCCTTCGATCCAAATTATTGATATTAGTTTCCGAGTTGAATTTGGCTTTCTGCCAAATCTTCAGAGTTTTCATCGAGTTGTAGCTTCATGGCTAACATAACTTACACGCGGAATGTATTTCTATGCTAGCTAGGTGAACAGCCTTATAGACAGTTATGTGAATCATGGATAATTTTAGCTAAACAACAAATCTGTCTTAATTGAGTGAATTGGTATAATCAATTCATAGTTATAAGATGAGATCGATTTTATTTTATAAGTTTAAAAATAATGTAGCTTATGTATAATCCTATAATCTACAAATATTTATTTTAATTAACAATTATTACTTATTAGATAAAAACGTATGAGCCATCTTTTTTATTCATTATTTGATTCATTTCCCTTTCTTTAATTACTTAGATATTTTAAACTCGGAACTGAAAAATATAATTAATCAATCTCAATTATTGGTTGATTCATGACTGAATAATATTCATAGCAATTATGCATTATTTAAAGCGATGACCGCATATTCGAAAAAAATTGAATTCTTTTATTTCCATTCAAATCGAACTGTTCGACTGAATAATATATATCTTGGACGTCCGAAATCGATGCGATATTTTGATTTTTACATATCATATCCTTTTCTGATTGGATGTTTCGTATTACTTATAGCTATAGCTGAATTGCCTCACCAATATATAAAAATACGAATATTATCTAAATTCAAAGCTAAACTTAAACTCTATGTGAATAGGTTTAATAAAAGTATGGCTCTTACTAAAAGGTAGTTCTTTGCCAATGTGTACCTTAGTCATTTAAATAAATATATTTTAATATAAGAAATTTAAATTAGCTTAGTTACCTTTTATATCTACATGTTACGACTTCAACTCGGTTATCTCAGTGTGTTTACTTTTAGCCCAAAAACCAACCTGAATATGCCAGAATAATGAAAAAAAACAAAGGTTTATCTCTCTTAAACAGTTTTACATTCGATAAAATTAAATGGGATGGGAATAACGAAAGTATTTTTATTGGAAATTTCTAATAAACACTACCATCAGCACCTAAGTGCTTATGGTGTAGTGGTTATCACATCTGTCTAACACACAGAAGGTCCCTGGTTCGATCCCAGGTAAGCACAGTCATTTTAAATACCAACATATCCATCTCTAACGAAAATTAGTTCTAATGGATATTATATAGAGGGGAAAAGCACAAGTACTTAATGTTCATATTATCATAGAGAACTATCAATCACCAAGCACTTCGTTTTTAGTCAGAGGGGCAGTTTGTTTAAACATTTGTGTCTATTTGAGATATGTACAATTTGAGGAAAGTTTATAAGTTGTGGAATTTGGAGTCCATACAATCCATGAATATCCAGTTTTATATTTCTGAGAGCTGTCCACAAAGAGCAGGTCTTCCCTACCCATGAATCGTCAAAATCTCAAAATAAAAATTCCAAATATGGCAGAACCACTGTGTGGCTGGCTCTATATACATGGAAGCGGTTATAACAGTATTATGTGGTCTCTATACCATACAACTTAACAGAAATATTTATACTTTTTTTTCTGTGGAATGTGACAAATAACATTATTCCAGAAGTGGGCTTTTCGATTAATAATTGGGCTTTAAAATTTATGATGCAATGATAATATAAATAATATTAATTTTGTCTTTTTTAAGGTTTTAGTACCTCTGTTATACAGTAGAAGGATATTTACAGTCCTACTAATATATGTTAATAAATATACAAGATAATACAAATAAACTTGTCGATTCGAAGAGTCAAGGTCATGTCTTCAGACCATACTGCATGGTTGGAACCCCTATTTCACAGACTACAACTATCACTTCCCCAAAACTCTGTCCTAGACGAGATATTTCTCCTATGTGATTTGGATTTAATTTTTAGAAAGTGTCTTATGTTTAAGGGTGATAATAATGTTGTCCCGCATTTTTCTTTAATAAGAATGGGGACAATTTCAAATTTATTTTTTCATTTAAATTCAATCAATTGTTCATATCCGTCATCTTCATTATTTAATTCTTTAGGGAGTTCTGTTTGCATCTTATACCTAAGTCATCCTTGAAGTTAGATAAGTTCCGGAACAGCTACTCTAAATGCAGCCATTGGTTTTTCTTTGAATATTTTGAACGTGATTTACAGTTGACAGAAACTTTCTGCTATTGAGGATCACTGTCTTTATCTGTTATCCGCGATCCATCGCATTAATACTTGCAAAAATTCCAGTACTCATATCTATCTAGAGCTTTAAAATAATATTGAACAGCTCAAAGGATATGGATGGTAAAACATATTCAAAAGTATAAACAATTTATCCAACATAATGAATGAATTTCAACTATTCTACGTTTTTTGTAAAAAATTTGTCAAGTACATTATCAGCACCTTGTAATTTCAAGAACAAACTTTATCTAACTATTGAGGTCAAAATAAATTTCATATCTCTATTAGTAAGCAACTCTCAATTCAATACAAATTTTATTTGGTTTATGGCTGAATACTATTTTACCATATTCATACAATGGTGTCTCTTTTCGTAGTGATGGGAATTTGTTATCATTATACCAGAAATATTCCTTTCGATTTTGATTTTCTTGAAATAATTTCGTTCATTTCTTTCTGATTGTAGTGCAGTAGAAATTCAAGAACAAATTTTATTTTTCAAAAAGACGATATTTTCAATTAGAAACAAGAAGAATGTAAATTTTGTAGAATAAAAAATTCCTTTTGGAACTTACGAGTGAGGTCGTAAGGAATTCACCCGAGTGATGAGGACTCGACCGACTAAAAATCACTTTCGCGACTGAGAGAATGGGTTCTGGAAATCTTCGCAGTGGGAAAATTCGCAGTTAGGAAAATTCGCCGTGAAGAATATTTGCCGTGAAGAAGAATTTATCGAGGTCATAATTAACTATTCAAATACCTATAAGTATTGATAAAAAGATATTGATAATTATATAGTAAACCAGTTTGTTAAATAACTATACAACTGAAAACTTAAGATAACTTTAGAATTCTTTTATAAGAATTTATAATTGTAAATATTAAGTGTAGGTGATTATGTAATATTGTATATCTGATAAAACTATGATGCCTAAAAATTATGTTAACTGTTCATATATGCAATCTATATTTTAATCAGTAATCTTATAATTTTCTGTCACGAGAGGTCGCTGTATAACATTTGGAGTGTTTTGATTGGTTTAATAAATAGAATTAGTTATATTATTGTTTTAAAAATATTTAAATATACCTCACGGCGAATCTTCCTAACGGCGAGTTTTACTAACGGCGAATTTTCCAACGGCGAAAATTCCGGCGGTGAAAATTCCGACAGCGAAATTTCCCATGGCAAATTCTCCGGTCACGTAGAGGATGCTCTCTGTTTCACAAGAACCATTCGCTTTTGCAGCATGACAGTCTGTTTGGATCGTTCGTGGTATCAACAATACATATGGACTTCATAATTAGTGAGGTCGTACTGGCGTGCGTTTCTGTGATCGCTATACCAGATGGCTCGAAATTTTAAGCATCAACAAGGGCGCTGTATTTCTGACGTATACATTTTTTTGTAGCCCCAACAGCTGATTCAGGTTCATCTCGGCCAATTTGTCGACACACATGCAGACTCAAACCCATTCTATTATTGGGATTAGTTTCTGAATCATCTTTTTATTTGAAATCCAATATAGCTGAAATTTCGTTATGATGAGTAAAATTGAATTTCAAGAAACTTTTATTCGTGACACTTTTTCGATAAAATAAAGATTAGAAAATTTAGAAAAAAATATCATAATATTTTTCAAAAGTTTTAAATCTACTTCTTTAATTTAAATTCAATTTCATTGTTCTTGGTCTCTTACTGCAGATAATACTAGTGTGAATGATTTAAAATACCAATTTTTCAGAAGAATTCTATTTCATAATTGCACCCAATTTTTTTTTTTAAAATACATAAATGTTTTTTTTTTAATCTTCATTCTTTTTCTACTTTGAAATTTGAAATTCTGTCAGATGTAAATTAAGGCACATTCTTCTAGAGTTTAGAATAACCTGCCGTAAGATGCATTAAAATGGATTGAAAATTATAGGTGTAGAACTAATATATATGTGAAAAATTGTGTTACTGTCAAAATGCGTTTAATACAACTCTTCGAATATATTTTAATACTGTTTTTACAAATTTCGATCAACTTTGATGCAGTGTGCTGCAGGTTATTCTAGAAAAATATGCCTTCATTTCAATCACAATCGAATTTCAAATTCATACAAAAAAGTCTCCCATCCAAAAAAAAAAAGGATTGTGAAAATATATTTTTTACGGGATTTGAAATATCTGATATCCTAAAAGATTTTTAAAAATTATTCCAATTTATTCATTCACTTCACTGTTATCTACTATTTGAGACCAAGAACAATGAAATTGAAGTAAAAATGTAAAAGTTGTGATGAAATCGATATTTTGGTTTGTTTGGAAAAAAATTCTATCAAATTTTTATTATTCATTTTATCAAGGAAAATTGACACCAACAAAATTTTTCTAAGAATTAAATTTCACATTTATATCAAAAAATAAAAAAAAAACGTTTCTCAAACGGGTCGTCCCGTAAATCGTGCCTAAATAAGATGAGTACTCCCGTGAAGAAAGATGAGATTTTCTTTAGGGAAATATCACAAAAACTAATGAAATTTACTGTCTTCGTACAAGAAACTTATTGATGCACAAATCTGAAATTTTTCGATTTTTCGTAGTATTGCCATCTGGGAGCTTACTATCACTTCTGTCAATTACAGGAGGCTTTATCACTTAAGTCTTAAGGGAGTCCTGAGCTCTGTAGTTCTGCCTTGGGAGAAGCCCATAACTGAACCTACAAGACCGGACAGGCAATACAGACCTCTGACATCCATCCCACTGCCACAGCGGTAAAAATGAGTTTCACAAACTCTGGCATCCATTGTATGGCACAATGACTGTATGGGAATCGCACTTAATCACATAATAGTTTTTTACTTAGTGCCGATCATGTTGCTCTTGCCTCCTGATCAATCTCCATTTATGTATGAGCCCGAGGTTTATTCAATTTTCTTTGACTGTACTCATGGATTGGTACAGAAACACCAGCCTTTAATCTTCGCTTCCATGCCTCAAATGAATCTGTAAGTTCTCCTTTATCAGCCATATTAATTTAAGAAAGAATAGCGTAAATAAAATTACTCACAAAAAACCTCGAATATGCAAAAGCAGATAAGACAATATGTGTCCAGCTCATCTGAACAATGAGGACCGAGACAATGAGGTCCAAATCTTCTTTAATCATTAAATATCCACAGAAATACCGGTGTTTTTAAAAGCATTCCCAACAAAGAGCAATCATCACTATGAAGCACCCTGACATTAGAAATAACTGTCTAGAGACTCTAGAACAACAATTCTGTCTAACCAGGGGCAGTTTCATCGAGGATGGTTAGCTCACATTTTGAGTAATTCTGATAGTACTCAGCCAATGTGTTAAGACTCCTCTTAAATCCCTCTAAGCTTTCTCCGATGTATCTAACAGAACTGCATCGTCCAAATACCAAACATTGAACTCTGATTCAGCCCTACGAGCAGTAACGTCTATTCTAAGAGCAAACTTAGCTGGTCTAAAAGGGTCACCTATCTGGTGAACTGTCTCGTACCTTAGTATCTCTTCACCAAAAAAATGCTGACGGTGAAGAAAGAGCTTGCCAGGAATCTATTTAGCTCTGGCACACGGTTACGAATAAGATGCTTCTAATTTACTCAAACAAGTGCTTATGGTGTAGTGGTTATCACATCTGTCTAACACACAGAAGGTCCCTGGTTCGATCCCAGGTAAGCACATTCGTTTTAAATGAAAATCTATCCAACACTACAAAACAAGTGCTTATGAGTATTCGTTATAAGTGAATACCACAAGTATCTATTACTCATGTTATCAGACAGAATTTATTGAACATTTTATTTTCAGTCAAAGGGACTATTTCATTTGATTAAAATTTATTGGCAGCGGTGGGATTCGAACCCACGCCCCCGAAAGGACTGGTGCCTTAAACCAGCGCCTTAGACCGCTCGGCCACGCTACCATTAATAGAAATACACACATAAAGTGAAGTGTTGATAAGTGGAAATTGCATATATAGTTATTTCCATCGGAGATATTTTCAACTTGAATTCTGTTGCTAGATGGTCAAAATACCTATTAAATAATAATAATAATAGTATTACAAATAGTTAAACATTCGCATCTCATTTCACTTAAAGATAATTTCACTTTTTATTTAAGGCATCTCTAACGATGTGGAAGGTTCCATTTCGTAAAAACTGCAGCAATCTAAAAACTGTCCAATTTGCGGCCATCTGAAAGCTCTTGCTATGATTAGCCTGTAATTTTTCATTTTTGATGCGAATAATAATTGTTGTCATATTTTCTTACAATAAAATGGTAACAATTAAGTTTTTTGAAATAATGAATGTAGGTTTATATTTCTCAATATATCTTAGTGGGTTTTAGGTATATTCCAACCTGGTAAATTCCACCCCAGTGACAATGCTCATTTGGGTAACAATAAAAATTCAAAGATTTATTTTTAGATGGCCATTTGTTAAATAATTCGTACCGATGAAAAAATAACTCCGACGATATCCTGAGACATTTGGACCATATTTAGAAGTAGCTGGAGTCAATTAAATTTTATCGTAATAAAATTACAAATATTCTTAATATGGTAGTTTATTTCAAAGTTTACGTGTTGAAAAAGTTTATATTAATTCATTTTTAACAGGAACACATGTGATGCTACTACAATGGTTGGATGAGGTATGTAAAGGGTCGACTGGCGGAGACAACCCATTCAAAGTGTTCGGTCTTTGCTGTTTTGGATTCTAGGACCAAATTCCCCGTGATCAAAATCTCTCAATAAAAAAGGCAATAATCTCCCAGCCTTAAAACTCTGTGCAATAATTCCCCTCCCCATCAAAAACTTCCTGGTTAAAAAAAAACAATTTAAAATAAAAAAGCCTTTGATCAAAAACCACCACTTTTACAAGAATTCAAAATGAAATAAATATAACCAGAAAAAATACTAAATGACATCATCTTACAATTAATATTGCTGTTGTGTTGGCGATAGGGAAGAAAATCAGCTTGAGATTGAAAACTAAATACTTCAACTGATAAATGCGTTCACACAACCTTTATTTCTGCTGTTCTATCACATGTGTAGTGAAAAATTTAAAGCTTGTGATTAGCCAGCAAATGGTTTAATTTGATACATTGAAAATGCAAGCTATCTAGTAGTACATATAATATTAATAAATGACTAATATTAATAACTAAACAAACCTAAACCGTAAAATGGGGTGGAATTTACCGGGGTGGAATATACCTAGGGTGGAATATAGCGAAGTGGAATATACCGGGGTGGAATTTGCCTGGATGGAATATACAGGGGTGGAATATACCGGTCACCATCTTAGTGAGGTAAGATTTTGTTGAAAATATTCGACAGAGTGATACATTTCAAATCTCCTGGCTATGTCAGAGCCTGTATTATTATATTTTTATTATAAATATATAATTCCTTAATATGGGCGTATAACATACTGCATTATTTGGTAGTCGACAATTAATTAGATTGATTATTTTAGGTGTGAGATTTAATTACTCCGGCGGATATTCACTGAAATGTGGCCATTTTCAGAGGGGTGGTAGGAAATACTTTCAGTCTCAGGGTGACCTGAGATATCGTACGTGGTATAGCTCTGTCATTTAGCTCCGTGCGAGTTGGGCCATTTGGTTTGTTTTCAAAATGTTTGTATATTGTATAAGTAAGGTTGTTACTTCCCCAAGAGTAAGGCAGTATGTGAGGGTGTCCGGAAAACTGCCAGGCGGAAAACTGCCAAACGGAAAACTGCCGAAGCGGAAAACTGCCAGGCGGAAAACTGCCAGTCACTTATTGGCAATAAATGTATATTTTTTGACTTTCTGAAATATTCTTTAGTTACAAACACATTTTATTTATAAAAAACGGCGTTAGTCCTTCTTTATGAGGTTAAGGGGACATTCATTTTTACAGTAATAATTGGAATACTTAAATAATATTCAAATAGAAAAAAAATTGCACGCAAGTGTGAAGTGGACCTAAAAAATTTCCAATGAATACTGGTGCGCTCACGTTAGCGGTTAGTTTGATAGTGTTTAAAGTTATACGAGTATGTCAAAACAACGTTGAGAGAAGAAATGTAATCAATTTTAACGGAGGTATGCTAATTTTGTTGTTATTTGTATGTAGAGATATAAAAAAACACTTTTCTGAACGTAGTAAAACAAAAAGAATTAAAATATCTTGATTTTTCAAAAGATATAACTAGTTAAATTTAAATTTCTTTTGTAGTACATTTTGTACAAGTGCTTATGGTGTAGTGGTTATCACATCTGTCTAACACACAGAAGGTCCCTGGTTCGATCCCAGGTAAGCACAGTCGTTTTGAATATCAACCCCTATTCAATACTAACGAAAACAAGTGCTTATGGATATTCGTATAAGTGAAGTATCTAACATTGGCGATAAATAAAAAAACTGATAATCATTGTGCATTTTATATTCAGTCAAAGAAAGTAACTCATTTATTTAAAACTCATTGACCTAAAATGGTCAATGCGACTGGTGTCTGAAACAAGCGATTTAAACCGGTTGGCCATAGTTGAAAATGTATAAAATTTGAATTTGTGATGGAAATATTATCATTTTTTTGAAGTTCTTTAAGTGATATAAATTGAAAATATTTTTGAATACTCTCATTATTATGTTACTAGGTGATCAAAATATCTAAATTAATTATTGTGTCGGAACAATTTGAATAATTTTTGTACCTCAATTCGCTTTATTTTTATGATCCAATAAGGCAAGTCTCTCCAAATTAATTTAGATATTTATGTTAAGATCTCAGTTTTATTTTTAAAGACGATATTTTTTCCAGTAATAACTAGAAGAATTAAATTTTTATAAAAGAAAAAAATCTTTCAGTAACTCCTTTAAGGTTTCCTGAAGGGTTGGACCGACTCTCTAAAGAGGTATTCCTTCTCTGGATAGCAAGAGCCATTCGCTGTTGGAACCAGGCAGACTCCCTTGGATCGTTCATCGTCTCAACAACGCGTCAACATATGAACTTCATGGTTGAGGAAGTCTTACTGCCATGCACTCCTGTGGTCGTTATAGCAATTGGCTCAAATAATTAAGCATCACTAAGGGCGGTTCTCTGCAGCCCCAGCTGATAATCTAGCCTCAAACGCGGAATCATTGAGCTTTGTCTTGGCCAATGTGTTGACACATTTGCATTCCCAATCCAAACTTCTGTTAAGAAAATTATTTCCTCATTCGTTTATTCATTATTTATTCTTATATATATGGGTTCCACTCTTATGTCTCATAACACCTTATACAATATTTGTGTATCACAAACGAGAATAGTAGTGGACCCACCTTAATTTTCTTTTGAGGTTTACTTCTAGGATTCATGTGGCTAGGTAAAGGAGTCCTATCACAGTGTCTGTACGCAATTTTCAGTATTGATGTACACACTATCTCGTCACAGCCACTAGCTATTATGTTATGGTAGTCCATGGCCTACTTAATTATAATAAAGTAAGCCATGGGTAGTCATAGTATCTATCAACTCTAGCTACTATGAGCGAGTGAACTCTCCTGCAAGATTGGCCGTGAAGCCATGTAAGAGGCCGGCTACTGGGAAGATTGTGGGAGCTGTATTTGAGTGGAGTGTCTTGTCTGATGACAGAAAGTAACAAACCAAGATAACGTAGAACATCTATATAGGAAGCAGTAGTGACTGGGAGCGTCAACTCAAAGCCTAAATACAACCTGCAATAGTGTAAGTACACATTTACTTTATCTGGTGCTGTTCGAGTTATTGAAACAATCTTTCTTATACTTTCTCATACCCAATTAACTTATAATTTAGTCATTTGTTTAATGAGCATGATTATTTTGAAGATTGTTCATAAACTAATTAACTTCTTTTTAATTTCACTACGATGAAGTAATTTGTTAATTTATATTTCAGAAGTTTGATTGACACTCTGAACAAAGGACTTTGATGCATCGGACAGCTACTGGAAGCTACTAATAATTTCTTTGTCTTCGAATTATTGGCTGGCTGTCTATAGTTTCCAGTAGTCATTTTCACTGGTCCACTAATTCTGAAAATAGCAAACTTAAATAATTTGACTTTATTTTTCCTACGTAAATAATCACTATTTTGTGCAACTTCTTCCATTACAGTAAGGTCCAAGAGGCTCAAACACAGAATGGAGTCCTGCTCTATGCAAAAATGGCAGAGCATTTCCGCATGCCTTGGGTAAAGCTCAGAACTGTACCTACAAAGAAGGCACTGCATTCCTCTGACATTCATCCTACTACCACAGGGGCAAAAACGAGCATCATAAAACTCTGGCACCCACTCTGAGAGCAATGGCAACCCTCCGGACCATGTCCGAAAATTTCGCCATATAAAAGTTCACCGTAGGAAATTTCGCCGCAAGGAAATTCGACGTAAGGAATTTTCACCGAAAGAATTTGTTTTAACTCTCGATAAAAGCAACCAAGGTTATCATCATGCTTTGCAAAGATCCTTAACAAACTTGCATCCAAACATTTCGAATTTATAGGATCATTTGAAAAAAAGGAGGTCCTATTAAGAAAATAGTTGTGTTACTGTGAAAGTAGCTACGAACAAAATCGCATGACATAATATTACGATATCTCCGATCGACCTCAGAGACAAGTTCTTCGCTACAACCAAAATCAAAAAAACATCTTAATTGCGCAACATAGCTATCGACTTACATACTTTTTAAATTGTAACCAGTGCATTTTTTTCTATTTCTCGTTTACAATTTTCTATTAAAATTGATTTCGACGATGTCATGTAAATTTTCGTGATTTTAATTTCCAAACTTGTTCAACCAAACTATCAACTTTTGTTATGTTTCATTGTCCATCAAAATAAAATTGAATTCAGAGTAAGGGCACTATTCATATATATAGTCTGCTCTCTTTTTTTATGAGAGTGTTATTGTTATTAGTCAAGAGTCCTGTTAATCTATTATAAGTATCCTTAGTGATGTGGGTTGGAAAAGAACCATAGTAATTATTGTGTTGATCACTTTATTTATCTGGGGTTCTTAAGAAGAGAGTTAAAGAAACTGCTCGTCACCTGATCAGCTCTAGGAAACAGACTCTCCATTAATGAATGAGGCCGATGTGTATCCCATTCATTTTGACTGAATCATGGACTTGTACCGGGAGACCAGCTTTCAATATCCGCTTCCATATCCGAACTGCATCCGTAAGTTCACTGGTATTGACCACACTAACATTAGAAAGAATAGCGTCAACAAAATTACTCACATAATGCATTGAAGATCGATGCATCTACATCCCAGTCCACAAAGGCCAATCGGAAGACTTCCCTTAACCTAATAATCAGCAGACATCTCTACTTTGGTTACACCGGCAACAGCAGATCCAAGTGATTCTTCAAAACACTAAAGCTTTGACTCCGTGCTTGTAAGTTGGAGAGGTCCGCAGAACATATTGCGGCTTCAGAATGGAGAGCATTTCTCAACAAAACGAAGGTTTGATGATTTTCGACCACCCGCAACCGAGAGATCATAAAATCTAGATCTGTTTTCCCTCTTAAGATCTCTGCAGGAATACCAATGTCAATGAAAGGCACTCCCAATGAAGAGAAATAATACCTATTAACCACCTTGACACTAGGAAGCACTGCACGGAACAACAATTCTATCTTATTATCATCGATGATGATCAGCTCATAGTCTGTACCATTAACGTTAAGTCTTCTGGCACTCAACTCATCTACCTATTCTATATAGACTCTTACATCCTCCAAAACTCTCTCTTAGATATCTCCCAGTGCTGTATTTTCCTGATACCAAACATGCCCGAAAAGATCCAGTGATTCACTTGCACTTATAAGAGGGCTTGACAATTGCCTTTTTTATTTATCCTTGTATTTTTATTATCAATAAAGTTATCATTATCATTTGAACTCCGATTCAACCCTACACGCCACATCATTTATTCCAAGAGCAAACGTAGCCGGTGTACTATGCCCAAGTGAGATCCGTGCTTACTTGAGACGTTGGAATATGAGAAGCGGATAGTTGGTTGTGGGCGTGGCGTTATTGCTGCAGTACCAAGTGTCCCACGATAGTGAGAGAGTGTGAGTAGCTCTTAATTAAGTATGTATGAAAAATCCGTGCTATGAATGATTCAAACATCGTCACAATATAAATAAGTTATATTTATATAATAAGTTATACAACTGATGTATTATATCATAGTTGACTTAACTATCAAGTAACAGACAAATGCGTATAAACAAATGAATGTTTTTATTTTAAATGAAAAAGCTGTAATTTTATTGATAACTATCTTTCGAAATCCGAATTTCAAAATTATACATGTAAGTGATGTAACCTTTAATTGCAAAAAAAAAAGATATTTCTCAAGTATCAGTTTTCTGTATTAAATATGTCATCTGTTTCTTGCAGAAGCTTCATATTAAAGATTATACAGGCTGTTTCATTGCAGATCCGACAAAATTCGACAGCTTGCAAAAAAAAACTCGGAGCAAACACTTTTCAACAAAAAATCAAATATCCAAAAAGGGTTCGTTATCGAAATATTGATACCGTGATTTTAGTGTGATTTGAACATTCATAATAATATTATAATTAGTTCTAAGGTTTGGTATGTTTAATTTTCCACTAATAAGCATTCGTTAGGAGCGTTAGTACTTGTGAATATCTAGGTACGAGTCCTTTTAAAACTTTAAAAGTCAGTGTCTCAAAAACTAAGAAGTTTTGAAAATTTAGGTTTTCGTGATACAATAATTGTTTTATATGAAATTCCCTATGTATTTCAATAAATACCTTAGAATCAGGGTATCAATATCTGGATTATAAAGCATTTTTGGACAATTTTTTATTCCTGAAAAAGCTTTTACCTTGGGTTTTCATAAAAGCTGTCAAATTTTGCCGGATCTGAATTGAAACACCCTGTATATACAGTATATTAAAATGGGAGGGGTCAATTACGGGCAAAATAATTAAGAGTAAACTAAAATGGCAACGATTAATTAGTAATAATAATAATAGAAAACAGTATAAAATGTAATAATATAATTAGAAAACTCCCAATTACGGGAAATATAATTAAGAAACACATAATTAAGAATCTCATAAAATGTGAAAAAATAATTACTTATAAATTAATTTGAGGTAAAATAATAGCCAACCAAATAATTATGAAAACTATAATTTCAAAACTCATTTTTTTGAGTAAAATAATTGTAAAACTATCAAAATACAATAATATAATTAACGGTAAAATAAATAAAAACATTCAAAATGAGGAAAAATAAGGACAAAACATATAATTAGCAATGATTTAATTACGAAACAACTAATTTCAAAACGCATAATTATCGATAAAATAGTTAGCACAAGTTTAATTTGCGCAAGTGTATTTAGCGCAAGTGTAATTAGCGCAAGTGTAATTAGCACAAGTATAATTAGCGCAAGTGTAACTAGCGCAAGTGTAATTAGCGCAAAAATGATCTGAGAAGCTCCACCCATATCTTTTAGATCCAATGGCAACGCTGGATACCTTCGATGTCATGAATCTTTTTTACTTAATGTCATCAATGAATAGAACCAATCACGGAATAAGTCGTTCAAACGTAATGTTTAGTGTGTAATTAGCACAAATTTAATTAGAGCAAAATAATTAGCGCAAATATAATTAGAGCAAAATAATTAGCGAAATATAATTAACGCAAATATAGTTTGGGCAAAATAATTAGCACAAATTTAATAGAGCAAAATAATTTGCGCAAATATAATTAGAGCAAAATAATTAGCGCAATGTAATTAACGCAAATATAGTTTGAGCAAAATAAATAGCACAAATTTAATTAGAGCAAAATAATTTGCGCAAATATAATCAGAGCAAAATAATTAGCGAAATATAATTAACGCAAATATAGTTTGAGCAAAATAATTAGCACAAATTTAATTAGAGCAAAATAATTTGCGCAAATATAATCAGAGCAAAATAATTAGCGAAATATAATTAACGCAAATATAGTTTGGGCAAAATAATTAGCACAAATTTAATTAGAGCAAAATAATTTGCGCAAATATAATTAACGCAAATATAGTTTGAGCAAAATAATTAGCGCAAAAAATACTCTGTTAGCTGCCTGTTCTCAAATAATACTGACATAAAAATATGACATTTAAAGTGTAAAAGTACACCGGCAGTTAACAGAGTATTTTTTGCGTTAATTATATTGCGCTAATTATTTTCCTTTAATTATATTTGCGCTAATTATTTTGCTCTAATTATATTTGCGCTAATTATTTTGCTCTAATTAAATTTGCGCTAATTATTTTTCTCTAATTAAATTTGCGTAATTATATTGTGCTAATTATTTTGCTCTAATTAAATTTGCACTAATTATTTAAAGTATCTACATACAAAGAATCACTATCACATTTACCTTATTACCTTTCTTTCTCACAATGAAGAAGTAATGACGTCACTGTGGGCAGTAGTTATCGAGACAGCTGGGCGGAGCGTATTTTTTGCGCAAATTATTTTGCTCTAGCTATACTTGCGCAAATTATTTTGCTCTAATTATATTTGCGCTAATTATTTTGCTCTAAATACACTTGCGCTTATTTTTTTTGCGCAATTATTTTATTGTTAATTAATTTATTGGAAATTGTGCGTTTTCTAATTAATTTATTCGTAGTTATTTTATCAATAATTGTGCGTTTTCTTTTTATTTTACTGGATTTAAACTGTTTTCGTATTAAATTGTTGCAAAATATTTTTTCCAAATTAACTGTTGTGAAATTATATTACTCCATTTTATGTGTTTTATAAATATTTTACTGCCTTTTATTTTTTTTAATTAATGTGTTTCCTAGTTTTTTTAT
This sequence comes from Caprella mutica, assembly GCA_947561585.1. NCBI lineage: Eukaryota > Metazoa > Arthropoda > Malacostraca > Amphipoda > Caprellidae > Caprella > Caprella mutica. The sequence goes on along the minus strand of CANNZV010000081.1, from coordinate 147,506 downwards.
TGCATAATATTTGTTTCTAATAATTTTATTTCAAATAATTTTACCAAATTTTAGAATGTTTTGAATTATTAGTTTCGTAATTATTTTATCAAAATTTGTAATACTGTATTTAATTTTTTTCTAATTAATGAGTTTTTAAATGTACGGTTTTCATATTGGTTTACCTGATTTTATTTTATCACAAATTGATGTCACCCTATTAAAATTTGTTGCCTCACTTTTGAAACACCCTGTAATTTATTTATACTATAGGAAATCCGATTGCGTATGTGTCATGTGTATAGTATAATTTACATGTAGTGACTATTAAAAAAAACTACAAAATGAGCATTATATGAATTTTACATCTTTCCCCTTTAATTTGATAATCTCATTAATAATTATGACTGACCAGAATGTGTTTATAACATCTATCCAGCACACTGAAGGTGTTACCTATAACAACACATTAACCTAGTGAAAAGATATTGGCAGCGGTGGGATTCGAACCCACGCCCCCGAGAGGACTGGTGCCTTAAACCAGCGCCTTAGATCGCTCGGCCACGCTACCGTATGATTTATTGTTGATACAAAAAATTCATTTTAATCAATTATAACTCAATTTTAGACGAAAAAAATCCATGTATAGTTCTTGACTTACAGGTAATTCTGACAATCTATGAAATTTGTATTAAATTTTAAGGCATCTCACAACTTTAAAATGGTGAATAACATATAACTTTATATATTGCAGCTACTGTAGGCTGCAATTGAATAACTAATTTTAAGTTTTGATCAACTTCCATCCAGCTTTAGCTAATAGTTATTTGCTAGTTAGTAAAATATGAGTTATGAGTTTCTCAGTTTGGATTTCGAATTTAGGAAACAGAATAGAGTCATATTTTGGGAGTTGTGTGCACTGTATATAATTATATTGAACTAGAGTCATTCGTTTGTTGTATTATTATTAAATATTAAAATGGCTATGACTTTAATATGCACACTATATTATATGTTTCATATATTCCTTACTCTTTATTTATGCAATACAAATGTTGATGGTCAACTGATTGGAATGATCTGGTCGAGTGCATGGCTGATTTCACTCGGTGTACCTCAGTGCAGTGTTATTGGTTCTCTTCTATTTACTATATTGATGTATACCATCAATTTTTATCACCAACGTTTTAAACAAACTGCAGTTCATATGTTTATATTAATATTAACTAATTTGTTGAATTATTATTCATAATAAGTTTTAATCAAAGGCCAAATCATTTTTTATAAAATTGATCGATTTGAGCAAAATAATCGAATAATTTTCAAGTTCAAAGGACTGTTACACATTGACTGACATTGTCTTCAATTAACCCGATTCTGGCTTATTATTACATTAAATACTAGTAATACAAAAACTAACAGTTTGACGGCCAGGATTCATATATAAATGGGAAATTGAGACTCCACTGGCGATTATATTTTATTAAGCACCTTTGGATGAAAATTTTCAAGGAACAACTTGAAAACGAGCTAAGAAACCTGCTCGAAATATTGTTTATTAAAATATAATCGCCAGTGGAGTCTCAATTTCCCATTTATTAAATACTAGTGTACTTCCCCATCAAAACTAATAGGGGTATCAATAGTAAAAAAAACACAAAATATATATCTAAAAAATATTAATGTGGAAAAAAATAAGGAAGAAAAAATTTATTCAAAAAAACATCTATGTAAAAAATCATTTATGTGAGCATTATTGATGTTAAAAAAGTTGTGTAAAAAAATTGCATGAAAAAATTATGTAATAAAAATTATGTAAAAAAAATTCGTCAAAAAAAATTATGTAAAATAATTTATGTCGAAAAAATTTATGACAAATAAAATGTATGTCAAAAAAATTTGTGTGAAAAATTTCATGTCAAAATAATTTATGTTGAAAAAGATTTATGTCAAAAAAAATACATTTTTTATATATTAAATGTTTTTCTTGCAACCAACCAACAGACAAAGACACACCGAGTACTAATAGGGTAATTGTGCCAATATGCATACTCTTCATTTCTCTCTGTATTCATCTCATTGTCACCTATCTAAATATTCAGTTATAATAGAAAAAATCTAGATTTTAGTGAGAGTATAGGTAAGAGTAATACTTGGTAGTAACCCTATCATTTCGGTGAGGGATGGTTTGAATGATTGTTTTCAATGTTCAAAAAGTGACCATACAGTATAAAATATTTTGCTTTTGTTGACAGTATTATCTCAAGCTGACTATTATTAAGTCCGTATTACACTGTGACGCTCGCCATAGCGGTGTTGTCTCTCTCTACAGATATGGCGCTCACCATTCTCAAAATTGCTATTACACTAGACGAGTCGATATGGCGGTGATCGTGCATTGAAATTTAGGGAAAATTGAAAAATATACTATGAAATGAATCTTACCAATAAAATTCGATGTCATCCCGAATATATATTCAGTTAATTATCTTCTTGATAGTTGTGTGAAACAATTCCTTGCGTATATATTAAAAAGTTTAATTCCATTGATTGTATGGCAACACTGAACACTACACAGAAGCGTTCATTCCTTTTTTGTATCGCGCAGTAGCCGTACAAAGTCTTAAATAACTTTTAAAATGAAACAAAATACTTTTTCCACTACTTGAAATCTCTTTAGCAGGTTTCAATGACAATTTCATCACCACTAAAACGGTGGCGTTGTTAGTTCTATCGCGCAGTGAGCGATCACAATTTCGTGGTGCTCGCCAAGACATTTTTCGCTATTAGAGAGAAAAGGGGCGGAGTTAGAGAAAAAATAACAAAACTGTGGCGACCGCCATAGCGAGCGCCACAGTGTAATACGGGCTTTAGACACAAAACAACACGATTAGATTTATGTTAGAGAAAAAAGAAGCACTTTTATTTTTGCATTTTTCACCGTGATGTTATTGAAACTTAAGGAAAAGAGTTAATATATTTTATATAGTATTACCCCTCATATGCAGAAAAATTTAAGATAATGAAATTAGAAATTAAGTACAGCTTTAATAGCCATCAGTTGACAGCAAAAACTTATACACAATTCTTAACTGGCTATTTAGACTCATTTTCTTAGAGAGATTTTTATTAATTGTATTGAAACAAGTGTTAATTTGGGTATATGAACCTAACATGATATGCAATGAAAATATTAACACTTCATCAGTTAAGGCAATTGCTCATTGAATAAAAATTATTTCCATTTTTGGTAGTTGAATTTTACTAGAAGCATTACTTGTGAAGTTAAAAATGATATTCTAGTGACTTTAGAGAAACGTCATTTGGAACAACTACAATATATAAATAAATTAATTGATTATAAGATCCAATTTTGCACACTATTTAATTTTTTTTACTTATAATTGTGAGCAATCAATTCTTTGCGCATTATAACTGTTAATCGATTTTGTGAAATTAAATGTTCAACAAACTAGAAAGACGGAGGAAGATTAAATTTTATAATAAGTTTGATTACAAGTTTCTTTGAGTTGAATTAGATGAATGCATTCCTAAATTCTCGGACTGTTTCTATTATTCCATTCGAATTATTGATGACACATTTCCAGTAGCGAAACAATAGTAGTATTATAGTACAAATTGAGTGGCATTTACTTTTTCTTATTTTTTTGTGTATAATAAGAACGATTTTTCTTTATTGTGCATTAAATTTCATCACTATATCAAGAAACTGAGTTGTTTCCATATTCCTAATTATTTTGATAAATAACAAATAATTAACAACATGTAAATTCATCTATATATTATTCATGGATAGAGTAATAATTAATAGATGAATTCCAATGTTAATTACTCTATAAATTATAACTTCATTATTTGTGTATTTTATGATAATTTATGATAATTGACAGTTTGTTGTTATTACTTTTACCATTGCTAGTTAATTACCATACCTTTTCACTGCTAATCTGCCACTAAATCACATCACAATTAAAAGTTGCCAAACAACACAAACAACCATAGGAGAACAACTTAATTGGCACTCACTCAAAAGTAGCACTATACAAAGTATTGCACTATAGTAACGACTGTAACGCACTATAGTAACGACTGTAACGCACTATAGTAACGACTATAACGCACTATAGTAACGACTGTAACGCGCTATAGTAACGACTGTAACGCACTATAGTAACGACTGTAACGCACTATAGTAACGACTATAACGCACTATAGTAACATCTGTAACGCCCTATAGTAACGACTGTAACGCACTATAGTAACGATTGTAACGCACTATAGTAACGACTGTAACGCACTATAGTAACGACTGTAACGCACTATAGTAACGACTATAACGCACTATAGTAACGACTGTAACGCACTATAGTAACATTTGTAACGCACTATAGTAACGACTATAACGCACTATAGTAACGACTGTAACGCACTATAGTAACATTTGTAACGCACTATAGTAGCTAACGACTGTAACTAAATGTAAATATGAATTAAATAGACACACATTTAATAATGGTATCTGTAGCTTGAAAAGGATTATCTTCACTATTTATTAAATGATTTGTTTTCTTAATCTCACTACTGTACACTAGCTGTACAGTCAATGAAAACTCTAGTGAAGAATGGTCACCAGTTCACTATATTTTATATTATTAAAAAGAAACTTTACTAATACTAATGAATTAGGTATTTAAATTTTGTCAGTATAATAAAAAAAATTGCAAATAACAAACTTGGAGTGGAATATTAAGGTCAGTAATTAATTTTTATCTCTGAGAAATCAACTTCACGGTAGCGTGGCCGAGCGGTCTAAGGCGCTGGTTTAAGACACCGGTCCTTTCGGGGGCGTGGGTTCGAATCCCATCGCTGACAGTCAGTTTTAACTGAATTAAAAGATCTAGGCTTATAACAGGGTTGAAAATCATTATGTTAAATTATCAGGTTATTGATTATTTAACAGGCCTAATTGTACTCTTGTCCTTATGTTTTGTACTGGTAACTGTTTTTCTTCGTAATTGTGAGGTTAAAATGACTGTGCTTACCTGGGATCGAACCAGGGACCTTCTGTGTGTTAGACAGATGTGATAACCACTACACCATAAGCACTTCATTCAAATATTTCAATAATGAGAATTCAAATTAAAATTTGTTCTTGTGGAATTACTACACATTCTACTTACAACTCTGCTCTCAGGAACTCAAAAGAAGTGTTTGGTGGCTGAGATTCTTTTCACCAAAATTGACAGAAGAAAAGTCCAACGGAAGGTCTGGACTCCTTGCCTGACATCTTTGTCTATGTAAGATTGAATGTTCCTTTGAATCAAGGTTTGGGTCATTGTTATGGTGAACTCTGAAACTATATGGTGGACGATGAAAGTACAAATTATGACATGGTAGCAACTTCAATTTCAGAATTAGAGAGATGTACTGTTCTGAGTTCAATTTGGCCCCACAAATACGAGGGAAGATTTTCCAGTGGCCATCACAGAAGCCCAAACCATCACAGACTAACTGTGTAGTTTGACGTCTCGTCGCAATCTTACACTTGGCTAAACTTGAAGAACTCCTAACTCGATCAGTATTTGATGATTCAAAAATAGCTAACTGTCAAACCCTAATGAGTTTGACGTCAGTTTTCTAGTCACATCATTTGTAAATTACCTTATATCTTTCATGGCATTCCTTTAAATCTACCGGCCTTTCTTGACTTTGTTCCTACATAAATACCAAATATATCTTTGTATTTAAAAGTTAGAAATATTTACGTAACGTAAATCAATTTTACTGTGGTGACTTGTGGCAACGTAAAAATACAGCTAGCTACCCACTCAATACATTTTCGTCCACTTTTTCATGGAGAACAGAAACATGCGCAAGCTGTGATTGGGTCACACTCCACCCAATCACAGCTCTGCTCTCTCAGTTGCCAGTGTCTTATATACCTATGTATTTATTTCTCCTTATATTATCATTATTTCTACTGGAAATTCAATACACATTAGTTTAGTATGTGATACTAACAACTTGTAAAAAAATACAGTACCGAAGGTTTATAAATAAGACATGTGTTTCTTAGCACATACTCAAACCTTCCCGTTCATTCTGATAGTCAAACTCATTAGGGTTAAGCTATCTCATTCAATATGTGACGACTTCTTTCAGGTCTCATTCTCTTCATTAAGCTCCTGATGTTCCAGCAATTTCAATGGTTTTGTTTTCAAATCTTTATCACTCGATACATGAAAGTTTTGCTAATACCAATCTGCTGCCAGTTTACGATGAGATCGACGTGTGATTCGACGCAGCTTTTCCCGCGTAGTTTTGGTCAGTTTTTTTCACTTTTTCTGTCCGCACGCTACGTACATCCTGGTACATCAGAGGTTGATTCAGTCTCGTTGAACTTTCAAACAGTTGTTGAGTCATCATCAACTTCTTTACAAGCGATGAATAAGTTTCACTTCTTTTTGGAGCTTGATCAAACTATTTCGATGTACAGCCATGCTACGTACATAGCATGAATTTGAAATGTAGATGAATGAAATAGGAAGATTATGACACTAACGTCAAGATGATATCCGATTTACTTGTTATGCAAAACTAGTTGCCTTTATTCTGGAACATCCTGTATGATATGGTTGAAACTGCTATGTTAAAGCTAATTCGAATTATTTCCGTTATTACAGTTATTCAAATAACTGCTCTATCATTTAGAAAAAAAATCACTCATTTATTTATAATTTTTTATAACTTGATATATATGTTATATATGAACTTAATCTTATTATCATGATCATATTTTTAGACTTTTATTTTGAATGTAACAAAGGCCTAAGCAGACCATTCTAACTGGCTTCAGATAGTGAAGTTTGTCTTTAAATAACGAAAATTATATATGTACAATAACAATCATTCTACTGATAGCAAATCATGACTTCTCAATACTTTCGTAGTTAAATATTTTCAGAGGTTATTTACCATTTTTATCTAAGAAACTTTTTAATCTACAATAGGGGAAATAATTCAAAACGAGCACCTGTACCTGATGAACTAACGTACAAGTGACATTGGAACACAGTTTTTGAAATCACGTACTTCTTTTTGATATTTAAAATGACTGTGCTTACCTGGGATCGAACCAGGGACCTTCTGTGTGTTAGACAGATGTGATAACCACTACACCATAAGCACTTGAAGTATGTCATTTACTGTCGAGTACAGAAATAAATATTTCACTTTACCAGATCTCATTATTCATTTTACTTTATTTATAAGTACAAATTAAGTTCTCAATATATCCCCTCTTTTCAATATTCATCATTCTAATATTGTTTCCAATTATTCTTGGATAGATTGCGTTGAAGAGTAGATCTGTAACGCAAATATCTGCACCAGAACACTGAATGAATAATCCATTCCAAACCAAATTGAATTTCACGCTCTGGTTACAAAAATAACAAAAGATCAGGACCCTCCACAGAAAAAGAGGGTCCCATCAGCCCTAATGGCAACTCATAAAGTTTTCCTAAAGGGAAATCTATGAAAATGAGAGCATTTGTCAGAAATGAACTCAAGATATTCCTCCAATATGTTTAATCAGGTGTAACCGACGAAAGAATGGGCCTCTGTGTCTAATTCCACCACGTGACTCCCATTATTCTTTTTCCCCTCTCAACCAATGGCCAGTAGATAAAGTAGTAACGTGACGTAGGCAAACCAATCACGTGTACTATTTCTGCTCAAAGAATACAGTACTCTCTTTCCTTGGTGGCTCACATTGAGCAAATTGTGACGAAGTCTCTCTGTGGATAATGGTAGCTTATTTTGTTCTTATTCAAGGTATTATGGGTGTTATTAGGGAAAAGAAAGAGCATTTCTTCCCCACTGACAGGGAAATATGATCCCCTTGTAGTGCGTGCTTCAGCTCTAACTATAATAGTTCACTATGATGGATCACCTTCTATTTTCTTGATATATTAATAAATAAATAATGATGGAACGTGTTTATTAAAACATTAATATTTAGGACTTTTATGAATTGGATTTTATCCCAATCAATGTTCAGATGTGATATTTTGAGCTATCGATTGAGTTTAATGTGGCTGAATGGTCACAGAGCTCACGATTGGTGTTATCGAGCCAAGTGATGGGGCTTATGGGGCCGTACATTAAATTAGCCTGACACCCATGGTAGGTTCTGCTGTTATTAGAGGGTGTGAGAAAAGAGCACGTGGTGTGTGCCCTTATTTGGGTAATGACTGTACTTAGCCCTAGTGACAACACTAGTGTACTAGTGGTGACTAGGGAGTAGGTATCTTTTGATATGACTGTACTTAGCCCTAGTGACAACACTATAGTGTACTAGTGGTGACTAGGGAGTAGGTACATTTGGATATGACTGTACTTAGTCCTAGTGACAACACTAGTGTACTAGTGGTGACTAGGGAGTAGGTACCTTTTGATATGACTGTACTTAGCCCTAGTGACAACACTATAGTGTACTAGTGGTGACTAGAGAGAAGGTACATTTGAATATGACTGTACTTAGCCCTAGTGACAACACTAGTGTACTAGTGGTGACTAGGGAGTAGGTACCTTTTGATATGACTGTACTTAGCCCTAGTGACAACACTATAGTGTACTAGTGGTGACTAGAGAGAAGGTACATTTGAATATGACTGTACTTAGCCCTAGTGACAACACTAGTGTACTAGTGGTGACTAGGGAGTAGGTACATTTGAATATAACAGTACTTAGCCCTAGTGACCTTACTAGTGTACTAGTGGTGACTAAGGAGAAGGTACATTTGAATATAACAGTACTTAGCCCTGGTGACAACACTAGTGTACTAGCGGTGACTAAGGAGTAGGTACCTTTGAATATGACTGTACTTAGCCTGAAAGACAACACTAGTGTACTAGTGGTGACTAAGGAGTAGGTACCTTTGGATATGACTGTACTTAGGCCTTGTGACAACACTAGTGTACTAGTGGTGACTGTAAAAAGCGTTCAAATTACATTGTACTAATTTAATTTTGCTGTAAGTCACAGCGTTTAGTAACATAATATAGTATTGAGGAGTTAATTTTGATGGTATTATTGAAATTTTAAACTGAACTTCACGTTTCTATTCTATCATTGGAAAGTATTACTTAAAAGTCATATAATTAATGTGTATCAAATCGAAATCATAACAACATTTTCCTATTGACTGTATATTTTCTTAATACTAGATTTAAATTGGAAATAGATAGAAATTCTTACCCCTAGCCCATTAATGGTGTGTTTTATATCTCCCAAACTGTGAACGTAGAGAAGATGCCCCGGTCTCATCTTTACCGTGTCAAAGCCTTCGTGTATATTAAATTATAGGCAGCCTGACAAATTCCGAGGGCGGCGTCTTTATTATTATGCATGGGGTTGAGAAGCCATGTTATTAATTCAGAGAAAGCTGCTAATTATGTTTTACAAGGGCTACAATCTCTGGATGGTTAGGTCCAAATGTAGTCATTCTTTGTTACTTCCTTTCTGTTCTTTATTGGGGATAATCTGGATAATTATTAACGAATTTAGAGCGTCATGGAGATGTGATAAGCCAACTATTTTAATGGAAAGGTCTTGTATTTATTATATTACTTGAATAACTTCCTAGTGAAATGTTTTATTATTCTATTATAGTACATCTCTTCTACACTTCACTGTTCCCTTCTCTTTACATCTCTTCTACACTTCACTGTTCCTTCTCTTTACATCTCTTCTACACTTCACTGTTCCCTTCTCTTTACATCTCTTTTACACTTCACTGTTCCCTTTCTCTTCCCTTCCTTTCACTGTAACCCCTTCTTTCTTTTTCACTGTATAGAACCTTCAATAACGCACTAAATCCTTCAGTGTACACCCTTTGTTCACTTTCTTTGTATCTAACTCTTCACCTTTTCACTGTACCCTTCTCTCATTCACTGAAAACCCATCGTCTCTTCACTGTAACCCCTTCACACTTTCATTGTAACCAATTTATTCCCCTCGGTGTGTTCTTCACCTCCTCCTGTCCCTTCAAACCCCTCCTCTCCTTTCATTCCACAATGTGCTTACCCCTTCACTTCTTCACTGAAGTACCCCATCCCCCTTCATTCCACCAGGTGCTCACCCCTTCACTTCTTCACTGAAGTACCCCCCCCCCCCTTCATTCCACCAGGTGTTTACCCCTTCACTTCTTCACTGAAGTACCCCATCCCCCTTCATTCCACCAGGTGCTCACCCCTTCACTTCTTCACTGAAGTACCCCCCCCCCCCTTCATTCAACCAGGTGTTTACCCCTTCACTTCTTCACTGAAGTATCCCCCCTTCATTCCACCAGGTGCTCACCCCTTCACGCCTTCATTATTCTCATCGATTGCTCTAATAACAAATTGGGTCATAATATCGAATGCAGGAAGTCGTGTCTCTTTTTTCCGATTGTCCTTTGAAAAAGAGGCCAATGTTACTCTTTTTGCCGATTGTCTTTCCGTGATTGATGTACCACCTTTTAATGAGGCAAATAATCGACATGAAGTCTAATAACAAGATTACAAAAAGAAGGCAACTTGGATTAAACTTTTTTCCATCTTCTATAATTATTAACTTTATGATATTGTATTACAGGGTAAATAATCAGCGATAAAGAGAATTAGATTGATATCTCTGTCTGTTATTGAATATTTACCTTGACAACTTATTCTATTGCCTTCAAGTCACTATTTTATTATTAACTGACAGAGAGATAGGGAAGTGATAGGGGATGTGATAGGGAAATGATAGGGAAAGTGATAGGGGATATGATAGGGAAAATGATAGAGGATGTGATAGGGGATGTGATAGGGAAATGATAGGGAAAGTGATAGGGGATGTGATAGGGCAAGTGATGGGGCAATTGATAGGGCAAGTGATAGGGAGAGTGATAGGGAAGTGATAGAGGATGTGATAGTGCAAGGGATAGGGCAAGTGATAGGGAAGTGATAGGGTATATAAGTGATAGGGAAAGTGATAGGGTCTATCCTCTGTTTGCATGATAGGCGTCATGCCTATTATTTTCCATATGGCGACTGCTTTAATCACTGCAATAAATAATGCTAGTGAGGCACATGACGTATTAATAACACATTCCAACAACAAAAGACTGTGCCATTGTACACAATGGGAGGCTATTGTATCTACTGCACAGATAAATAAATACAATAGGTTCCAATGTATAGCCTCTGTAAGGACATTAAGTGAATTAATACACTGCCACATTTTCCTGTGAAATCAATGAAGTGTATCTTAGTAAACAAATAAATAAGTGATAATGCATAGCTTAGCTCTCTATACAGTGAATATATTTAAAAGCTAATATTTTAATGCTTGTTTTTATAATAAAATATTGAATTGTCATCAGGTATCCCTCTGGAAATTTTACTTTAAACTTTAAATAAGTATATAATCACTCATAAAATATTGTTACATCTTAATAAGTTACATTTAGTAATTTCAACTTTCTAATATCTTTTAAGAGAGATTATCAATACAATGTTTGTTATATTTTCTACCCCTACTGTACAATGAATGATGCGGTTCACTATCTAAATTGTGTCCGTTAAAACCTCGGCGTATTCAAATGGCTTTAGATTATATAGCATTAGCCACATTACCCCGGTAAATAGAGTGTAATAGCATGACGTATGAGCTAGGAGTGTGACGTAGCTGCTTTCCTAGCGCTTATCTACGTGGTTATCGCGCGGACTGAGGGGGGTTGAGCGCTTTGAGCGTACAATCATGGTCTGATGTGATAATGGTATCCGCACAGGAGTCTCAACAACTATCATTATAACACCACTAAATTAGACACAATACTTTATTATGGTTAGTAATGATATGCTCTGGAAATAACATATTTCGCTAATTATATACAGAGATATAATATATTTCTCTTATTTTGACACTGTTGCCAACATTGAAAAGAAATCCAAGAGTTAGAGTTATGATAATTATTGCAGGGAGCTTTATTACTATTCGGTAAAAATCCTAGGGAACTTTTTCATGTATTTTTTTAATATTTTATTATTTTTTATTACTATCAAATTATTGTCATTATATTTATATTGAATTAAGGATAACCTTTCTTCACAAAAATTAATTTATACTATTGCTTATATTGTTCAACAAGAAATAACATCTATGGAATAAAATATTTTTTATACTTTCATGAATTAAATCACATATTTGAAATTTGTTAAAAACTAGAGAAAATTATTTACGAATTTCACCATTTTTACAATTTTAAATACAAGTCATTTTTCTACTCTCGGTCGCTCAATTATTTTTTACTATTTAATCAATATACTGACTTGTAATTAAGAGAACGCTTACAGTGTGTGAATATAACCTTTGGCTATTTATTTATAGTAATTATAGAGCCAGCAGATTGTTGGTGTGGCTTTGTTGCTTAGGAACTATAACTTGTTACTATAACTCACCTATAAACTATAACATGTTACTATGATACACCTAGAAACTATAGCATGTTACTATAGCTCACCTATAAACTATAACATGTTACTATAACTCACCTATAAACTGTAACATGTTACTATAGCTCACGTATAAACTGTAACATGTTACTATAATTCACCTATAAACTATAACTTGTTACTATAACTCACCTAGAAACTGTAACTTGTTACTATAGCTCACCTATAAACTATAACATGTTACTATAATTCACCTATAAACTATAACATGTTACTATAACTCACCTATAAACTGTAACATGTTACTATAATTCACCTATAAACTATAACTTGTTACTATAACTCACCTATAAACTATAACATGTTACTATAACTCACCTATTTAATAGTCATATTTTTTCTGAATATTTATTATTTAATATAATCACTATTTTCTATGGACAAGCTATTATTGTATTTATTATTTCAATTTATTTGATGATTAGATTATTAATTTACACACTATTTTTATTGTTCAGTAATTAAGTATTCATTTATTAAATATTTGATTCATTATTTTTTTCTCATTATTTTTTGAAAGTATATATATAACTTTATTCCTATAGAAATATCTAAAATGAGCCTTAGTTATCATTTCAATCACTCTGATATAGTTCAGTAATTAGTGCTGTATTTATTCACAGCAATGGCAGGACTAACTCTACCATTGGCTGCTATTAAAGCAACATTGTCGCTAATTCTACAGCACGCGTTTTCTCTCACTAAGATTAATGACATTCTTTCATGCGTACAATGTCATTGCTTTAATCTTATTAATGATTAAATGTCACTTTATTTATTAGGGACTTCAGGTGTGGGTCTGTAATGGATATACATTTTGCAAAGATCAATTTATTGAATATATCATTCAATTGACGTACTAATAGCAGATGAGATGGTTAATAGAGGAAGCAGTTAAACACGCGTTATTTGTAACGTTTTGTCAGTTTTAGCTACTGTGTACGTAGCCTGGGACTAACATTGTTATTAGTGCTGTGCTAGCGACGTGGGCCGTGTTTATTAAAGAGTAATAAAGGGTCTTAAAGAACCTTGGTCACGTGAATGGGGGACTAAGCAATGTTTTGGAGACGGGATTCAACCTTCTGTACCATCTGGTAAAAAGATATCTGCATGGTACAGATATGTATTAAATAGTATGGATAACAATTGAAGGGATAAATAACATGATTTTCCGTTATTTTCCATTATTTGAAGTTTTCAGTATTTATTAAATATTTATCTATACGAATACCTGTCAATTTCATTCTTTTCTCATATGTAATAGGTAATAAATTGTCATTTCAAATAATTAGAAGAAATACATTACTATAGACCGATTTAAAAGGATAGTTTGCCAGTTATTCATTTCTTGTGATATATAATCAATTCAATTTAGTTTTATTAGTGGCAAGGTAACATCAATGGAATGGGTGTACGTGATAAGGTTTAATAAACTAGAGGCGAAATAGCGGCCTGTGGCCCCACTAACCACACTTATATTTACTTTGTGATAAATCATGCGTACGAAATTACGAGTTGTTGCTCTTCTTTCTATGTAATTACACCTAGTAGTTAGGTATATTTCACTATGTTATATAGACTATGTAAACACAGTAACTATATCAATGTCAACCTTCACCTTTCTAAATCAGCTTTTCTACTGAAAATGTAAATAATATTTTTAAAGTTTCAATCATATAAACCTGGAATCAAGGAACCATTCCATTTTAAAATTAGCATTAAATATTGCAAGGTTCATCTAACTGTTTTTTATTTACCTTTTTAGAAGACCCTTTGTGTAAAGATCGATATAATAAGAATGAATCTTATTGAGCGACTTCAGACAATTACATTAATATATATTTTTTCTTCAAATAATGAGGTAGCGCATTCAATATCATATTTTCAATTAATTTCTTTAGAATAATTAACAGGCATAATATATTTACAGCACTTCATGTGTATTCATACTTTTAGTAAAATAGATTCCCTCCTTTGCAATACGCTATTTATTTCCTAAAGTAAACTTGAGCAGTTTCCACTCCCCTCCACAATATGACAAATTGTTTCTGTATCACTAAGAACATTCATTCGAACTCTGTATTGATTGTCTCCGATTTGCGAGTTTCGAGCCTCCTCCCGCCAGTTCGACAGGGTGGTCCAAGGGTGGATCCATTAAAAGTTTTCGCTCTAGTGGACTCCACGAGGGTTACCACTGGGGTTCACCCTGCACCCAGGTAACATTGAACCTTCCCAGAAGATTCCAGGAACGTTCCATTGGAACGTTCCCTGAATGTTCCACTGAAATGTCCCCTGAATGTTCCTTTTCTGACACATTCCAGGAATATTCCAATGGAATCTTCAAGAATATTCCCTTTGGAACATTCCCTGAAGACTCCATTGGGACATTCCCCGAAGACTCCATTGGGACATTCCCCGAAGACTCCATTGGAACATTCCTTGAAGACTCCATTGGAACATTCCCTGAAGACTCCATTGGAACATTCCCTTAAGATTCCATTGGAACATTCCCTGAAGACTCCATTGGAATATTCCTTGAAGACTCCATAGGAACATTCCCTGAATACTCCATTGGAACATTCCCTGAAGACTCCATTGGAACATTCCCTGAATACTCCATTGGAGCATTCCCTGAAGACTCCATTGGAACATTCCCTTAAGACTCCATTGGAACATTCCCCGAAGACTCCATTGGAACATTCCCCGAAGACTCCATTGGAACATTCCATGAAGACTCCATTGGAACATTCCAAGAAGACTTCATTGGAACATTCCATGAAGACTTCTTTGGAACATTACTTGAAGACTCCTTTGGAACAACTTCTGAAGACTCCTTTGGAACAACTTCTGAAGACTCCTTTGGAACAACTTCTGAAGACTCTTTTGGAACATTCTCTGAAAACTTCTTTGGAACATTGTCAGAAGAATCCTTTGGAACACTGTCAGAAGAATCCTATGGAACACTTTCAGAAGACTAAATTAGAACTGTGAATTTATAGTGGGAATGTTAAATGTCACCTGGGTCAAGATGGTAGTAATCTACTCTATAAGCTATAGTGAGTCAAGATTTGCTGCGGAATCAATGGAAATATATTTTTACTACTATCTAATGGTTTTACAGTATACTCTCGCATCCTATTTTCAATGACTTTTTCCATCAAGAAAATAGAAAGAAGACATCATGGAAGAGGGGGGAAGTAAAACTAAGCTCCATGCACTAGGTCGACTACTCTGATATCACAGGTAACAGTGTCGACCCAGCGCACTCTGGCAATATTGCAGAAACCAAAATGAAAATGAACTCAAGGAACTATAGGGAGAAATGACAGACGGTAAAAATAGAGGAATAACAGTTTATAGTAAATAATTACCTAAAAAACAGAAAACATGATAATTGAAAATGTAAGCAATAGATTTATTGAAAAACAAATATAGTGCTATTTTTGGATAAAAACTAACTATTCAAATGGATGCTTCATCTATAGTTTAATTAATATAGATTGTAGGGAAATGAGTAGCAAGTAAGAGGATATTTTATTCAGGTACCTGACACGTATAGCTGCTCAAATTCCATTACCCTGAAGGCTATAAAAAACGTTTAAAAAATCTATTAAAATACTTGAACAAAAAATCTATATAACTAGCTACAAAACTTAATATTTATCTATAACATTCTATCTAATACAAAAAAAAAAAAAACTCGTTATTTACAAACACTCTACAGCTGCAAGATTAGGATCAGTAGTCTCAAAATTAGGATCAGTAGTCTCAAAATTAGGATCAGTAGTCTCAAAATTAGGATCTGTAGTCTCAAGGCTAGGATCAGTAGTCTCAAGGCTAGGATCAGTAGTCTCAAGGCTAGGATCAGTAGTCTCAAGGCTAGGATCAGTAGTCTCAAGGCTAGGATCAGTTGTCTCAAGGCTAGGATCAGTTGTCTCAAGGCTAGGATCAGTTGTCTCAAGGCTAGGATCAGTTGTCTCAAGGCTAGGATCAGTTGTCTCAAGGCTAGGATCAGTTGTCTCAAGGCTAGGATCAGTTGTCTCAAGGCTAGGATCAGTTGTCTCAAGGCTAGGATCAGTTGTCTCAAGGCTAGGATCAGTTGTCTGAAGATTAGGATCAGTTGTCTGAAGATTAGGATCAGTTGTCTTAAGATTAGGGTCAGTTGTCTGAAGATTAGGGTCAGTTGTCTGAAGATTAGGGTCAGTTGTCTGAAGATTAGGGTCAGTTGTCTGAAGATTAGGGTCAGTTGTCTGAAGATTAGGGTCAGTTGTCTGAAGATTAGGGAAAGTTGTCTCAAGATTAGGGTCAGTTGTCTCAAGATTAGGGTCAGTTGTCTGAAGATTAGGGTCAGTTGTCTGAAGATTAGGGTCAGTTGTCTGAAGATTAGGGTCAGTTGTCTGAAGATTAGGGTCAGTTGTCTGAAGATTAGGGTCAGTTGTCTGAAGATTAGGGTCAGTTGTCTCAAGATAAGGGTCAGTAGTCTCAAGATTAGGGTCAGTTGTCTCAAGATTAGGGTCAGTTGTCTCAAGATTAGGGCAAGTTGTCTCAAGATTAGGGCAAGTTGTCTCAAGATTAGGGCAAGTTGTCTCAAGATTAAGGCAAGTTGTCTCAAGATTAGGGCAAGTTGTCTCAAGATTAGGGCAAGTTGTCTCAAGATTAGGGCAACTTGTCTCAAGATTAGGGCAAGTTGTCTCAAGATTAGGGCAAGTTGTCTCAAGATTAGGGCATGTTGTCTCAAGATTAGGGCAAGTTGTCTCAAGATTAGGGCAAGTTGTCTCAAGATTAAGGCAAGTTGTCTCAAGATTAGGGCAAGTTGTCTCAAGATTAGGGCAAGTTGTCTCTAGATTAGGGCAAGTTGTCTCAAGATTAGGGCAAGTTGTCTCAAGATTAGGGCAAGTTGTCTCTAGATTAGGGCAAGTTGTCTCTAGATTAGGGCAAGTAGTCTCTAGATTAGGGCAAGTTGTCTCTAGATTAGGGCAAGTTGTCTCTAGATTAGGGCAAGTTGTCTCTAGATTAGGGCAAGTTGTCTCTAGATTAGGGCAAGTTGTCTCTAGATTAGGGCAAGTTGTCTCTAGATTAGGGCAAGTTGTCTCTAGATTAGGGCAAGTTGTCTCTAGATTAGGGCAAGTTGTCTCTAGATTAGGGCAAGTTGTCTCTAGATTAGGGCAAGTTGTCTTTAGATTAGGGCAAGTTGTCACTAGATTAGGGCAAGTTGTCTCTAGATTAGGGCAAGTTGACAATGCTCATGGATACAGAAAAGCTGCATCGTGAATACTGTCACTTACCAAGGTATATGACGATAAAGGACAAAATTGTCTCCAAATAAAGCCTATACGACCCTGTCTACCTAACACAAAATCTCTAAGACCTCGTAGTTGAAGATCATATCTCTAGCATTATCCTCTAAAACTGCAAGTAGCGTTAATAAAATTATAAACTTGGTGAAAGTAAAAAAAGACAATCCATAATGAAAATTACAACACGTAAAAACCCAAGAGACGCTACTCTCATTCTCTTCCATTAGCCATATACAGCTTCAGGATAGATCTCCGCCTGGCTTATTAAACAAATTGTAAATAGTCATAATTTGAGGTTCACTATTTAGGGTCAGTTACGAATTATCGATATTTCCACATTCTCGATCATAGAAGTAAAAATTATAAAATTGAACATTTTAGATTGGTGACCAATAAAAATAACGTATAGAAAAGTTATATTAAATATATTCGTTTTATAGGTAGTATAATCGAAAATGTGGAACTGTGCATCAATTTGCAACTTAGCTGAGTAAATAGTCTCATCAAATACTGAACATGAGACACCAGATTTAACGAATAGAGGGGAAACCTTTGGAAGGGAATAACTTCATTCATTCTTCTCGTCCATTTTTCTGTTCCTCGCACCCACAGTCCGACCACAGAGTAGATCCCTGAAGTTGTACAGCCATTCTCCCATAAGATGTCCGTCTCAAAGTATCTGTAATTGAAAATGGCTTAGCTATTATTCTGCAAAAATTAAAGTGATGTAGCAGCCGCAAATAAATAGAATTGGATATAATTAAAATAATTAAGAATAGAATAGACTTTAACCCTATTAGTAGTTAAAAGAGCACTAATGCTCTGAAATTAAAATAAAGTATGTATCCATAGATTATTGCATGCAGGATGCATATTAGAAGTAGCATTCGAAAGTTTGGCCTCATTCAAGAACCAATGAATAATTAATTGGTGTCTAAAAATATTACTAAATTATCTAAAAGATTGAACTATGATTTCAAAAAAAAAAAAAAAAAATTTTTAGATATTGCTTATTAACTAGATATTATTAATGAATTATTCATAAGAATATAATTGCTACAATACTCACCTAGCTTTTTCGATCAAGATTGTCCAAAAAATAATAAGATTTCGTATTTTCTGTAGTAGCTACTGTGACATGCTTCCTTATTTCTTTTTTGATTTACATCAGTGTTGTGAGAGCCCAATTTGCTATGAAGTATGAACATCGTTATTCGTCATTTAAGAGTAGAAGAGCTGGAACTGTAAGAGAGGGGTATACAATGAGATTACAATTGCATGAGCTGTATTGGCTATTATGATTTAAGCTAGTTATTATCCCGTTATGAATAACGGGTTTTTAATGGAAAACGGAATAGTTTTGTAAAATTTTAAGTTTCCGGAAAATTTGAGTTTTTGAAAGAATTTTGGAAGAATTTTGAGTTTATGGAAGAATTTTGAGTTTATGGAAGAATTTTGAGTTTATGAAAGAATTTTGAGTTTTTGGAAGAATTTTGAGTTTTTGGAAGAATTCTGAGTTTATGGAAGAATTTTGAGTTTATGGAAGAATTTTGAGTTTTTGGAAGAATTCTGAGTTTTTGAAAGAATTGAGGTTGTGGATGAATTTGGATGAGTTTCTTGAGAGAAAATTTGATCTTCGGACAAGTTTGAGTTTTCGGAAAATTTAGTGTTTTCGAAAAATTTAATGTTTTCGAAAAATTTATTGTTTTCGAAAAATTTATTGTTTTCTGAAAATTTAATGTTTTCTGAAAATTTAATGTTTTCGGAAAATTCAATGTTTTCGGAAAATTCAATGTTTTGGAAAATTTAATGTTTTCGGAAAATTTAATGTTTTCGGAAAATTTAATGTTTTCGGAAAATTCAATGTTTTCGGAAAATTCAATGTTTTCGGAAAATTTAATGTTTTCGGAAAATTTAATGTTTTCGGAAAATTTAATGTTTTCGGAAAATTTAATGCTTTTGGAAAATTTAATGTTTTGGAAAATTTATTGTTTTCGGAAAATTTAATGTTTTCGGAAAATTTAATGTTTTCGGAAAATTTGATGTTTTTGGAAAATTTAATGCTTTTGGAAAATTTAATGTTTTCGGAAAATTTAATGTTTTCGGAAAATTAAATGTTTTAGGAAAATTAAATGTTTTAGGAAAATTAAATGTTTCAGGAAAATTAAATGTTTTAGGAAAATTTAATGTTTTCGAAAAATTAAATGTTTTCGGAGAATTTAATGTTTTCGGAAAATTTTCTAGTTTTAGGAAAATTTGGTAGTTTTCGAAAAATTTGGTAGTTATCGGAAAAATTGGTAGTTATCGGAAAATTTGGTAGTTATCGGAAAATTTGGTAGTTTGGTAGTAGATATCTAGTATAAGAAAACTAAGTTTTATAAAAAAATTCTTGAGCATGATGGATTTATATATGTATTTATAAAAACACATTGCTCTTTATTATGGGGAGGGATAATATTAACAATAGCTATAAATTATAATATATACATTTCAATTCAAATCATGACTCATGCATTACTAGAAATAGAGTTATCAAAAAGTTGCCCTGAAGTGAATCAATTCGATCACAGTTATACCTATCAGCAGATCATTTTTCTAGGTACTCACTATATCACCTCATTAATTATTACTTTTATTTTACCTATCAGTTGACAGTAGAAAAAGCTATTGGCAAGACTGATGACTTTATAATTTATAGGCATGAATAATATGAATTGTCATAGCTAACTTGATATTAGGGCAAATTACGAATTATCGGTCAGTTCCACATCTTCGGTCATAGACTCAGAAGAGAAAACGATTTAGGTACATGGGTAGTACCTAACAAGAATTAATTAGCCTAAGGTTTAAATAATTTATATCCATGATATGACACCGTTACCATCCATAATACATTAATAAATACAAGAATTCAATAATAATTAATAGGTACCTAGGGTAGGTAAGTTTCGAATAATCTGACAGTTTCACAATCACGTTATTGGTCATATAAGAAAAAATATATAAAAATTATTACTTTTATTGGTATCCATGATACCTTAACATGGATACCAATAGAAATAAATTTCCGATTAGGTATATAGTTTTTTCTTATATGACTGAACATGTGAAACCGACCGACAAAGCGTAACTTACCCTACCTATAGTCTAGAGATAGGTAGCTCCTATTATAGTTTTTCATATGATCGAAGATATGGAACTGACCGATAATTCGTAACTAGCCCTAGTACAAAGGTAACTAAGCATACCTAAACAATAATAAAGATAAGCCAATATAACTGTAAGAGAGTAAAATTAATAACATATCTACTCATAGGTACGTAACAAGGTAGGTACTATTGCAACATGTATTCATTTTTTCATTGTTTATTAAGATACTAGATTGCTCGATATCAAGTGCCTACGGACCTAATTTAGTAAAACGATATAGGAATTTGATTAAACTATCTATTTAATTTGATGATACCTAAGTAGTTATACCTATACTTACAGTTAATGATATCAGAGTAGCTCTGTCACAATAGCCAATAAGAATCATCTCTTTGTAGTTTGTGGTAGCCTGTGTAAATAGTGTAATATTCACTAGCTACTGCTGCAATATGGCTAACTTCCGATTGGGTAGCAGGAAGCCATCTAGCGGACAACTGCTGTTCAATATGGCGGAGACACTTATTTCACGGGCACGTTTTTGAAAGTAAAATCTTTACCATTCTACCTATTTTCAATAGCGTTGAATGTAGCTACTATAATTCTCTAAGTTGAATTGAAAATAATTGTTTGTCGATAGTATTTGTTCCATATTTGACGAAAGGAGCAAACAATTTCGATTCATTAATTGCACAACAATTCGCTCAACCACTCGCTGTGAAATGGAAAATAGAACTGATCTAGTTTCAACTGTTCCAGTTGAACTTTTACTTGTCAGAGGCAAATCATGTGCTTAGTGTACGTGACGTCATCAAGGCAGTACTATTAAATAGAAAATTAGAGACTTATGTGATTAAATAATAAACTAAATTTATTATTGCATTCATATATTGACCACAAATTAAAATTATTATGATTTGACGCATTTTAGTTACTTTAAATTTGACTTTCGAGTGTTGCTGTGATGACGTCACGCACACTGCAAAACTCAACGAATATCAGAAATGGCTTAGCCTCGCACGGGGTTTAAATATAATTCACAAGATATAAAAAGATGATTTAAACTTTAAGAAATTGATTATCTCATATCGAAAGTTTTTAATATATGATTATAACCATTAACATTACACCAGAATAATTTTAATAAATCCTCCTTAATTGTTTTATATATTCATATTCAGTGGAATTTTTTTTTTATATATTTGAATTCAGTTGTCAACACCCCTTGCAAGTCTAGGTAGCAATAATATTGATTAATTAGAATTCTGAATTAAAAATCCTTGGGAATATTCAAGAAATATTCCCTGAACATAATATTTTCAAACTATCTGCTATAATTTATTGGAATGTTGTGGGAACACTCTTGGATTATCGGATAACACTATAAATATTACAAATATTACAAATATTATAAATATTACAAATATTACAATATTACAAATATTACAAATATTACGAATATTACAAATATTACGAATATTACAAATATTACAAATATTCTTATAATTACAAATAATACTTGCAAAGTATTAAAGAAAAAACCTCTGAACATAACTATATGCATACAATATTCTACAATATAATGGAATGTAGAACATTCCTGGATTATCGGTAAAACTTAAAATAACTCTATTGTTTTACCGATAATTCAGGAATGTTCCCTGAACATTCCATTTAATTATAAAAGATCGTAGGAATATGCTAATATTGAGGGAATATTCCTTTGGTACTCAAATGATATACTAAAATGTTAGAATTATTTAAAGTATCTTCTGATAATCCAGGAATATTCCTTGAAGATTCCATTTACTTGTAGAATATTGTTTGCATCTATACTTATGTTATGGAAATTCTCCTCAAGAAATCCATTTATTTAGTTTAATCATTTAAAGTATTCTCCGATAATCCACGAATATTCCCTAAAAATTCCACTTAATTGTAGAATATAGAATAAATAAACTTATATTCAGGGAATATTCCTTGAATACACTCAATTGAAATTGTTGATTGTTAGAATTATTTAAAGTATTTTCCTATAATCCAGGAATGTTCCTTAGACATTCCATTATATTGTAGATTATTGTATGCTTCTAGTTATGTTCAGAAAATATTCCTTTAATACTCCCAGGGAAGAGTTTAATGTTTAGAATTCAGTTTTTCCAATAATCCAGGAATGTTCCCTGAATAATCCATTAAATTGTAGAAGATAGTTCGAAAATCATATGTTCAGGAAATTCTCTTTGAATATTCCCAAGGAAGACATGAATGTTTAGAATTATTTTCACTTTTTCCAATAATCCAGGAATGTTCCCTAGATATTCCATTAAATTGTAAAAAATAGTTTGAAAATCTTATGTTCTTGGAATATTCCTTGAATACTCCCAAGGAAGAGAAGAATGTTTAGAATTATTTAAAGTATTATCCGATAATCCAGGGATGTTCCCTAAACATTCCATTAAATTGTAGAAATAGGTTGAAAATCTTATGTTCAGGGAATATTCCTCGAATACTCCCGAGGAAGAGATGGGTGTTTAGAATTATTTAAAGTATTATCCGATAATCCAGGAATGTTCCCTAAATATTCCATTAAATTGTAGAAGATAGTTCGAAAATCTTATGTTCAGGGAATATTCCTCGAATACTCCCAAGGAAGAGATGAATGTTTTGAATTATTTTCAGTTTTTCTGATAATCAAGGAATGTTCCCTAAATATTCCATTAAATTGTAGAAGATAGTTCGAAAACCATTTTTTTCAGGGAATATTCCTTGAATACTCCTATGGATGAGATGAATGATTAGAATTATTTAAAGTATTATCCGATAATCCAGGAATGTTCCCTAAATATTCCATTAAATTGTAGAAGATAGTTTGAAAATCTTACGTTCAGGGAATATTCCTTGAATACTCCCAAGGAAGATATGGATGTTTAGAATTATTTTCAGTTTTTCCAATAATCCAGGAATGTTCCCTAAACTTTCCATTAAATTGTAAAATATAGTTCGAAAATCTTATATTCGGGAATATTCCTTGAATACTCCCAAGGAAGAGATGAATGTTTAGAATTATTTTCAGTTTTTCCAATAATCCAGGAATGCTCCCCAAATATTCCATTCAATTTTAGAAGATAGTTTGAAAATCTTATGTTCAGGGAATATTCCTTGAATACTCCCAAGGAAGAGAAGAATATTTAGGATTATTTTAGGTATTATCCGATAATCCAGGAATGTTCCCTAAACATTTCATTAAATTGTAGAAGATAGGTTGAAAATCTTATGTTCAGGGAATATTCCTTGAATACTCCCTAGGAAGAGATGATTGCTTATAATTATTTAAAGTATTATCCGATAATCCAGGAATGTTCCCTAAACATTCCATTAAATTGTAGAAGATAGTTCGAAAATTTCATGTTCAGGGAATATTCCTTGAATACTCCCATGGAAGAGATGAATGTTTAGGATTATCTTCAATTTTTCCAATAATCCAGGAATGTTCCCTAAATATTCCATTAAATTGTAGAAGATAGTATGAATAAACATATGTTCAGGGAATATCCCTCGAATACTCCATTGAAATACTTTATTGATAGAATTTTGTAAAGGTTGGTCAATATTCAGGGAATGTTCCCTGAATATTCCATAAAAGATTCGAAAATGGAATAAAATTACTGATGTTCAGCGAGTATTCCCTGAACATTCATAAAAATGAATTTACATGTTATGAATTTAATGAGCTTGAGGGAACATTCCCTGAATATTTAATTGGAATTATATTCCATTCTTATGTTCCAGGAAGATTCCGGGAGCATTAGTATGGAATGTGGGAATATTGGGGAACATTAAATCCGAATGGAACATTCCCGGAATATTCAAATGTTACCTGGGCACCTTCACTGCATAATCAGAGCAGCTATTAGTCAAACTTCAATTGACTTTGGCCATTCTTAAACTGAACTGAACTTAGAGGAGTCAAGGGGACGAAATTTTCTTATCTTGGGGCCAAAATTGGTATAATTCGTTTTCTAGAGAGTTGCTATTCATAAAAACTGCTTCACTTTTCGTTAAAGTTGCTAATATTTCAAACTGTGAGGTTAATTGATCTTCACTCCTCTATGATTAATATGATATGTGTGTAATATAGTTTAGTTAGTTACTTCTAAGCTCGAAACAGTGCCTTTAGAGTGATAGTCCCTGCTAATGACGCGGTGTGAAGAATTGAGAGAAAACAGAGCTGTGTCAGGAGGCTTGACATCTGCCATTGTGGGGCTATGGGATTAGTCAGGGAAATTAGCACTGCAGAAGAAGCCTCTTGGACGGAGTGAGGGAAGGAAGAGGGAGCGAGGTTGGTGATAGCACCTACTACCTATTGCACCTACCTCTTGCACGGTAGGAACGGGTTGGAAGAGGGAGAGGTTGGTGTTAGCACCTACCTCTACAATTGACAAGGAACGGCATTGAATGCTGTTGAATTTTACCATTCCATTCATTGATCTTAATATGAAAATGGTTCATTTATTTGTATTTTCATACGAGAATAAGTTGTAAATTACGTAAAATCTATTTTACCCAAAGTACATATTGTTAATGATTTTGATAAACTGAAAAAAAATGTGATAAAAAACGTATTCACATTTTCTAATTTTTTATTTAATTAACCAACTAAAAACGAATTCTCTCCACTTAAAATCTCTTCTTACCTCATATCTCCTCTCCACCTCATATCTCTCTTCATATCTCTCTTCATATCTCCTCTCCACCTCATATCTATCCTCATATCTCCTCTCCACCTCATATCTCTCCTCATATCTCCTCTCCACCTCATATCTCTCTTCATATCTCCTCTCCACCTCATATCTCTCCTCATATCTCCTCTCCACCTCATATCTCTCCTCATATCTCCTCTCCACCTCATATCTCTCCTCATATCTCCTCTCCACCTCATATCTCTCCTCATATCTCTCTTTATATCTCCTCTCCACCTCATATCTCTCCACCTCATATCTCTCCACCTCATATCTCTCCACCTCATATCTCTCCACCTCATATCTCTCCACCTCATATCTCTCCACCTCATATCTCTCCTCATATCTCCTCTCCACCTCATATCTCTCCAACTCATATCTCACCTCATATCTCTCCTCATATCTCTCCTCATATCTCTCCTCATATCTCCTCTCCACCTCATATCTCTCCAACTCATATCTCACCTCATATCTCTCCTCATATCTCTCCTCATATCTCTCCTCATATCTCTCCTCATATCTCTCCTCATATCTCCTTTCCACCTCATATCTCCTCTCCACCTCATATCTCTCCTCATATCTCCTCTCCACCTCATCTCTCTCCTCATATCTCCTCTCCACCTCATATCTCTCCACCTCATATCTCTCCACCTCATATCTCTCCTCATATCTCCTCTCCACCTCATATCTCTCCTCATATCTCCTCTCCACCTCATATCTCTCCTCATATCTCCTCTCCACCTCATATCTCTCCTCATATCTCCTCTCCACCTCATATCTCTCCTCATATCTCCTCTCCACCTCATATCTCTCCTCATATCTCTCCTCTCCACCTCATATCTCTCCTCATATCTCCTCTCCATCTCATATCTCTCCAAAGTCTCGCATTGATCTCAGTGTGTCGAGACTAAGTGGAAACTTGCGTTCTGGGACTCAGTGTGTGAATGATTCAGTCTCCCTACTACCAAATACCATACGAATAACTCAACTTGCTGCCTAAATGTACGGAGGCTCTGCTACTCACTAAATGTATCGCCACTCATATAAAAATGACTGGATTTTTTATTACCTTGTGATTCAGTTAGAAGAATATAAAAATTAAGCCTAGAAATGCAATTTTAATATTCGTCAGAATATGTTTTATGAACAAACCAGAAAGCCTTTCCCGCACGATGTTCTTTATTTATTTTAATGTTAAACTAATTTGGAAGGTGAATAAAACATTTCTGTCAAAACTGAAATTTTAAACTCGTTTATTTCCATATTCTATAAAAACATCTTATAAAGCAACCAGCATTAATTTCTTTTACAATGTGCACATCGAAGTGCATGACAAAGTTTTACATAAATCATTAAAATGCAGATCATCTAAAATTGTGATTTAAATTATTCGTTCAGTATATAAAATCTTTCAATGTTATTTTCGTTCATTAGTTAATGAAGCAATTCATTATAACTAAAATCGATTGGTAGAACGTGCGAGGTTTTGTTTCTTTTCAGGAGTTTCTTCTTTATGTTAACAAGTGAAGTTAAACAGCAGATTAATGATGGCACTAAGTTGCTAATGAATGATCTGCTCACTGTTTGGCAGTCTCTGATCAACAGAATGATGCCTGTTACGTAAACGGTACATTGAAATCGACAGCGATTACTGTTGGTGCATCACAGTGAACATAAAACTGGGTTAACTAGTTTTAGAATTCAAATGGTTAGTATATTTAGCTTGTTAAAATCTTTCTCTAGATGACCGTGTGAACAGGTAACTGAAACATCCCTCATTAGACATAATTTCTATAGGTTTCAGAGAGGGGAGATGATGAATGAAGTCTCCCCTCATTTACTGTAAGGTGTTATAACTACATAGGTCTAAATAGTTATCTCTGCTAAATATATATTCTATATGCGATGAGTGAGTGATGAGTGAGAGCACTAAGTGAGTGATGAGGTGAGTGATGCCTAGCTCACCACTCACGTGATAACACTAATGTTCTTTATAATTAATGGGTCTAAGGGGTGGTAATTGAGTGATCGGAAAGACATTAGTTGATGGGGACGCCATCTAACATTCTAAAATTTATCCTATTTTCCCTCTACTAATTCCTCAGAAAATACCTACATATGAAAAGATTATTATAAACTATAGTATAAAGGATATAAAATAAAGGAAAATTATAGATTTAATATGATATAAATTTTTGTACGCCGTTTCGATTTCAATTCAGTTACTTCAAATTTTAAAAAAATTATTGTAATACACAATTTTTGCACAATTTTTTAGTAAATAAATAAAACATTAATTACTAGATATAGTAGTACGCTGTCTCATACCAAAGGATTTTAATCAATTGACAAAAAATTGAACTTATAATAATTATTCATGCAGCATCCAATTCCTTCGTTGAATTTCTTTCATTTTGTGTAGGTTGGTGTAAAATAGTGATGTACATCTGAAGTACTTCTTCTTCATTATCTTCCCAATATCATTTCTAAGAGTGCCGCATTCTCTCGACTCAATTAGCATACTTCTCAGTCATTAAAATAAAACACTCCTGTAGCAATTTGTCCAGATTATCACTTCGAATGTCTGCAGTCAATTGAATTAATATCGTCTCAGGGAAAATGTTAATTGTCTTTTACCTTCTTTGCGAAGGTAATTAAGAATGAAAGGTCGGTGCCTTCATGACTTCGAATTAATACCTTTTGAATAAAATATTTCAAGGAGAACAGGCTATTTTCTATTAGGCTTTTGTCTTTTAAATCTAATCTCTATATTTTAAATGACGCAATAAGAACAATAAAAATGTGACGATTATTAACCAATCAAATGATAAAGAATAATTAAAAATAACGAAGGCAGGATGAACAAACGAGAGCCGCCAAAATATTTAGAAAATGTTGTCCAAAGCTATTCAGAAATTACTCACCAAAGATTTATAAGTTTCAAGATTATTATCTAATTTGCAAGCAATTGCATATTTTCATTGTTGAATTTTATTGTCGAGACAATTAGGTGAATTTACCATTATTGTCAAAAAATAATGATAATTGCATATAAGAATTCTGAAATTTTTAACTAGAGACACGTGAATAATATTCGCAAATAACATATATAAATTAGACGTGGAAAGTAATAAATAATTACAAATTTCTGGAAAGAAATAGTTTTCTGTATTCTACATAACCTACACATTGTTAATATTAGCATTCTGAACTTTTAGTGTTCTTAGCGTGAATTTGACAGATTAATTTAGAGTCTATTTATATTTCAAAAGTTGTCTCTTTGCAATAACATTAAAGCTCGACTAATTGTATATAATATAAATCAATGATTTAGTCACTTAATGAAGCAAGTGCAATAATTCACTTATAATAACAGGTCTTCCATTCCTCACCTAACAAAGCTACACTTTTCGGTTGCAAATCCTAATTTATTGCTCCTCGATTGCTAGCTTATCCTTCTATTCTTTATTTCCTCGAGAGATCTCCTGCATCTCAATCTAAAGAAATAACCACTATGTATGTATAGCTTTCTACCAACTTAATTAACTATAAATTACTAAGTTTGGCAGAATGGAGCACAGGTATACACACATTTTGATTGTAATTTCATGGTGAAGAGTAATAAATACTCGGCTCTGAACTTACATATAACTCATTTTGGACATTAAACCCATTAAACAGAATTTAAAAGGAGATGTATAAAGGTATTAAGATATGTTGACTCTTCTTTCGATCAGGTTCCTGAACTATTCATTAATTATTATATGCAGCTATTGAGAAAAGAAAATTAATATTTTCTGCAACATTTAGCTATATTTAATCATATCATTCCCTTCCATTAGAACAAACATCTCAAATGTTATCAATTGGCGACTCTGTTCCCTCTGTTAACACCCTCAATCGATGTTTAAAAGTTTTAACTTTTCTTTGTGCAATACACCAAGCCCTTGGTGCTATAAATTAATGTTCCCGCACAGGTCCGTCAACAGCAGACTCGCATACAACTACAAACGAACCTAAAATTGTTCGGAACAGCTGAAGCAAATCAGAAAGGAAGCCTGATATTTCATAACCCAATTTTATGCTCAGACTGAAATGGATTCAGGAAACTGAATTCCTGCTCCTGAACGTGATGATAAATTTGTAGGTTTCTCTCATGGATTTTTGAAGCAAGTCTTCATTTTCTTCATGGGTGAGTTATTAGTTCAGGAAATTAGAGTTGGTAGTAGAAAATTACACGTAAAATAGAGTAGAGAGTATTCTTTATCTAAAAAATAACCTGCTATATGCACTGCTGGTACAAGAATATACGCATAAATTTTCAGTCCCCCTCTCTCACTCTAACGACGAATAATCACCCTTTTGTTTGGGAAAATTAATTTTCTACAAGATTGCAGTTGGTTGAGAGAAAGTTTCATTCAAGAACTTCGTCGATTATAACAAGCCCTCACTAATGGACATTTGAAAATGGAATTAATTGTTCACAGATACAAGAGTTACGTTAATAAGTTTGACCTTATTAAATAATTCACAATCCTACATTGTTCATAGTTCTACAAGCTACTTTTTTACAGTCCATATAAAATCTCTTTATCGATACAATGTTTAATTCTTTTCAATCTCTGAAATCCACGAACACTTCAGACATCCAAAAAATCCAAATTGGAATCCGCTTCCCACCAAGTCTTAGTAAGCAAATTCCCATCTGTATGGTAATCGGCCATCCGCATATTTCTTCCTTCTGCTAACAAGAATCTACTCAAGGAGAACTCTATAGACTTCGTACAACAAGCGAAAATGGTTACTACATGTCCAGAGGCCAGTGAGCATCCAAATATTGAATACTGTGACGTGAATATTGTACTCCTTTCTCTAAGTTTGGTCAGACGACGTCATGAAATTTGAATCAGAGAATTTCATTGGCTGATGCCGTATCATGGCTACGCTTTGAATTGCTCTGCCTGATTCGAATCAAGGATGTGAAGCCCCATCGCTTGCCGGAGTAATTGACTGTAAAGTTATTTCGGCGTTTGGTTTTAGGGACTAAGGAATGTGCTCTTGTTTTCCATATTGATCCGGTGATATATTTTGGCGGATTCAATTGGTTTCTGGACACAAGGAGGGTTTTGGAGATTTATTGTCAGCGGTCAGTTTTGACTATGAAGTTTATATGTGTGTAATTGAGGGTGTAACTGCCTTGTAGATTACTTCTTGATTGTTGTATGGGGGAAAGGTACACATATATATTGCAGACTGGCGAATACAATGCAGGGGTCAGTTCAACAAGAATTTATTTGGTAATTCCAGATAAAGCCCGAAATTTATCGACTTATCAGCATTTAAAATATTTCACCTGTTACATTTTACTTCTGTATATAATTTTACAATGATTCTAGTGTATGGAAAAAATTAAATGAAATTAACCCCATTATTATTTGGATTAGTAGAATTAATTATCGTCACCCAATATCTACAAATATAACTGTTTACCCAATTCCTTGTCCATATTTGCCAGTGTGTTATCCGTTACAAATCATCGTTCTAATCTCGGAGCGGAATAAAAAGCGTCTCTCGGTTTTTAGCCAAACCCTCTTAGTAAAATGAACGCAAACACCGCCCCTCCACCACTTTAATTCGCGCACTTTTCCTGTACATTTTTTATCTGAATATTAATTACCTAAATATGATTAACTCGGAGTTAAAAAGAGTGCTACTCTTGTGCAAACTTTAATTAATCGATAACTGCAGTTTTAGATTAGAGGAGCTTTGCTTTCGGCCCGAGAGTTAATTGAGGACTAGAATTCGCTTAATTTTAATTTGCGATACATTCCTATGTTTATTAGTTCAAGTTAAATTTTCGAAAATTGAACGAAATCAACGATAAACAAACAAAATCTGCGGATGTTGGGGAAAATTTCTGAAAGTGAAATAAATCTATGAAAGTGGGACAAAAATTACTAATATGTAAAATTTGATGAACAAAATCAACAAATAATTTTATTTTAGTCTTATGCTTAAATTAATGACCAAATAAATTATACAATATTTTTACTCAAACTTTCTATTTTGAACTGTACCTTACAATAGTGACAAGTATTTTTCTGTTAAATAAAACCAAAGGTATTTTTAAACTTATCAGCAATTTCCATTTGGAGTTACAATTAGCTGTGCCAGTAGCCATAGTAATCGATATTATCGAAATTCAATTCCCTGGTAAGAGATTAGAAATCTTAGCAGTTCAGTCCAGAATTTAATCAGCCTCCATTAAAGAACCCAAAGTTCCCATCTTTGGGACTTAGGAGACAAAAAGTAAGCACAGCATCTCCTGTAATTAGCAATAATGGCAATTTCTATGACGAGGTCATTGCTCTGCTGGACGATAGTGCAATCTTTATTGCAGTCGTCTAATTACTTATGCACATTGAATTTATTATTATAATGTTGCTATTTATGTTATAGTTCACTTGAAACTAGTCACTTTTTCGAATGATTTAAAAGAATTTCGTAATTTACTACACACAAAATTGTAGATAAGATAAAAATGTTGAAATTTATTATTAAAATAAAACAATATTTTATCCTTTAGATGCAATTTGAAAATGGAAATTTCATTTGCAGTATAGCAATAATACAAATTATTCTAATAACTTGACTTTTTGAAAGAATTAGAAACATTAGGACTGCACTTACTATTACTAATACAGTCAATGTTGATATAGTAGTTCTGTTTTCATTTTAAGTATTCCATGCAAACAAGATATGAGACATGATGCACCAAGACGCCATCTAGCGAGTGTAGTTGCAATCTTGAGAGTGGTGCACGCGTATGGTAGTTTGGTTTGCGTCAGTTCAAAGGGATTGCCTCCCTTTTACAGTGTGATGAATATGTAAAGTGATTACACATTGCAATATCGAAGGGAGACAAAATCCAAAAACTGTGATTGCAATTTCGGGTCATGGAGTTGAGCCTTGCAACTCCATCAACACAATCACTGATTCCTTTTATTGAGATTTGACACCATTCTTAGTGTATATATCTGCAGCAAAGGTATAGTTCTACAGTTTAAGAAGATAGCATGGACGTATGTGTTTTTGCAGAGATGATTGGTGTTTAAATTCTATTGACCAGATGCAGGTCCTTTGCGATCAGTTACGATAGCATTGACAGCGTATCCTCTGGGCGATCTGAAGTGACGTAATTTAACACCCTGTTGAACTGGAGAGTCTACTGAGTTACATGCTGGTACCCTCTCAAGCTATACCTAATTCTTTTCAATTCACCAGCCGTGTGATATGCATCTAGTCTGCAGTAATCGGATACCTTATTGACAAACTACTTTGTTTGTTTGGAACTACATAATATTACTTTGTTATTCATATCTATTAGGACCATCTGAAGATATTGTCACCATAGTTAGTTGTCTAAAATGTAAGAAGATATTATATGCATAAGTGACAATATTTAGACCATTATTCAATTTTAGAATATTTGTTACTTATAATATAAATGAATTGACTGTTAGATTAAACGCTTCAAAGTGGGTGTTTTTAATCGTTTCAACGCTTATCTTAATTAACAAAGAAACAACTTTGGTCAATAATTCACCAGTGAATGAGATTTACGGGAATTCGTTACTGTACACGAATTCAAACTTTACGGGAATTTGGAACTGTACGGTTATTCGTGACTGTAAGGGAATTCGAATTGTTCGGGAATTCGTAACTCTACGGGAATTCGAACTGTACGGGAATTAGAACTGTACGGGAATTCGTATCTGCACAGGTATTCGTAACTGTACGGGAATTCGAACTGTACGAGAATTCGTAACTGTACGGGAATTCGAACTGTACGGGAGTTCAAACTGTACGGAAATTCGTAACGGCACAGGTATTCGTAACTGTATGGGAATTCGTAACTGCACGGGAACATGCACCTGCTTGTGATTTTTGTAATATGAAGTTCTTAATTTTATCTTTACCAAGAGAGATAGTCTTACTCAATCTTTCTTTAATTTAAAAATTAAGTTGAAAGTCATTGAAGATGGATGTAGAAGCCAAATATACGATGAAGCTCAGTCTGTATTAATTAGAAATCGTATCGGATAACATAACTGTGTAAAAATAGTTCTAAGAATTTTGCTCCGCGGAATTTCCCAGTGTGGAATTTTGTCTGGCGAAGTTTTCCCCGGCGGAATTTCACCTATACTTTAACCTAAATAATTCCACATTTTCGATAATACAAGTAAAACTATTTATTCGTTATAATTTGACAGTTATTTTGAATGGTATTTTCGATGACTGCATGTAACATCGATACCAATAATAATATGTTGTGTTAACTAGGAAACAATAGAGGGAAAAAGACTAATTGTGGTGAAAATAACGTAATAAAACTCGTGGCCGGTAAATTCCACCGCGAACAGTTCCTCCAGGAAGATTCCACCGCGGAAGATTCCACCGGCGTTAAATGCCAGATGTGGAAAATTCCACCGTGGAAGATTCCACCATTTTGAAAAAAATATACAAATGAACAGTATAAATAAACAGTTTATTTCAAAATGTAATTCTAAGTCTAGGTAATTGATAATTATAAAATTATGAATAAACAAATCTTCTTTTTAAATATAAAACAATCGATAACCCAATTCCTTATTTTTGGGTCACATGACTGGCAATCTGATGTCAGTTCCATAGAGTAATGATATAACTGAAGCAAAACTAGATTACGTGCACTTGGAAGAGCGCATACCTTCGCCGCCGCTTATCCGATTTCTACAAAAATCTAATATACTGTTAACTGGATAATAACCAATCGTCCCACCAAGTTTCATGCAATATTGTTCAATACTTTTTGAGTTATTGAGTTATAAATGACCTTGACCTTGACCTTTGACCGGATTGCTCCCGAAATTCTAACAGATGTTTCCTGGACATTGAATAATTGTACCATCAAATTTTAAACAATTTGGTTGAATTCTTTTTTAGTTATTGAGTTACAAATGGTCTTGACCTTGATCTTTGACCTTTGACCCGATCGCTCCCAAAATCTAACAAAATGGTTCCTGCATATTGACCAATCGTCCCACCAAGTTTCATGCAATATGGTACAAATATTTTTGAGTTATAAATGACCATGACTTTAACCTTTGACCGAGTCAATCCCAAAATTCTACCAGCAGGTCACTGGACATGGACCAATCGCTTCACCAAATTTCAGGCAATTTGGTTGAATACTTTTTCAGCTAAGCGAATAACAAGATGATAAATAAATAAATAAATAAATAAACGACAGCTAAAATATGACCTTCCCGCATTCTGCGAAGGTAAAAAGGTTTTACACAGTCGTTCCCACCGTCCTGTAATCGCTGCAACACTACTTCTCTCTAGTGTATATCATAACTCTATGGTGGATATTTAACATTGGTTAAATATAACTTATAAAGTACAATATGTTGAAGTTAGATTAAAAAATATTATTTATATAAATTGAATCTCACATTTTATACTTTTATTTAAGAATTTGGCAACTTACAACAAGAAATAATCCGCCTGGCAAAATTCCACACTGGAAAATTTTCACAGGACAAAATTCCTGTCACCGCAAAAATAGATGTTGATTTATTTTAAAAAATAAATTATTAAGGTCATTGTTCAACATTCACTCGTAGTTTTATTTTGACTAATATGGTGAATATTCATTTCCAACATTATAGTAAGATACTAGTGTTATAACCATCAGGTTAGTTCTGGTTATCATTTTCTTGATCCGCTTTCATAAAACTATACCTACGTTGTTTTTTTATTTAAATGTTTGTAAATGAAATTGGGTTACAATTAATATTCCGATTTCATTTAATTTCCCATAACTTATTTTTCCATTAACATTATAGAAGGCAAAGGTA
Source organism: Caprella mutica (assembly GCA_947561585.1). NCBI lineage: Eukaryota > Metazoa > Arthropoda > Malacostraca > Amphipoda > Caprellidae > Caprella > Caprella mutica. The sequence continues at coordinate 111,879 of CANNZV010000081.1, read as the reverse complement.
GCGCTATCGTCGCTGTTGGTTTTCCCACGCAGGATAGATGACGAGGAGGGCCGTGCACGTGGCTTGGAATTGGACAAACAAGAGTGGATTGATGTCTCAGTGTCTCCCATCCGTTAATTTGCCAGAGTGGATTGATTAAAATGGAGAAAGGGGTAGTGCGCCAGTTGATGTGTCTCTATTTTACTAACTTCTAACTAATCACATGATGTTCATCTCGTCAAATTCAGTTCGCAGTAATTTATTGATTGCTTTTTACAGGCTTTTAGTCAATAATTATATAATTATATCAATTATAGAGTGACTACCCATAGTTATTGAACAGCAAATTTTTATTGCAATTTAATTATTATAGTTTCCTTTCCCCCGTAGTATTGCTTTCTATTAAAATATTCCATGCAAATTTTAATTAGAATTAACCCCCCCCCCCTACTATCAACCCACATTTCCACCACCACCCCAAAGAATCCCCCATACCCCCTACTTCCACCACCTTGGAGCTATGAATACTACAGTGACATGGTAGAGTTGCTTCCCCTGGGAAATACAGAGATGGTTCCTCTCTTCGCCTAATTAGATGAAGCAAACCCCTGGGGGAGGAGTGGGGGAGTGTAGTACTGTTCTGATTCTTCCACCGTGGGGAATAGGTGTGGTGGAAGGGAAAGGATTTGCATACTCTAGTGACTGAATGTTGTCCATCGTATGAATTATTGATTGAAATGAAAAAAATTTCCCCATTTCAGCATTTTTCATTCACTCCAAATGATTATATGAATACTTAACTTATAATTTGTCCGTTTATAGAATATAATTGAAAATAGCTTAATATTTAATTATATAAACGTATATTTAGCTAACATAAACTATATAAATATCCATTTCAGTATAAATTCAACAAGCCATATTGTATGTATATAAATTGCTTCCACAATAATCATTGGAAGATATTAATGTTGCGACACCTAGCAACTCTCGCTTCCAATACCGATAATAGCTCCTAATGGATATTGTTTTGAGGTATTCTATCCCCTGAGAATAATTAGAATAGTCCTCTGATATGCCCACATTATTATTATCATTGCTGTGATGGCGGCTAGATGCATCAAGGCGTTTTATAGATATTGAAATCACCCTGGAAATGATCTCCATTACGCCATAGCGGTTGAAAGCTATCGCAGTCTCTATTTGCTCCTGCCTCGTAAGAACTAATGGATGGCAACTCGTGAGTAAATTGAAATGGTATCTTCTGGCATTAGAAATGAGTGACTGTGAATGTCTTGGAGTGGGTAAGCAGCAGTCAAACAGATAGCGATTGACTTCCCTCTGAGGCTCTATGGTGGCAATCTTATTTGTTGTCGTGGAATCACGCCCCTTTGTTTGCTGGATTTAGGTGTCATCACCAAAAAATGCCCGGGTAAATAAACCAAAATCACTTCCATTTGTAACATAAGCAATTGAATTGAATAAACTAACTTGAGGTATTTATTTTTAGCAGAATTTGTAAATGGTGTCATTTAATAAATAAAATGTAAATATAAATAAATATATACTTTAATTTAGAAAATTGTTATATTTTTGTTTTTCAATTTGATTACAACTTAATGTACTTAAATTATTTTCAAAGCGCGACGAACTACTTACAATTTTTTCTACTTTCCATAATTTCAAGCTTCATTATGAAAGTTTGTGAATCTTACATTCAAACCGTGCCTCCCTATTTACGCTTTTTTACCGCATTTTTTTGGTATATATTGTGTAATTGAGATCTTGGGTGAACATATTACCAATATTTATTCATTCTTTGCAGTTCCTTTCTCTTGCCATCTGTTGTGTAACTTAATCCCGTGGAATTGTAACTCGGAACACATGAAGAATGGCGTACTTTCTATTGATCCTCTGGCTCTTCATGGGCTGTTTGGGCCTTCAAAAAGGTATGTGGATGGATATCTTTTTCCTTATATAGAAACACTCTACACAATGGAATTTCAGGAGATTGTACTGAAATATGGAAATTTTATCTTCTTCTACCACATATTGAGGAGGTTTCATTAAAAATTTATCTATTTTCTAAAAAAAATTATTTCGTACATATCAGTAATTTTTTAATACTCTTTCTATTAAAATAAAAATTCAACACTTTATAATTAAATTATAATTAAACAATTAATGTGAAAAATGAGCCTATGCAAAAGTACCGATTAATTTTCTTCTATAATTTTCGTTTGATTTCATTATTTTAAACGATGCAGATACGATTTCGATATCATTCTTTAAATAGATAAATAAATGAACGACGGCTAAAATATGACCTTCCCGCATTCTGCGAAGGTAATAAAAGATTTTTCTTAAAGATATTCTCCAATCCTGAATAAATTGATAATTTTTAATATTCACCCTAATTTTATACTTAAGTGTTTTAAATTTTCAATAATGCAAAGCAAATCAGAAGAATCTCTTGCGTTCTCTCCATAAAAAGTGCAGATATTAACCCTCAATATGGCAATAAGTTAGATATTGAAAGAGGGGAACACACGCTGCAGCAGACAAACCAAAAATGAATCTACTTACATATTCATGACAGGGTTTAGCATAAAGTACATAGGGACATCACAGCCTGTGTATTGATGTACTTGATGTACTTTAGTGAAATTTAACATTATGTACCTAAGTTATTCATTCTTTATGACTTCATATAAAATAATGAAATTTTTTGTAGTTTTGATTATATTTTATGTTCATATGAAGTTGTTGGTGACACTCTCAGCTTGCTACTGTGTGTCCCTCATTAGCCAGCATTATGGCCATATGGTCCATAATGGCATGTGTTAACCTTTGTGATGGGATTAGTACTAGGTTACAAAAAGGGTTACTTTAGATTCTATCTCTCACACCTCCAATGGATGCTACATTGTCCTGATTGTAACCTGACAGAGTGGTTGTAGCTACTTGAATTGCGACAATAATATCTTAGAATTTATTTTTTATATTGTTCGTAACATTTGCCTATTATTTGCTGTTTCTATTTGAACATTCAATGGGTGATTTTTCAATTCGACAGTTTTCACTTGAAATATAATATTGATTATGAATTCCTATTTTTTTTTTAATACATTATTTTCTCATTGAAACTAATAAGAATAGAATCTTTAAAATTCCTTACTGCATTAATTTACAATCAAGATTTCGTTTCGAAAGCAATAACATTAATTTACAGTCGAAATTTACCATCATGGTAGAATATCACATTTTAATAAACAATTTAAATTTGATCTCAATAATTCAAATATCCTTTCCAATCACCATTGCTAAAGTTTAGTTTCGAATGCAATAATGTTCCCATAAGTACAGACAGACAGACACACACACTGCTTCTCCCTACAAAGTCACATCTTGTCAAAATACAGAATATGAACTTCATTATGGAAAGCAGTGGCATCGATTTCCAAACACGGAGGGATGAATGCAAATGTCCTCATCTATATTGATAACTTGGAGAATTTGATTATAAATTCAGAGATCAGAATTCTAATCATAGATACAAGCAAATAGCAATAATTTAGCTTCAGATACCCACCCATTCGAATAAGTGTTTACCAACAGAGATTACAAAGTTACTCTCTTGAATTGTTTATGATAAGTTCTAACCCTCTTTCCAATCTATCATTGCCCCGAAGGCTGGAACACCAAGAGCGTTTGGTGTACAGGATGGGAGGGGAGGGAGGCCAGTCTGCTGCTTGAGGCCAAACTCCTAAGTTTTGAATGCGAAAATTAGTAGTTTTATTGTGTGTGCTGATTGGAAATTTGTCTCCGATAGAGGAAATAGAACTCAGTTATTGGCCATGTGATTTCTCTGTTCTCATTTCTCTGGTTATTTTGTGGCAATTATAGAATGCAAAGATGGTATTTAGCCTAAATATATTTTGAAGATTAGTTTACAGAGGTTGATATTCTTAACCCCTCTACATTCTATTCAGCTTCATTGATGAGACTCAATACAATATATATAAGCTATTAGTAGATAGAATAATAAGCATTTTCAAAAGAACTGCTTTAAGGGCGACAATAGGTACTGTTACGGTGCATTATGACCCTTACAGACAGTACAGTACATGCACTGTCACAGGGCTGGAAGACTCTCTTTTTTTCTTCTTCACACAAAGTGTCCCTATTATGACATCTGGTGTTAAGACTAATTCTATAAAAGGATAGCTAATGAATGGCGTGATAGGGGAGTGATAGTGTCTGCTCTCTGTTGTGATAGTGTGTCTATTGAATGCAGTGATAGGTGAAAGAGATAGTCAAGAGGTGGTAGTGATAGTGTACAGCTTTCTTTTGTGATAGGTTACATCTTTCTTTTGTGATAGGTTACATCTTTCTTTTGTGATAGGTTGCAGTGATAGTCAATCTATAGATAGTTTATGATAGGGCAATATGAAAGTAGTTGATGCATTATTTATTTATCAGCTTTCCTTTGTTGTACTTTTATTTCTATCTTTCATTTAGTGTTGGTATAATGAGAGAAAATATTTAGGATACCAAATAACGAATTCTCAGTTAGGATTGCAATAACTATTTTCAAAATTTAACGCCCGTTTGATGACTAAATAACTATACTAATTATTTGAACCTTCGATCCTAACCATAAAATAGCTAACACTATAATTATTTCAAATAATCATAAGGAATTTCTTTTAAATAGCTATGGCCTTTATTGCCTTTATAAGTTAAATTCTAATCTATAATATCGTTACCACATGCAGCAAATGCAGTGAATGGTTATTATCTTATCTATGTGCCATTATCAAAGGGACTCACCCTGATCAGCTCTCTAGTGGTCCAATTGTCCAGGGTGCAAGAACACCAATCAGACTTAATACTCCACCTTATCTCAGTGCCCTCTATAGGGAGGAAAATGAAGGGACTGTCCACTGGTGAACAAACAAATAACATTATTATTATTCTCTTTGAAGTTAGATGATGTACCAGCAGAAGGTATTAGCAATTGGGGGAGATATCACTGCCCAGTCTGCAGAAATCAATGTGCTGTGATCACTGCATGGACACTGTACACTGTACTGTGATCACTGCATGGACACTGTCTGTGATCACTGCATGGACACTGTACACTGTGCTGTGATCACTGCATGGACACTGTCTGTGATCACTGCATGGACACTGTCTGTGATCACTGCATGGACACTGTACACTGTGCTGTGATCACTGCATGGACACTGTCTGTGATCACTGCATGGACACTGTACACTGTGCTGTGATCACTGCATGGACACTGTCTGTGATCACTGCATGGACACTGTACACTGTACTGTGATCACTGCATGGACACTGTACACTGTGCTGTGATCACTGCAGGACACTGTACACTGTACTGTGATCACTGCATGGACACTGTACCCTGTGCTGTGATCACTGCAGGACACTGTACCCTGTGCTGTGATCACTGCATGAACACTGTACACTGTACTGTGATCACTGCATGGACACTGTCTGTGATCACTGCATGGACACTGTACACTGTGCTGTGATCACTGCATGGACACTGTCTGTGATCACTGCATGGACACTGTCTGTGATCACTGCATGGACACTGTCTGTGATCACTGCATGGACACTGTACACTGTGCTGTGATCACTGCATGGACACTGTCTGTGATCACTGCATGGACACTGTACACTGTGCTGTGATCACTGCATGGACACTGTCTGTGATCACTGCATGGACACTGTACACTGTACTGTGATCACTGCATGGACACTGTACACTGTGCTGTGATCACTGCAGGACACTGTACACTGTACTGTGATCACTGCATGGACACTGTACCCTGTGCTGTGATCACTGCAGGACACTGTACCCTGTGCTGTGATCACTGCATGGACACTGTACCCTGTGCTGTGATCACTGCATGAACACTGTACACTGTGCTGTGATCACTGCAGGACACTGTACAATGTGCTGTGATCACTGCAGGACACTGTACACTGTGCTGTGATCACTGCATGAACACTGTACACTGTGCTGTGATCACTGCAGGACACTGTACAATGTGCTGTGATCACTGCAGGACACTGTACCCTGTGCTGTGATCACTGGAGGACACTGTACAATGTGCTGTGATCACTGCAGGACACTGTACAATGTGCTGTGATCACTGCAGGACACTGTACACTGTGCTGTGATCATTGCATGGACACTGTACCCTGTGCTGTGATCACTGCAGGACACTGTACAATGTGCTGTGATCACTGCAGGACACTGTACAATGTGCTGTGATCACTGCAGGACACTGTACAATGTGCTGTGATCACTGCAGGACACTGTACCCTGTGCTGTGATCACTGCATGGACACTGTACCCTGTGCTGTGATCACTGCAGGACACTGTACACTGTGCTGTGATCACTGCATGGACACTGTACCCTGTGCTGTGATCACTGCAGGACACTGTATACTGTGCTGTGATCATTGCATGGACACTGTACCCTGTGCTGTGATCACTGCAGGACACTGTACAATGTGCTGTGATCACTGCAGGACACTGTACAATGTGCTGTGATCACAGCAGGACACTGTACAATGTGCTGTGATCACTGCAGGACACTGTACCCTGTGCTGTGATCACTGCATGGACACTGTACCCTGTGCTGTGATCACTGCAGGACACTGTACAATGTGCTGTGATCATTGCATGGACACTGTACCCTGTGCTGTGATCACTGCAGGACACTGTACACTGTGCTGTGATCACTGCAGGACACTGTACAATGTGCTGTGATCACTGCAGGACACTGTACACTGTACTGTGATCACTGCAGGACACTGTACAATGTGCTGTGATCACAGCAGGACACTGTACAATGTGCTGTGATCACTGCAGGACACTGTACACTGTGCTGTGATCATTGCATGGACACTGTCCACTGTACTGTGATCATTGCATGGACACTGTCCACTGTACTGTGATCTAATGATATTCATTTTCATGCAATTAATATGGTAATCTTTTGAACAAATTGAAAAACTATCAATAAATAACTCGTGGAAATTTAAAAAACACCTTCAACTTACTATAATTTTTAATATATTTAAGTGTACCTAAAAATAAAGTGTTAAAAGTATTCTGTGTATAAAATGAAAAGTTCTGCTTACAATCTTAAACAGTGACGGTGGTAGAATGAATACAAGAAAAAAAAAATCAATTTTTACATTTACTTCAACTACTTCACTCTAACTACTTATAAATACGATATTTATATCAATTCACTAAGTTGGGTTCACTTTTTTGCGGGTCACCCTGTATAGAACATATAAATTATAATAAATTATCGAACGAACATTACTCTTATCTCAATTTTATTTGCTCATGATGTAGTTTTTTTTTCTATGACAATGACTTGAGTAGTGCTTTTAATAAAATAACTCATTTTTTAATCAATTATCATCTCAGTGGTTACAACTTAATAAACTTACACCAAATATTTCTAAAAACTAAGCTTATGCTTTTTAATTTTCTAATTTTAGAGAATCAAAAATGTTATATTTAACAATTTTAATAATGAAATAGTTGAATATGTGAATAATTTTAGATAGTTTAACATTTTTATCGATCACAAACTTAATTTTAATTCTCCTACAGCACACTTTGCACCTAACCTGTAAAGTGCAGGGTGTTCGGTACGCCGCTAGACATTATTTTTAGAGAAAAAGTCTAAATTTAGTTTATTGTTCATTAGCATATTCTGTTTTTTCTTAATAAATAATCATTTTTAGCAAAACTTTTAATATTCATTTTCAACCACTGTGAGTTTAAATCAATAATATTTTAAAAACAATTTTAAACATGAGAAGTGATGAAAATAACATCCAAACTGTACTTTTAAATGCTATGTATATAAATCCTAAATTATAAAGATTTGAAAATGATTCAGATTACTTTTTAATTATTTTTTTAAACTTAGAGCTCTAGATGTTGAGCCACATCTTTTCAATAAATATTATATTGATTTCATCCCTTCTCACGACCACAGTGTACTTGAACAAATAGGTTATATATCACTACAATTAGAACAGAAGTCGAGTGAGATATACATATTTTTAGATCCAAAGATTTATAAACAGCAAACTCCTAGTTTTTTATCAGAACTAATAAACGATCTATGAATTAAAGAAGCTTTTAAGAAATGATGACTTAGTAAATATAGTTTTAGTTATTTAGTTCAAATATAACACTAATAAAAGAAGAAAGTTAATTGGGTTGCACCAGTTTAAATTTTCAAGGAACCATAGCTACACCTGTTTTTAATTTTGATGCCAGTTTAAAAAGATAGTTCAAATATACTTAATTTGTTATACTGTATAATGTATTAATTAGTCTTCACTAACTAAGACTAATTATCAGACTGAGTGATTTAGACTAAACTTGAAATCAATTTAATGGATAAGAAACACTTTTGAGAATTCACATGAATATTATAACAATATTATCCTCATATTAGTACAACTTATCATAGTACAAAATATTCAGTACATTCAATTCACTGAACTTTAAATAAAGTATTCTAAACTCTTAAGCATCTCCAGGACATTGTGAATTGATAAAGGAGGCATTAAGGTGGGGCAGGGAGAGGTCAGCCCTCGATAATATTTCAATATCCCTCACGTCAACTTAGTTCATATGAAGCGATGTTGAAAGTGACAAGCTTTCAATGAGTCGCTGTCGCCAAGATTTGAAAGCCAGGATGAAAAGCGTGGAGTTTAGCTTGCCATTATTATTGACACTGTACTGCGATTGGTGCTGCACAATGTGAGAAATAATGCGGATGTACTTTATTGTCAACATTGGAGATATTGTGATTGATTTACATTTTAATGATTTGAGTTAAGATTTGATTATTCAAATTTGTAGATAATGACTAATCAATTCAGAAATATTGCTTTAATGCAAATAACATCACATTCATCTACCAAGAATCCCTCGTTGTGTAACTTTATTCAGGAAAGTGCAAAAGAAAACAAAGATTCTAAAGAGGGTTTGAAGACTCCCCTCTTTTAAAGATTAATCCAATAGGTATTTGGGGGAAGCTTCTGAGATGGTCTGTCGATAAGCACGAAACAGGATTTCGTTTCGAGAGTTTCACTACAATAACTATATTTTCTCTAGCATTAGCGTGTGGGGACGCGTCGCTAACGCTACATTTAGTCTGAAATATAACTACATAAGCGCTATTGAGAGTTATTTATTCGAAAATTAGATATATTATTTGTTTAAAAGACGTGACTGTACTTATTCTATTGTATTCAAGTACAAGTGTACTTGCAATGATTTCACAGTTTGCTAATTACACAGTACGAGTAAGAAACTCTACTAACTATGATGATTGATGATATTTTAATATTGGCCAGGACCACGAAGATAAATTCTTAAAATTTATTAATAACAGAAAATTAGAAAAATGTAATTTATGAGATTTTCATTATACGGTGACTCTATTTTTCTCTGATAGTACATCATCACTTTGACTCTTTTCTCTGATAGTACATCATCACAGTGACTCTTTTCTCTGATAGTGCATCATCACAGTGACTCTTTTCTCTGATAGTACATCACCACAGTGACTCTTTTCTCTGATAGTACATCATCACAGTGACTCTTTTCTCTGATAGTACATCATCACAGTGACTCTATTCTCTGATAGTACATCATCACAGTGACTCTTTTCTCTGATAGTACATCATCACAGTGACTCTTTTCTCTGATAGTACATCATCACAGTGACTCTTTTCTCTGATAGTACATCATCACAGTGACTCTATTCTCTGATAGTACATCATCACAGTGACTCTTTTCTCTGATAGTGCATCATCACAGTGACTCTTTTCTCTGATAGTACATCACCACAGTAACTCTTTTCTCTGATAGTACATCATCACAGTGACTCTTTTCTCTGATAGTACATCATCACAGTGACTCTTTTCTCTGATAGTACATCATCACAGTGACTCTTTTCTCTGATAGTACATCATCACAGTGACTCTTTTCTCTGATAGTACATCATCACAGTGACTCTTTTCTCTGATAGTACATCATCACAGTGACTCTTTTCTCTGATAGTACATCATCACAGTGACTCTATTCTCTGATAGTACATCATCACAGTGACTCTTTTCTCTGATAGTACATCATCACAGTGACTCTTTTCTCTGATAGTACATCATCACAGTGACTCTTTTCTCTGATAGTACATCATCACAGTGACTCTTTTCTCTGATAGTACATCATCACAGTGACTCTTTTCTCTGATAGTACATCATCACAGTGACTCTATTCTCTGATAGTACATCATCACAGTGACTCTTTTCTCTGATAGTACATCATCACAGTGACTCTTTTCTCTGATAGTACATCATCACAGTGACTCTTTTCTCTGATAGTACATCATCACAGTGACTCTATTCTCTGATAGTACATCATCACAGTGACTCTTTTCTCTGATAGTACATCATCACAGTGACTCTTTTCTCTGATAGTACATCATCACAGTGACTCTTTTCTCTGATAGTACATCATCACAGTGACTCTTTTCTCTGATAGTACATCATCACAGTGACTCTTTTCACTGATAGTACATCATCACAGTGACTCTTTTCTCTGATAGTACATCATCACAGTGACTCTTTTCTCTGATAGTACATCATCACAGTGACTCTTTTCACTGATAGTACATCATCACAGTGACTCTTTTCTCTGATAGTACATCATCACAGTGACTCTTTTCTCTGATAGTACATCATCACAGTGACTCTTTTCACTGATAGTACATCATCACAGTGACTCTTTTCTCTGATAGTACATCATCATAGTGACTCTTTTCTCTGATAGTACATCATCACAGTGACTCTTTTCTCTGATAGTACATCATCACAGTGACTCTTTTCTCTGATAGTACATCATCACAGTTACTCTTTTCTCTGATAGTACATCATCACAGTGACTCTTTTCTCTGATAGTACATCATCACAGTGACTCTTTTCTCTGATAGTACATCATCACAGTGACTCTTTTCTCTGATAGTACATCATCACAGTGACTCTTTTCACTGATAGTACATCATCACAGTGACTCTTTTCTCTGATAGTACATCATCACAGTGACTCTTTTCTCTGATAGTACATCATCACAGTGACTCTTTTCACTGATAGTACATCATCACAGTGACTCTTTTCTCTGATAGTACATCATCACAGTGACTCTTTTCTCCGATAGTGACTCTTTTCTTTCTGTAGAAATTATTTTATCTTTAAAATATTAAATATTTTCGCATAAGTGTTTTTCTTTTGAAGTTCCGAAACATTAAATGTTTTATTTTTTCATTTATTTTCTAAATACCATCATGAAAATCTGCTAATTACAATAATTGATTTAGTTTCTATTAACCTATATACCATAGCAAGAACAGGTTTTTCATTTATCATTTTCTGAACATAGGCAATCCATCATATTACATTAACTTGTTTATTAATAATTAAATGCTATATAGATTCAAAGGCATTGCATATGATAGTACATAGTTTATCTACACATAGTAAATGTTTGATCTAGGAATTTCGGTAATAAATATATAAATGTATTTGCAATACTATAGAAGCCAAACCATAGTATTTTTTGTTATAAAAAGCACCATTTTAAGCCTAACGAAAAGCATCATACATTTTTCAACTGTAAGATTAATTTCCCCTCTGTTGCTATGCCAGAAATTTGTTCTAATTAACACGATGCAAATTGTTGCAGTTCATTTAATTGTTAGGCGTAAAGTGTCATTGATCATCTGCCCCGTAGGAATAGCATAGGGACAATGGTGCCTATGTTTCTGGTAGGAATAGCACAGACTTAGCAAGTGTGTTGATAAACTGTTACTTTGTCTCTTTTTAATTAATAGCCACTGGATTCCAGTGCAGTGAAGACGAATGGAGGAGAAATTCTTTGCAGGGGGAACAGACTAAAATGCACCGTAGGACTTTTATTGAAAATAGTCTTATAACCGAGTAATTGGCATGCAGTGATTCTTTATTCGAACTCTTATCTTTTTTATCTTTGAGTTAATCTAGGGCATCTACTTAATTACCGAATGCTATCACGTTACCGGACATAAAATATTGAAAAGTCCAAATGTTTTTCTCCGACAATAAAAATGTAATCACGGTATGAAAAGTAATAATATTTACACATTAATTAAATATTATAATATTCTCTTAATTTGAATATTTTCCATCGGTAACTAGATTTTATCCCACAATTGAGTACTTTCCCTATTTCTTTGCCATCTGCATTATTTTCTGACTCTAAATATCAGCAATAAATTTATATTTGCAATTGTAAGTAATTTTTATTGTTTTTAGCGGTGTGAATAATATTGAAAAAATATAAACATCTGAAGCACGCGATTTCCATAATTTATAATATAGTTATAAAATCTATTTGTTTATTATTTAACAAGAGTTATTACCATGTAAGTGTTTTCTAGGTACATATTTAGATATTCAAATTTGAGAAGGTGTAGCTGTTAATTTATTATTAAATTATTATCATTATTGAAGATAAGTTTTTATTCTCTAAATTGTAAAGGGAAAAATATTGTATTGATTAATGAATATTTTTTAAAAAGTAAATATGTTTAATGTTATAAATGTTTTTTGCTTTATTAGGTATTTACTGTACTAAAAGTTACCTGTACTTATGTATCCATATAACTATGTATAGGTACATATAGTATCATTATTTTGGACTTAGCGTGTTAAATTGAATCCATTAAAGCGTACGTGTGGGCGGGTGAATTTAATAGAAGTTGCTATTAAATGTTATATATGGAGAATGCAATTGATATGGCTAAATATATTAGTTTGTTTTGGTAATATTGTTTCATATTCATAATACCTGAGCATTGAATATAAAGTACCTTTCTGTTTACCATTTAACAGAGATTTTAAATGGAACAGTAAAATATGGTTATTTTCATACTATTTTAGGATTTTTACCAGCCTCCAGGTGCTCTATCCTGAAACTGTCTGTCGTGAATGGAAGAGAACTGTTGTAATTTGGATTATGTATTGTCGTTTTTCATCTTTTAGGTTACTTGCAGTATAAGAGTACTATGATATTTACTATCACCCCTTCATTTTCCTCTTCCATCCGTAATAGCAGTCACCGATGCTTGTGTCCCTTTTCGTCACATTCCTTGGTAAGTTACTTCATTCACGGAGTAGCTTTCCTGTATCCATGAACTTGTCACAGACTGGATATAGGTGACTTTGCTTTTGGAGCCATGCACTTTTATATCTGACTGCTTCTTCCAGTCCCTTGCATTTAGGTAACTATTGACGTCAGAGATAAGACCTTCAGTTCCAATGCGACGTTAACACTAATTAAAAAGGTCAGTACTTATATATTAATTCATTAATCTATTCAATATATTATATACGTATTTAAATACTTGAAAATGCTTTGATTTTCACTCATTATTAAAGAATAGTGCTCTATATATATTCTTCACTTAAAAAATGATATTTGCTTTTGTATCGAAAGGTAGATACTACCCGTGACAAGAGTTCATTTGAATTGGAAAATAGACTTAATTTCGTCCTTATTTCTTTAAAAAAAATTAAGCGTTTTTTTATAATTAGATTTGGTGTCCAAACCTGATCACCTGATTTCAGTCAAAATCACAGATTTAGGGTAAAAATCTAAATATAAGATTACTTCAATTGGCACAAATTGATCTCAATTTATTTCTTAAATACTTTCGGTACCCCAAACTGAAATTCTATCACTTTTCTCGACTAGCGTATGATATTTTTATTGTACCTGCATTATATTGCAGTGCATTACCTGCATTATATTGCAGTGCATTACCTACATTATATTGCAGTGCATTACCTGCATTATATTGCAGTGCATTACCTGCATTATATTGCAGTGCATTACCTGCATTATATTATAGTGCATTACCTGCATTATATTGCAATGCATTACCTGCATTATATTGCAGTGCATTACCTACATTATATTGCAGTGCATTACCTGCATTATATTACAGTGCATTACCTGCATTATATTACAGTGCATTACCTGCATTATATTGCAGTGCATTCCCTACATTATATTACAGTGCATTACCTGCATTATATTGCAGTGCATTACCTGCATTATATTACAGTGCATTACCTGCATTATATTGCAATGCATTACCTGCATTATATTGCAGTGCATTACCTACATTATATTGCAGTGCATTACCTGCATTATATTACAGTGCATTACCTGCATTATATTACAGTGCATTACCTGCATTATATTACAGTGCATTACCTGCATTATATTGCAGTGCATTACCTGCATTATATTACAGTGCATTACCTGCATTATATTGCAGTGCATTACCTGCATTACCTGCATTATATTGCAGTGCATTACCTGCATTATATTACAGTGCATTACCTGCATTACCTGCATTATATTGCAGTGCATTACCTGCATTATATTACAGTAGATTTATATCATTGGTTCTTAACTTGTGTGTTTTGTTTTTTGCACCCAGTAATTTTGTATACTAATAATAAGTAGTACAATTTATACACTAATAGAGTATATAAATAGCTTTATAGAACATTTATGTTCATTTATATACAACATTTATGTTCTAATTTTGAAGGGGAAAAAAAGAGTACAATATATTTTTCTAACTATGATCGAGTTCGATGAATGAGTGTATACATTGTACACGTGTGTCTGTACCATCACTTAGAGGTTAGAGCCACTGATCTGGACTCTAGATTAAACACTGTAATAAATATGTTATTCGAACTTATTCTGTCTATTCAAGCCCTAACTATTATATGCTAGCACAGTATTTATGAATTATTATATTTAATAGAGTCTGGAAATTCTATTAGCAGTATGCAAGCTATTAATATTACCTATATTAATAACACCTTTGGAAATTAATGGAAATAAGTTACTCTATATATTGTTATGGAGTAAGAAATCACTAAAAAGTTGTTTGGTATTATATTTAAATATCAGTTAGTGGGCGGTACTTAAAATAAGTTTATAGCGAGTTTCTGATACTTAATTATGAGGTATGAATTTATTTAAACACCCTATATAATTCTGAACATGATTTTGAATACATTAAATATTTGTGATTTATCTTTTAGCTGCTGTGGAATATAATGTTTTGGATGTGTTTAAATTGTGGCTTAAATTCATTGGTATACCCACCCTTTAATTATTTGGTAATGAATATTAGGCTGCATGGAGATAGGTATCTCTATATCCAATGTTATCTCGAGAGACATAGTAATTGGTAAGGCACGAGACACCTCCAAATTAAGTGTAAATTATTACCTAGATACCTAGGGGGGCATATGCTCTAATGCATGCATAGAGATGATAGAGCCGTGCTGAATCTACACATGAAGATGTGTAATTAGTAGGGGAAAAAATACATGTTCACCGTAAATGAGAACGAATTACCGCTAAAGATTTATAACTTTAGAAACCTGCCTGAGAGTTCTCCCTGCTCTATATAGCTCCAATCTAAATATTAATAGGTTGCTGCGTGTCTTTGGTGTACAGTTGCGATACCTTTGGTTGTTTTGTATCACACCTTAAACAGTCTGAAGTAATTTATTGTTGCTACTGAATAGAAGAGATACACCATCTCTATGAAAGAAATGGGTGAAAAAACACACAGTGAATGTAAGCAGCTAGAGATGTTATTCAGTACCTAACTGAATCTGTGAAGACTGTTATAGTTTTACAAGATTTTCTTACTTATACATATTACTTTTAATATGAACTTGAATCTATTTCCATATTCAATACATCATTAGCTTCCTTCTTAGAATAAATCTCTGGATTACCGAGTATCGATATTTTAAATTATAAACAGAGCCTCATTCCATATCTTCAATCACTCGAATCTCCTCAACCTAATCTGCCATTTCTAAATCAGATATTCCGATCAATTTTCTCTATTTTGCCGATACGGATTTTCTAAAGAACCGAAATGGGATTTTAAACGGGTGGTCGAAAGACCTCTTCTGCAATCGTCAACAGTTGCTCCGGTTCGAACACTTCGGAGGACATGTCTTCGAACTAACGGGAGTGACTGTTTCTAGAGATCTTTATTATCCAGCCTCGAAACTTTAAGTGTATAATCATGTCAAGTTTGAGGCCTATCGAGAAAAGGAGAGGCATGTATGTGCTGCCCTTCAATGTCTGCACCATGACATTGAAGGGATGAAGTCATTGAAGATATGGAGATATTGAAGGGATGGAGACATTGAAGGGATGGAGACATTGAAGGGGTGGAGACATTGAAGGGAAGTATAGAATTTGAAGGGAATTGGATATATTGAAGGGAAGTGGAGACATTGTATGGAAGTGGAGACATTGAAGGGAAGTGTGAATGGAGACATTAAAGGGAAGTAGAGACATTGAAGGGAAGTGTGAAGGAAGATATTGAAGGGAAGTGTAAAGGGAGACATTGAAGGGAAGTGGGAATGGAGACATTTAAGAGAAGTGTGAATGGAGACATTGAAGGGAAGTGGAGACATTGAAGGGAAGTGTAAAGGGAGACATTGAAGAGAAGTGTGAATGGAGACATTGAAGGGAAGTGTGAAGGGAGACATTGAAGAGAAGTGTGAATGGAGACATTGAAGGGAAGTGGGAATGGAGACATTGAAGAGAAGTGTGAAGGGAGACATTGAAGGGAAGTGGGAATGGAGACATTGAAGAGAAGTGGAGACATTGTATGGAAGTGGAGACATTGAAGGGAAGTAGAGACATTGAAGGGAAGTGTAAAGGGAGGCATTGAAGAGAAGTGTGAATGGAGACATTGAAGAGAAGTGTGAATGGAGATATTGAAGGGAAGTGTGAATGGAGATATTGAAGGGAAGTGTGAAGGGCTGGCAGAGAAATGTAGAGATAGGGCCATTTCACACGAGTGTTTTTTCACAGCGTTTTTGAGTTTGGGGAAATTATTTTTGAACCCATTTCATCTTTAACCATGGCACGCGACCCTTTTGGAGCGTTGAAAACGCTCCAAAGACGCTCGTGTGTCGGGCCCATAGGAAGGTACTGCTGACAGAGACTCATGTTAGACACTCATGCTATTATTTCTCTTTGTATCTCTTTTGTACATTCAAAAGCTTCCACCTAATTAGCATTAGAGTTGATATTAAGAATAGAATTAAGCTCAGTGCAGCAAGTTTAGAGCAGGTGAATGAATTAATGGACTTTGTCTGATTAGTTTTAATACTTTGGATCTGAGAGATAATTTTATACCTAAGTTAGTGAGTGAAAAGCAAGATAGAAACTAATTGGAATTAAACGATCTACTCTTAAACCCACTCTTACTGTCTACTCTTGCTATCTACTCCTACTGACTATTCTTACTATCCACTCTTACTGACTACTCTTACTGTCTACTCTTTTTCATATCATATCATCTACTTCAACCTTAATATTTGATCTACTTACTGGGGTCACCATTTTATGCAGTTACTACTTACTATTAATGTTCTCTGAAGTACCATTGTGTTGTTAGGTACTCACCGATATTGTTTACAAAGAGGTACCATTGTGTTGTTAGGTACTCACCGATATTGTTTCCAAAGAGGTACCATTGTGTTGTTAGGTACTCACCGATATTGTTTCCAAAGAGGTACCATTGTGTTGTTAGGTACTCACCGATATTGTTTCCAAAGAGGTACCATTGTGTTGTTAGGTACTCACCGATATTGTTTCCAAAGAGGTACCATTTCTGCAACAGCATTTTACCGCCAGCACCGAAAATCTTCAATTAGTTGTGTTGGGTGAGATCGTAACCACTATGCACTACGGTGCACCGACAATTGGGCCCAAATAAAATAAAAATATTCTCTAAAAATGGATTAATATTCTTTTATTCTCAATTCATAAAGGTTCTGCAATTAGTTCGATAAAACTGATAAGGTATATATTTCCAAGCCCCTTGAATGACATTTGGATGCTAATCTCATTTTTCGGTTTTATGGAAATATTTAAAAAGTTTAAATATGTCGTATTAACTTGAATCATTTCATATCGATCCTATGTGTAGTGTACATCGTCTGAAAAAGTTCAGTCACAATAATATTAAGTTAATAAAATAGGTAAATTTTAAAGGTTACTCGTTCGACTAAGAAAAATTGAACAGTTGTTGAGATAAAGTGAGATTATGAGAATACGTTTTGTAATATTAATTTATAAAACTTATTAATTTATTAAACTTACACTGAACACAGTGTACAGGTTTTGACAAATTCATTTTACCTTTAATTTGGCTTGTATGTTCCAGTAATTGTGGTTTGTTTTGGGGGGCAATGGTCTTCTAAAATATCTACATTCTTATTTTCTATTGACTACATCCTAACTCATTCACTACAGAAAAGTTTACTATAGAGGAGATCTACAGCATCTGGGAAATTTAATGCTTGCATGGCCTATCTCTTGTAATGCCCTATATTGTTATTACAGTAGCAATGTTCTTCAATTGAGTTAATACAGTAGACTGTGGTAAAATACGCAAATGATATAACTGTCTTAATTGGAGTCCAATTGTCAGTGCCCAATTGTCTGTGGCCCAATTATATGGGGCCCAATTGTCCTGGGCTCAATTGTCTTAGACCCAATTGTCGGTCTACGACGTACCACCACAATGCACCACTCTCTACAACAACTTTTGTTAATCTTCCACCCATCCACTATTCATCCACCAAATTCCTCCACACTTCATCCATTCCACCCCCCCCCCCCTCAGTTCCCATTCCTAATCCCCCCGCCCATTCCTAATTTCCCCCGTACCTGGGGGCTGTCTTTCAATTTAGCTGGTGGAGAATTCACGAGCTTTGGTGGGGATTAACCTGCGCTAAAGCCCCGTGTCTCGTTTTTCTTGATATTTGACGCTGTCTTAAGCCCCGCACTGTAGTCTGCAACAACGAGATTCTTCTCTGATATTGGCTAGGAAAATAGTCCTGTAATCGAGATATTGGAACAAATGCAAACAGGAATACAGACATCTGAGAAAAACATGTCTTTCGTGTTAAAAAATATAATGGATAAGATTATGCCAAAGTAGGAAATGGTTAATTTAATGATATCAATATTAATATTCCTTTATTTTTATTTTTATCAGTTTCGATCCATATTCGTAATACTGGTTTAAATAATTTTAACTTTTTAAAATTTTAATATAAATGTAACTTCTTTTGAAGTTAAATCATTCATACAGTAGTTCAATGATTATTTTTATTATTTATATTCTCCTATTTCTGCCAAATTCCCATGAAGTGCTTTATCTCTATTTTCTAGATATATCAATATTGCTGCGATCTGCTCTAGAGGCAACAGTCCCATCTATCACCAGGGGCTAAGGCGCTATATAAGGAGTGGCACAGTTGATAATTTTATGGTTGTCCAATCGCCCAGATCAATTTATTTCACCTTTTTTAACCGTAGGTGTGGTCTAAAGAGTTCTACCTTACCTCTTATACTCAGCCATTTCTGAAACATTTTCTTGAATTATTTAGAATATCTATTTTTGTCTTCTCTTGCCTTTTGTTTTATCAATGTTTGAGGTTAAGAAGAACTTTTCAAACCTGTTTTGATGGCCCTTGCAGCGAGATGTGCGATTCAATTTATGTTTTGATTAGTGCCATCGCACCAGAGTGGGTTAATTAGCAGCAAATGGAGCCCCAGTACCATTGTGCCAAAGGCGTAGTCTACTCTCGCAGTCATTGATTAAATGGCATAAAATTGAGAAAGAGTGTAATTACACTGCATAGGGTGAGAGAAGCAGAACATTAATAAAAGTCACACCTTATGTTCAGGGCAATGCTAAAAACAATGAGTTCTGTAATTCATATCAGCCTAATGGCTTGCAGGGTATCATTTAAAGGGAGAAAGTAATGGAGCTGTGAAATGGTTAGCATTTACATGATAAATGTATAATGATAATATACTATTGAATTTGCAATAAAATATTAGCATATTTATATATTACTTTTACCCAAAATAAGAATGAAGTTTTTTTTTTATATTCTGAAATATTTATCTTTGTATTTCAATTTTGTATCTGGAGTAAGAGTTTAAAGTTAATGATATAATTATCAATGGAGATTGTCAATAGTATTAGTATTTTATCTTTGTTTTGAAATCGGCCCTTCTCATATTAATATTCCTGTTTTTTTAATCATGAACAATTAGGTGTTAAATAAATGATTTAAACTATTAACAGCTAAAAAGTTATAATTTGTCTCTTATTTATCAGTTCCTTGCTCAATAAATGTACCAATATTATAACTCTATTAAACCAGCTTGGAAATACATTAAATATTCGCAATGTTTTAAATGCTGCTGTGGAATTTTGAGGCCCTAAGCATGTTTATTCATGGAGAATTACATTAAAGTATCGAAGTAAGAAATTTGATTCAAATTTAATATTAAAATGATACCGTCTGAGGCCCCTTCACACTAGCGTTTCTCAACGCCGCCTTTAAAGAAAGGCCCATTGCAAAAAGTTTAGCTGCAATTGATTTTAACGGAGTCCTTCACACTTGCGTTAGAAAAAATGCTGGTAAAAAAGGCGCAAGTGTGAAGGGCTCCGTTAAAATCAATTGAAGCTAAACTTTTTGATAAGAGCATTTTTTTAAAGGCGGCGTTGAGAAACGCGAGTGTGAAGGGGGCCTCAGATACTTACAATCTATTATCTTGTATCTTAGATACAGTAAAAACTCCCGATACAATCACATATCTCGTATCATGGATACAATCACTGCTTTCATATCTTGGAAGCAAATTTTTATCTAGTATCCGAGATGAAAATTCCCCCGAAGATGCATCCCTCTTGTATCTTATATGCGTCCCTCTCGTATCTTAGATGTATCCCTCTCGTATCTTATATGCGTCCCTCTTGTATCTTAGATGTATCCCTCTCGTATCTTATATGCGTCCCTCTCGTATCTTAGATGTATCCCTCTCGTATCTTATATGCGTCCCTCTTGTATCTTAGATGTATCCCTCTCGTATCTTATATGCATCCCTCTTGTATCTTAGATGTATCCCTCTCGTATCTTAGATGCATCCTTCTCTTATCATAGATGCATCCCTCTCGTATCTTAGATGCATCCCTCTCGTATCTTAGATGCATCCCTCTCGTATCTTAGATGCATACCTCTCGTATCTGAGATGCATCCCTCTCGTATCTTAG
Organism: Caprella mutica; assembly: GCA_947561585.1. Taxonomy (NCBI): domain Eukaryota; kingdom Metazoa; phylum Arthropoda; class Malacostraca; order Amphipoda; family Caprellidae; genus Caprella; species Caprella mutica. The sequence goes on along the minus strand of CANNZV010000081.1, from coordinate 90,577 downwards.
ATGCATACCTCTCGTATCTTATATGCATCCCTCTCTTATCTGAGATGCATCCCTCTCCTATCTTAGATGCATCCCTCTCGTATCTAAGATGCATCCCTCTCGTATCCTAGATACAATCATTGCCATTCTGCCTGTGCTACAATAACTACAAATCTGTTTGTACGTCACTAACTGACGTCTGTGGATCGGTTAGACGTCATAGGAAATATTGACGACACAGTCGCTGTGACGTACTGACTATAGACTCACTTTAGTCATTAGTCCCACTGACTTACATCTTATTCACTATAGTAGTACCTTTCATTGTGACTATTGACATGTTGACTAAGTGATGGTACAGATATGTACCACGAGGAGCAAACCCATTATACCTCATTTAATGGCACTCAATGGGAGTGAAGTAATTATTTAATAGCATTAATCGGTGTGTCATTTTGACACATCAGTTTACAATGGATGTTTTAAGTGGTTTATAAATTATTTTTCAGTAATTTTAAAAGAATAATTTACTGTGAAGTTAATTTTTTTAAGAATTAAAACCTCAATAATGTGATATCAACACTGCTACTCTTTTTCCATTGTCTCAATGTTGTAACTATATCATAATAATATTATAACAATATTGTCCCAACATAGTCCCAATGTTGTAACTATTTTATAATAATATTATAACAATATTGTCCCAACATAGTCCCAATGTTGTAACTATTTTATAATAATATTATAACAATATTGTCCCAACATAGTCCCAATGTTGTAACTATATATAATAATATTATAACAATATTGTCCCAAAGTGATGACAATATTGTTACAACATTGTCCCAATGTTGTAAGTATATTATAATAATATTATAACAATATTGTCCCAATGTAATGACAACATTGTTACAACATAGTCACTACTAACATTACTGCATGTACCCTAGCATTGCAATTGCATTTTCTTTTCAATTGAATAATGACGATGCAAAGTTATTTCAGTGATTTTGACGGGCCTGTGCACTAGTAGAGATAACAATAGAGGTTAATTTAACTTCTGATCTCACTGGCAGATTTGGAACAAAGTTACCTTTGCTTTTTTTAGAGCTGTAACTTTAGTAATTACTTGAATTTAATCTCGAAGCATTCATTTTTGACGGGTAATAATAACATGTAATGAAGTTAGTACAAATTCTGCCACAGTTTTAGAGAAAGTTTTGACACAAGGTGTCAGGAATGTGATTAATTTTACAATTGGTTTCTGGTGCATCTTTTCTTTAATGAGATTTGCCAGTTAAATGAGGATGTGATTTAGAAATAAATTTAAAAAAAATTAAAAATTATCTTTTATAACAATGTTCGAAAAAAGAGATACATTTTAAATCATATCTAAATTTTCTGGTGTAAAATTATTCGCAAGAAATTAAATAAAAATGGTTGTTATAGAGAAAACAATAAATATGTATTTAAAACAAATTGGACAACAATCTTCGAAAATATAAATTATTAATTAGTTATGAATGTAAAGCTTTACATGCAATTTAATATATAACCAAGTGAATATTTTTATCCAGTTTCTTATATAATAAATGTATTAGCTACATAAACAAAATAAGAACTGATATAATTAGACATTCGTTATAATTAATAAATACCGCTTTTCAAGCAGTATATTTAATATAGTAAGACTCTAAAATTTATATGATAAATTACAGTGGTTCGCAATACATCAATAAAGCTCTAAAATTGAAGATAGTATGTCACTGACTGTCCTGATAGTGAGTAGTGAAGTGATGGGGAAGTGATACCTTATTATTGTACCTGTATACAGTCATTCTAAACAAGCAAAAAAGGCTGTAAGTAAGTTACAGAAATCACCACCAACTTTGAAACTTGCAAATTATTATATAAAATAAGGTAAGCCACTGACTGGAAAATAATTAAAATTGAGAAATAAATATAAAAAAATATGCTGTCACATATTATTCTGTTCATTGAACTTTTTACAGTCTTTCATTTCCCCGATTATAGTCAGTGTTATTTGTTAACACGACATTTATAGGATGGATTTCCTCAAAATTAAAGGAATGTTAATTCTTCAATTAGAAGTTACAAGTTAATTTATTGGCTAAGGCTGCCCTCTAAAGTTACAGTCATAATGATTTAATATATGGTAAATAATTGCAGACATAGGATTTTTAAAGAAATATGTGATAATTTTTTAAGGGTTATATATAGCTATAGACACGATCATTTATTGCTGAACAATCGATATTATTCTATGCTCTTGATGTCTCATTTATAGGTTAAATAAATATTCTTCTGATTTGGTAGTTTGGTCATTGATGAAGTTTACAAATTTGGTATTTCGGAGAATTGGTCAACAAAACGATTAAATATATAATAAAGTATATACTATATATATTGTAAACGATTTACACAGTATGAAAACTTGAAGTGAATGTCAATATGATTGCCACAGCAAGAAACATTCTAATGAACATTCTAATGAACATTCTAATGAACATTCTAATGAACATTCTAATGAACATTCTAATGAACATTCTAAAGTACATTCTAATGAACAATCTAAAGAACATTCTAAAGAACATTCTAATGAACAATCTAATGAACATTATAAAGAACATTCTAATGAACATTCTAATGAACATTCTAATGAACATTCTAATGAACATTCTATAGAACATTCTAATGAACATTCTAAAGAACATTCTAAAGAACATTCTAATGAACATTCTAATGAACATTCTAATGAACATTCTAATGAACATTCCAAAGAACATTCCAAAGAACATTATAAAGAACATTCTAAAGAACATTCTAATGAACATTCCAAAGAACATTCCAAAGAACATTCTAAAGAACATTTCACTACATTACCTATCAAACATCATTTCTTATTTCCAATTATTATTCTATAATAATTTACATTATTTCCATATTTTTACGTTCAATTATTTTCAATATTTATTGTTTAACAATGCTTTATCTACACATTTTCCTTGTTTATATTGCATTATTTAATCTCTTTACTGACTGCAGATAAGATTATCCCATCAAAGGATATCATGAATATTAACATTCATATTATATTAACAGGAAATCAATTCAGAAATATCTTATTCATTTCTCCACATGTCTCCTACATAATTAACAATTCCTTTTCTCTTTTAAAATGTCGATCCAATAGATAAATAATGGAGACAATGGATTTATGTACATCTTCACATCTTCATTCCATATTATTTTGATGAGTATTACCATGTTTAAATGTTAATTGCATTTCAAAATGCCTCTTAACTACTGTCAAGACTTTGCCATAACTCTTAAAATGATTTATCTACCTGCCTGTCGTAGCAAATAGCATTCGAATTGCTAACCTCTACTTTGAATTAAAGAGATACTGCTCTTTATTGGTATTCATTAGTGGCAACACAGATCATTTAATTAAAAGCTCAAATATGAACATTTGTTATACAGAAACTGTAGAAGATTTATAACTTGCCGTGCATTGCAACTTCAGAGAAATCTTGTAATCTTTAAGTGAATTTCACCCTAAAAAGGTAATTACGAGAAATGCTCAAATATCCTCTATAAATTTAATCAACCTTTAATTTCCAGGATAAATCAGTGGTGGCACTCATTTTAAGTCGTATCACATTCATGCTATATAATATCACAGAACCTGCACTGGATAACATAATGATAACGAATGATAGGAAGCCTCTACAAATTAGGCCCTCATTTTCAGACTTAAAAGAAAGAAAAGCTCCATTAGTAAGCGAATTGTTTCTCAGAATAAGACGTATGAGATGCGCTCTGCAGCGCCCTCTAGTCAGCAACGTCTGTATCACTCGTAACATGTGACGTCATCTTTCGTAACTATCACACATTCAATCTACACAGTCGATGATTTTGAGAAATGTTGAATATTCAAATTTGAAATCGGATGATTTGGTATCGGATATTCTTTGATACAAATCTTAATATTTATAAGAAAAACAATAACATGCATTTGGTTTATTGATATCCCTTTTTGCGCATGGTCAGGCCTTGGCAAGTGCTTTCCTATGGATGACTTTGTTTGGTAAGATGGAGTGGCTACCAGTGGCTAGATCTAAAAACCAGGACAACTTATCTTAATCTCCTCTTTTTGCTATAGAATGATAAGTCAAGCAAAGAAATTATAAAGCAAATGCAGAATAGTTTTAGCTTGCCATGCGACTTACTCAAGGTACGTCACCGTGTGTAGAGTATTACGTAAGATGAATAAATAAGTTTGTAATTACTTTTAAACTGATCTATTGTGAATATGCATTATTAGGTAGCTATGTTCAGTTCTCAGTGTAGAATGAGTTTCCAAGTATTTGTTCTCTTTTCCATAACATTAAATACCATCTCTTCAGTTTCCCCAGCCCTGCTAACTTCCATTTACTAATCCGCACTATGAAATTATAGGAACAAAATAATTCTAATTTGATTGCGCGACTGCTAATCGGTCCTAAACGTCACTTAAAAGGACCAACTTATTGTCCCTCCTTAAAAGCCGGCTGTGAGGGGAAAACTTTGAACTCCCCTCGGCCCTCTGTTTCCATCTTCTTTTTTCCCTTGTTTCCCTTTTTTTTTCCTTGCCTCTTTCCGGTGCTAACATGAAATAAATTCCTGAATCACGCTGTCATTTCCCGTAAAAAGTTCTCAACAAAGGTTCCAAGACACATTTATTATGAATAAAGGCATCCGGATCACATTCAGAGAAATAATTCACTACAGGGCATTTTGTCCGCCTTATGCTTACTGATTTACTGCAACATCTTACAGTTATATTTCAAAGCGGCTCATTTCCACTGCAATAGTGATGCCAATTGCTATACTTAAAGATATTCTTTACTGGAGAAAAGAGTCACATTATTTATTATATTATTGCTATGGCATAACAAATTGCTAAAATACTTAAAACAAGAAGGCGGGCACTCGTAGAACGCATACCTTCGCCGCCGTTTATAAATTACCTTCACCATCCATTATCCCTTGATTTATAAAAGGCCTTGACCTTGACCTTTGACCCGTTCACTCCTATAATCTAATCAAATTGTTCTTGGATAATGACCAAACGTCCCATGAAATTTCAGACAATTTCGTTGTACAATTTTTGAGTCATTATTGAAAATGACCTTGACCTTTTACCTGACCACTCCCAAAATATGTATATTAAGCTGGTTCCTTGATAATGAACCATCCTCTTATCAAATTTTGGTTGAATACTTTTTGAGTTATGCGAACACAAAGATTACAAATAAATAAATGACAACCAGACATAACCTTTTGCAAATTGAGAAGGTAAATATATTAAAACGTTTTCATTAAAAAAAAATTAATTTAAGTCAAATTTTTTTGTTATTGATAACACTTTCAATTTAAAAAGATACATATCAATATCCCTTTCACGATTTTAAACTAGGTACCATTTTATCGAAGTATGAGTGTAATATTAATATTAATTATACTTTATGCATGTTTCACCTTATCTACGTTTACAAATCCTAATATATAAAACATAAAAATATCATCTGCAATTTCTTTTCACAGATACAATTAGTGTAGAACTTCCTCATCTTCAAGTTCAATAACATACTCTTTCTGTGAAATAATTAACTTCTTGACCACATTTAGAGTCTAATAATAAGAGTTTGTAACTCTTCCTTTTCCTCCCATTAGAGTTTTTTCGATTGGCATCTCCGAGGTGTTCATCCTTACCATTTTTTTGTAGCATTTTCTTGGCTCAGAAAATTCATTTCTTCTAATGAAATATCTTAGGGTGAATACAAATTAAAAAGAAAATAGTGGGAAAATATAACAATTATTATTCTATCGAGAGAGTAAGTTAGATATTTTTGTATCAAATCCTTCAACGGAGAATTTTCTATTGATAAAATATTTATAGTAGGTAAAATTCATGAGAGACAAGCCTTACTGGACTATAATAATAGATATCTATTTGCTCATAACATTTTACTAGAGTTATGTTTAAGTCAAAGCAATGATGATCAGCATTTTTATTTCTCTTCGCAAGATGTTTTCCTACGACAAGCCACCCCTTTGCATAAATCTGCTCCCGTGCCAAATTTTTGGTGTGTGCTCCTCATGAAGCCGCTCAACCGACTGTTAATTCCATGAAGATTTATAGGCCTATTTTTGGCAGTCTCAGTCTTAGTCCCAAGATGTCAGTTAGGATCATAATCGCTAACATCAAAATTTACGACACTACAAAAATGAGATGGTTATTTTTCGACTACAGTTCTATCATTTCCTTCTACTTAATTTAAGATTTATATAAAACTGAGTAAAATTTTCTTAATATTTTATCCCATTTTCTATTTTGGAAATTTTCATCTCATTTTCATTAGATTATCCCAAAGTGACTAAAGAAGCAATTTACAAGAGTTCAAAAGAAGCTCAAAATTGTACATATAATTATAATTTTCGAAAATACATGGTCAATAAAACATTTCATATGTGAAATTAACTGCAAAAAAAAATGTAGTTGTTGGTTGTTTCCAAAAATAATTCTTTGTCTATTTTAATATAATTTTACAAAGTATAGAATATTAATTATTAGTATATTCATACAATTAAAATAATTTAATATTCATACTAATTTACTACAATTAAAGTATGGACAGAATAATTAATTGATATATCCGATGACGAGATATAAGAAATTTTATGAAAAAAAATCCATTTTATGTTCCATTCCATCTCTTTAATAGACTCCTTCTACTAAATAATATGCAAGAATAAAGCGAGTTTCCTAATTTATAACCCTCCACACTATTTTATTTCCATTTTAGTGAGCCATAACATTTCTCTAACTGCCTAAAAACTTTATAAATAATTTCCCTGACGGAATGCTAGTGTTTTCTTTTTATTCGGCTGCCTTTCAGTTTCTTCCTTTTAACAGTCTTCGGAATTTATCCTTCCTCCCCTATAACAATTCAACTTTAAGATAGTAATGTATTTATGATAGAAATGAGGTAAGCATGATCATGCCGATACATTTTAGGAATTGAAAGCTAGGGCTCTGTTAGCGGAAACTATCAACTTCTCATTGAAAAACAATTCCGAGAGTTTCTTGGGAATTCTCACTTTTCCAGGAATATTTGTTGGCGAAGTCATAAAAGTCATAAAAATAGGATATAAGTTGTGATTTTTAGACCTCTGTATTACCAATTTTGACCATTGGCTGCGCAGTCCACTCTGAACATCTTTTTAGTAACTTTAACACATTTTGAAATGCTATAACTTTCTAATTCTCAATGTTTGAAACTTTATTCATTTCTTCTGAGCATTAAAATATTTCCTAATTGCTAAGATCTAATCTCTTTACACAAGTTGCAATATAATGTATTAGTAACTGAATGTCCTTCCGAAAGCCATTGGTTTTTGTTGGTTCGATTGCCTCACAGCACTCTATGGCTTGACCTCTATGATGTGAGGCCTCAGCTTAGAGGGTTAAAGTAGACCACTAAGATGTGGCACCTCTTACTTAGAGGACTAAAGTAGACCTCTAAGATGCGGTGCCTCATCTTAGAGGACTAAAGTAGACCTCTAAGATGTGGTGCTCATCTTAGAGGACTAAAGTAGACCTCTAAGATGTGGTGCCTCATCTTAGAGGACTAAAGTAGACCTCTAAGATGTGGTGCCTCAGCTTAGAGGACTAAAGTAGACCTCTAAGTTGTGGTCTCATCTTAGAGGACTAAAGTAGACCTCTAAGTTGTGGTCTCATCTTAGAGGACTAAAGTAGCCCAGTAACTCGGGGCCCAAAAGTCCTAATGCTCTGCCGGTCAATTTCCCTCACAGATACTTTACGAGGTTTGCCCGCCACGGAAAAGGAATTGCAGAGAAATGTTACTGCAATGTTATTGGTTATGTGGATTGAGATGTTGCAGCCTACCTTAGACTAATGGGATATGTTGCAGCCTACCTTAGACTAATGGGGTATGTTGCAGCCTACCTTAGACTAATGGGGTATGTTGCAGCCTACCTTAGACTAATGGGGTATGTTGCAGCCTACCTTAGACTAATGGGATATGTTGCAGCCTACCTTAGACTAATGGGATATGTTGCAGCATACCTTAGACTAATGGGATATGTTGCAGCCTACCTTAGACTAATGGGGTATGTTGCAGCCTACCTTAGACTAATGGGGTATGTTGCAGCCTACCTTAGACTAATGGGGTATGTTGCAGCCTACCTTAGACTAATGGGGTATGTTGCAGCCTACCTTAGACTAATGGGATATGTTGCAGCATACCTTATACTAATGGGGTATGTTGCAGCCTACCTTAGACTAATGGGGTATGTTGCAGCCTACCTTAGACTAATGGGATATGTTGCAGCATACCTTAGACTAATGGGATAATGTTGCAGCCTACCTTAGACTAATGGGGTATGTTGCAGCCTACCTTAGACTAATGGGGTATGTTGCAGCCTACCTTAGACTAATGGGATATGTTGCAGCCTACCTTAGACTAATGGGGTATGTTGCAGCCTACCTTAGACTAATGGGATATGTTGCAGCATACCTTAGACTAATGGGATATGTTGCAGCATACCTTAGAGTAATGGGATATGTTGCAGCCTACCTTAGACTAATGGGAGATGTTGCAGCCTACCTTAGAGTAATGGGATATGTTGCAGCATACCTTAGACTAATGGGATATGTTGCAGCATACCTTAGACTAATGGGAGATGTTGCAGCATACCTTAGAGTAATGGGATATGTTGCAGCATACCTTAGACTAATGGGATATGTTGCAGCATACCTTAGACTAATGGGATATGTTGCAGCATACCTTAGACTAATGGGATATGTTGCAGCATACCTTAGACTAATGGGATATGTTGCAGTATAGAAATGCACTATTTTTTAATATAATTTATTCATTTTTTATTATTACAGAAGAATATAAATTCTACAATCAACTTAATGGTTTCTTTTTTATTTTATTTCTCCTGATGTAGAATAACATTTAAATTCGATAGAGGTATGTTGAGCAATAAATAATTAAATAAAACTCATAGTTAATTCTCAGATGTTTGCATCAATGAATATGATTTGGAAATGTCCATCGTTAGATATATTGGTTAAAAATTGTACTTTAGAAATATCTCCTCCTGTCACAGTAAATACATGTATGTCATTATATACCATATGAAATTGAAATTACTTTTAGTATGGTTAAGACAATCCTGTTCATGACAGCAGTAAAGCTACTCTGTCTTTGCACTTTTAAAGTTACTATATTCGAAATATATCGCAATGTCTTAAGATATTTCACTTGGTTTACATGTAACAAATTTCCCTGTAAATCTTAATTACTGGAATTACTTTCAATTGAAGTACATACCAAATAAGATTTATTAAAATGTATATATATTTTCTGTGATGGTGTATAAAATTTAGAATCAATTTGTTTTTAGATGTAATTAACTATATTCTCTATATTCTCTATATTCTCTATATTCACTATATTCACTATATTCTCTATATTCATTATATTCACTATATTCATTAATTATATTCTCTATATTCACTACATTCATTATATTCTCTATATTCAGTATATTCACTATACTCACTACATTCACTATATTCTCTATATTCACTATATTCATTATATTCACTATATTCATTAATTATATTCTCTATATTCACTACATTCATTATATTCTCTATATTCACTATATTCTCTGTATTCACTATATTCATTATATTCACTATATTCATTAATTATATTCTCTATATTCACTACATTCATTATATTCTCTATATTCACTATATTCACTATGTTCTCTATATTCTCTATATTCTCTTCACTATATTTACTATATTCACTATATATTCTATAACTATATTCTTTATATTTGCACTATATTTACTATATTCACTATATATTCTATATTCACTATATTCTTTATATTTGCATTATCTTCACTATATTCACTATATTCACTATATTCTCTATATTCACTATATTCACTATATTTACTATATTCCCTATATTCTCCATATTCACTATATTCTCTATATTCACTATATTTACTATATTCACTATATATTCTATATTCACTATATTCTCTATATTTGCACTATATTCACTATATTCACTATATTCATTATTTTCTCTATATTCACTATTTTACTATATTCACTATACATATTTACTATATTCACTATATTCACTATTTTCTCTATATTCACTATTTTACTATATTTACTATATTCACTATATTCACTATTTTCTCTATTATTCACTATTTTACTATATTCACTATATTCACTATTTTCTCTATATTCACTATATTCACTATTTTCTTAATATTCACTATTTTACTATATTCACTATATTCACTATATTCACTATATTCACTATATTCACTATATTCACTATATTCACTATATTTACTATATTCATAATAACAAGAATCCTATATAAACCGAATAAATGTACCCTAATTCATCTCAGAGCTCTACACCAAGGTTCTGATATTGCTGGTACAGATGAAGTGAAGGAAGTTGCTATGTTTCTGGGGATGAAATTTCTACTTCTATGTTGATATCTGCTATGGTGTGTGCTATGTAACCATCATAGTAGTATACTATGTAGCTGTCATAGTAGTGTACTATGTACCTGTCATAGTAGTTTACTATGTAGCTGTCATAGTAGTTTACTATGTAGCTGTCATAGTAGTTTACTATGTAGCTGTCATAGTAGTTTACTATGTAGCTGTCATAGTAGTTTACTTTGTAGTTGTCATAGTAGTTTACTATGTAGCTGTCATAGTATTTTACTATGTAGCTGTCATAGTAGTTTACTATGTATAGTGTTAGCGTATCTTCAGTCTATAGTCACCACCCTAGTTAACAATCTAGATAGACATCTACTAAATGTTAATAGCAGTTATTTTAATAAACAATATATGAATTGAATTTATATTCTATTTTATCTAGCATTTAAATCAATCTCTCATTATTTATCAGTATAATATTTTTACCAATCCAAGCAGTTTAATGTACTGCAGTACCCATCACAGTACATTAGTGCAGAGTAATGCAGTACATTAGTACATCAAAAGGCCCGTGGTACTACTTTAGTGCTACATCGTATCATTATCAAATTACACTTTCCTGTCTCCAATTGAAAAATTAAACCGTGTATGACGGGCTGCTTTTGACGTGTTCGGGTTGTTACTTTATTTGTATGAGTAACTTGTGGCTTGGAAAGAATGAGTAAGGCAGAATTACGCCATTGTTGTAATTATTGAGTACAGGTGAGTGAGACTGTGAATATTTTCCTCGGTTAATAACATTAATATAGCAGAAGCGCTATGATTTAAATGAAAATGTTACAATGGAGTAAATTTGCCATTAAAGTGTACTATGTAACTGGGGATATGATTAAAGAGGTAGAATATGTTAGGTAGACCAATTAACCAAAGGATGATATATTTATTTCGTTTATTAACATTATTATTGAATGATAATTATATAGAATTCAATCGTGCTACCATATATTAACTTCATTATTTTATCTTTATATTTCTCCTCCTCCTGACTTATTCTATTCATTTATTTTCGTACCTCATTAACCATCTTTATTTATAACTCGGTCATATTTTCCTTTTCTATTTCATTCCTTCGTTAACTCTTTCTATTTACCATTAAAATTACCACACATCTCTCTTTCTTATCATTTCTATCTCACATCTCATTCTATATTCTTTGTCCAATCTTCTATCTTCTATTTCTCTAATTTTACCTCATCTTCTCTATCTCCCCCCTTTCTTTCATTCATCTCTCTACATTACCAACCCCCCTCCCTTTCCCCACCACAACCCCCACTTCATCTTCCACTCCCCCCCCCCCCCCCCTACATCATCTTCCCCCTTTTTCAGACCGCAGACCTGTACTAAATTTTGACTAATTTTCCGCTCTTCAGTTTTTCACAAACATTTTTCCTGCGATTCAAAGGAGTCAAAAGGACCAAAAACGCTCATCTTTAAAATGCTGAACGTGATACCTCCACCTGTACCATCAGCGACAGAAGTGACAGGTGGTAGCGTTACAGAGTCAGTGTACAGGTACTTTGGTGGTGATGGTTCTTTAAATATTCTCATGCCTTACCACGGTTCAATTATTTCTATTAACCAACTATTAAATTATTCGTTAAATCTTTGCTTTCTTAGCATTTCTTGCACAACTGTAAATAATGTTAAACAATTTTAATTTAGTTAATTATTAGCACACTCTATTCACTCTGGTATAACTTTTAGTGCGTGAGGTGACTTTAGTTGTTTTTGTAAGCTAGGCCTAGTTGTCAAAGTGGAAATTGTTTTCTCCCACAGATAGGTTTACTTACCATTTTTCAATCTACTTCTGATCGAAAAGCGTTAAAACACCGCAAGCAATTTGCATATTTATTAGAGTATTTTCCATCTGAGGCACATATATGTACATATGTCTCGCAGGAAAATATTTGCTAAAAACTATCGAGAGTCTTTGTAAACTAGTCAATATAAAACATGGGGAGAGAAATTGGAATGAAATTCGTATTGATAAATTAGGATATCTTCTTGGTCCTTTATTTAACTAATTTCTAAATAATTTCTCAGACTTTTCAATCTTAAATTAACTAATTCATCAGCTCTTAATTTTCGATATCATTAAACCAACTAAAAACATTTCTTCGTTAACAAACTAACAATCTCTCTCCAAGAAAAGGTGCACACTCTACTAACTGGACTATTGAGCTATAACGTCTCTAGCAATTTGAATACCGTGATGAGGTAAGGGAGGGTGTGTACATGGGTTTGTTTGTTCCAATATTCTGCCTTTGTGTTCTTATGGAAATAGCAGAGAAAAGTTAAAATAACTTGTGGCTCTTCTTTTATTCGAAAACTATAAATCGATTATTAAAAACTTTCTTTCTCTATTTTAACTATCTTGCGAAACTAAGAAATGAAACAGTCAATTTCATATTTGAAGCTTTTAAAGTTATTAACAAATTGTTTCTCCATCTGAAGACATACCTGCCTATATTTTTCAGGATCAGAGAAATGAAAATAGTTCTTCCAATAGAGGTCCTGTAGTCCGTGTCTCTTTCTCCAGCCCCTGCCTATTTATTTGTCTCTCAAAACACAAAGCAGTGCACTAAAAGAGCCAAAATATTTCGGTTTAGACTCTGAAAAGAGGTTTTTATGCATATTGGGTGGTACCGAAGAAAGGAGTCCATTATGGTGGCAATCCTTCACTGCGCACTTTATCCATCGATTGATCGTTAGCTATCTTCTATTTATTTACATATATAAAGTTTACGAATACTTGGGGAATATATAGTTTAAAAAATAGTTAAATTTGTTTTAAAATATAGAACAATAGACGTATTACCCTAGTTTAAAGCGTAGTGTGCATCCCCGTTTCTGAGATTATGCGTTGTTTAATGGACTGTTATTTTTTATATAAATTACCAAAATATCTCATCAGATGTTAATGAGCAGAAAAAAATCAGTAATTAAAAAAATAACGATGTATAAATATTTAAAGAATCTGCACAGAATGTTTATTGAGTTTATACAAAAGTTCATTGTAATTTATTGTATCATTTAGTATATAATATTTAGCAATGGTCAATTATGAATTTTAACAACGATTGCAAGTTGCATGAGGAGCATTAGCAGCATGTTAGCACACTGACTCTATCACAATCAGATAGCTTCTATGTATGATTTGATTGCCACTTCTATATTTATGCATCAAAAAAAGAGCCTATGTGAGCCTATAAAATAAGAATTAATAGAGCGAACATGACTGCAGACTCACTGCGAACAAAGCTAATTAAGGAATGGGCCCGAAGCGACATTTGAATCTATGCGCTTTTTTATTATATATATAATATATTGTATATTAAATAGATATCTATAATATATAACTATGTAGAAAATTCATCTACATAGAAAAATACATTCGATCTCGTGAGTGGAACTTTGAAATAAAAAAAAGGTAATTTCCTTTTAAATCAAAAAATGTGCCTATTCTTACAAAACTGTATTTCGAAAATGGTTGATACATCGCTTTAAAAAATTATAGACAATATTTAGAAATGAAGAATTATGTTTTTTAGTTGTTAAATGGGATAAGTTAACATAAATATAATTTTTGAATATAAATATACTGTACAAAAAATTATGATAGTTTTTAAAACTAATCATACAAAAATATATTTAAAATTAATTATAAAAAAATAATAATGGATTTATTTACCTATAATGGCTTACGTTGTTAATTGAATGTACCTGCACTAATATTTAAATTTAATGTATATTACGTTAACATTTATTTTAATGCAAAGGAATTTGAAACGAAAGGAAACACAGGTTAGAAAAAAAAGAGAAGAGAAAAATGTAAGGTGGGCCAGCGAAGATTGAGGAGACTACCCACCTTAAACTTCTATGGCCCACCATAACTTTCTCCTTTGATTTTGCAGTTAAAACATAAAAAAAATAATGCACAGTTCATGTAAATTACTTACATATTTTATTATCCATTCTATTATTTTTAATTATTCTGATATCATTATGTATAATATTCATATAAATGTTATAATGCAAGTTAACCGAATGTATATGCATATGGTAAGTACATAGCAATTCAAAAGTAAAGACTGCACTTACTGTCAACTTAGCATCTATAAAATCACTATTAATTAGCAAATTGTTTAGTTTTGTCTTTAATTATCCAATGTGATAAAATCTTACCTGGTCAGGTACACCTGAGTTTGTCTCCTATAATGAATAGATACACTTTTGTGATAGCATCTACAATGCAATATCTGCTACCTACATATAATGAAGTCGCCTTATAAACAATATATATAACGCAACAATACTTTAATGTATTTTTTTAAAGTATGGAATAATTAGCAAGATATTTCACCTGGGTAAAATTACAATAATCTCATTTAAATTTGAATTAAAGAAACTCTATAAAAAACGAATGGTTGTCATAAAATAATTTTTTTTAATTAATTCATATTTTTTCTAATATAGGACTGTTTACTCATTAATTAATACATTTATTCATTGCTAATATTATGTTGGATATAATAATTGGTTTCCATACGGTGTTCAAATTGCATCTGGTAATTGTCTCTTTGCCCTAGCATTACTTTTATTACTCTGTAGGTGGTATAAAGTCAAGTGACAAAATATTGAAAACTAGATCATGGGCACTCGGTATAGCGCATAACTTCGCTTCTGTTTTGACCCGTTCTCTCCCAAAATCAAGGAACTGCTAACTGGATAATAACCAATCGTCCCACCAAGTTTCATGCAATATGGTTTAATACTTTTTGAGTTATAAATGACCATGACCTTGACCTTTTACCGGATTGCTTCCAAAATTCTACCCGATCTTTCCTGGTCATTGACCAATTGCACCATCAAATTTCAGACAATTTGGTTGAATACTTTTTGAGTTACAAATGGCCTTGACCTTGATCTTTGACCTTCCACCTGATCACTCCCAAAATCTATCAAAATGGTTCCTGCATATTGACCAATCGTTCCACCAAGTTTCATGCAATATGGTTCGATACTTTTTGAGTTATAAATGACCTTGTCATTGACCTTTGACCGGGTCACTCCCAAAAGACTAGCAGCAGGTCACTGGACATGGACCAATCGTTTCACCAAATTTCAGGCAATTTGGTTGAACACTTTTTCAGTTAAGCGAATAACAAGATGATAAATAAATTCCGGTGAAAATATAACCTTCCGCAAGATTGCTAAGGTAACAACTGAAGAATATTGCAGTGAGAGGTAATTTGAAACACATAATTCAATAATTCCAATAATAGGATAAACATGTGTAACATTTATTAAATTTCCTATTAATTATTCTATTATATTATTTTTCATTGTGTAATTTTAGAAATATTATTCTATAAATAATTGGATCATTAATTTTAATGAGACGGGTAAGTTTTATTGGAAAATGATGTCATATCTTACCATTTTTTTTATTCATTGTGTATTAACTTTTTTTAAATAGAGTTAATATCTTTTAATCAAACTTATTAAAAGTATTTAAAACTCAGCAATACAAACATAACATTCCAGTCGGTAAACCTATAGTCTGCAAATCATCTTATTAACCATTAATTGTCCATTACGGTAAATATTGACACTATTGTAGCGTAAAATATCCTAATTTCAAACATTGTCATCTTGTTTTTATCGGAAATGTCCGACGAAAGACGATAGATTATAAGTTTTAAAGTTATCACTAATTACGATTAGATTTTCGTGTATATTTCATTTACTGTCGCAGTTAAATAATTTTTCTAAGTATAATAATAATAATAGATCTACCTTTGACTGTGTTCATATGAAAATAAACATTTCTCTTAATTAATATATCCACACTCTAATTATTGATACGAATCTTTTATTTATTATTATTACGTTAAGCCTTTAATGTTCAGCAAACTGGTTTGCATAGACATGCAGTTCCAGTGACTGAATGTGACCACAAGAACATTAAACGGTTAAATTATTTCATACTTTTACCAGCTTGATGAACTGTTTTCACTGTTTAATATCCCCGTTGCCCATTGATTTCACTGTTTGATATCCCCGTTGCCCGTTGTCTTCACTTTTTAATATCCCCGTTGCCCGTTGTTTTCACTGTTTAATATCCCCGTTGTCCGTTGTCTTCACTTTTTAACACCCCGTTGCCGTTGTTTTGCCCGTTGTTCGCTGAGGTCGGTCCGATAACCTGTTCAGAGGGTGCAATAGACAGCTGATTTTAGTGCCAATACTATTGACAGTATATAAGCATTAACATAAACAAAGGACTCTAACTTTTGATGTTTATTTAACTCTGTGACAGTGAATGCAGTCACTCTGGGTGTGTTTGTAAATTAAATGACTATTACTTCGTTAATTGGAATATTAATAAATAACAAAGGACTTTTACCTTCCTACTTTCTATTGAAGCTATCATTCGAATAATTACATCAAAATAAACAATGCAATTTATTTACTTCCAAAAGGTTTACACTTGTTATAAAATATGCTGAGATAAAAATATTAGAATATACCAAAGTAGGAGAAAATTGACAAGCGAATTGTAGTAATTAATTTAATTAAAACTCCATAGGGTAAAGTCACATTTACCAGATGGTAATTAAATACATGATGGAAATTTCAATCAGTTATTATAAAAAACACATAAAGACATAACCTAATGAAATAAATATACTCTAATGTTTTAATGCATTTATTTTAATTAGTAACGTGTTGACTTTTGCAATTATTTTGCATCTGTAAATTGTCACTGTAACCTATTGTACTTATACAAACAATATTCCTAAAAAATACTTAACCATTTTATTCCATAATCGAATATAAAATGTTCTTTTCATGACTATTTTGCTTAATCTGCGTAACATTTGTATAGCGAAGTAGCGTTACCATGGCAACAGGATCGAAAGATCTAGCATCAATAAACTGACGATAGTGTGGAATTTATCCCTAACCTGTTCATAAATTATGAAGGGTCATACCATTACTTAGCAAAGTCCTAACGTTGATGTATGTAGTGTCATGAGAGATTTATTTAAAGCCTTAAATTGATGGTTAGTCTTTATAAATATGATATACATTTTATAAACTATCACGAGGTTTGCCTACCTTACATTAAATGCACATGAAATGGAACACAGAATTTATAGGGAATATAAGCTATTTTGTAGTGAACATGTGTACTCTATAGTATATAGTAGGTAGCTATGTTCTGAATTATATAATTATTTTTTCATATGTAGTAACTTTTGATAATATTATCTAATGTAACTTTAATATTACTATCTAATTTAACATTAATATTAATAATTCCATTTTAATTTGTTCTTGTTTATAATGGAAAAAATATTTTCTTTTTAAAAAAAATTGCTAGTTTTATTTTTAATATTGTTATTAAATTGTACTATTTTCAAAATATGTTTTTTCGCTTTATATTTTCCCTTCGAAATAAGAGAGCCGTAACAGTTGTTTTTGTCGTTGTTACCGTTTGATGTCGTACCGTTTGGTCGCTCATAACAGATCTGTTGCTCATTGTTTCTATAATGATAATATCGCCAACAAAGGAGAGCCGCTCCCGTAGATATTTGATAAATGATTAAAACAATAAATTATTAATATTATAGGATATTAATAAATTGACATACTCTTCATTAACTTTATCTAATATTGAAAACAAACAGTTTGATATTACAGTTAATTTTGACTTTTTTCCGGTCTCCCCAAACATATTTCGAAAGTTTATTTCTTTTGAGCAGAAGTTTTCCAAACCGTAGGAACAAATTGTTGACATCCTAATGCTGTCGAAGAGACAATATCCCTCTATTTCCCCTCTATTTCCCTTCATTTTCCTCTTTCCTCTTCCTTTGTGACTGGAGATTTGTTTCCTTTACAGTTCTTCACAGGAAAGTACCACACAGGTGACTCTCTACACCATCTTTGACTATATTATCATTGTACTAACTAACATATAATCATTTGTTGATATTGTGTAGTAGGTTCCGTTTATTGTTTTTCTATCTTATATTATTACATTAATCAAAATAGAATATTTTTTAATAATGTGAATTAGGACACCCTCACAATTCCCGGACACTTTATATACATATATTTTTACCAATGCTAACACTCACTTCCCGAGTACTGTGACACTCCCCTAACATTCCATATGAATTTTACATTTCTTTTCCAATATATGAAAAAAAAATTTTACTACATATGTGCGAAAAGTGTTCTCTTTTTAAATGTTAATTCTTCAGAGTTAAACTACCCCTCGCTTCACAGGCTAATATAACACACAGCCATCACTCAAACGCACCCTCAGTCGCGTCGTAGCGCCTCTAGCGCTAATTCCTATCCCCCGCAGTTACGAAAGGGACACACTGTTCCGGTTAGGATTTCGGACACGTGTCCATATGGCTTTGATATTCTTTGAAAATGTGTCCAGAAGCATGAGCAGCGCATTTAAAATGCTTAAATGTAATTAGAACACGTGCAATGCTTTAGCCAAGATGTGAAGGCCTTTACTATATTGAGGCAATGCACGCTTGTGATTCGGTACAGAACTGTAACGTTAATAGATACCTCTCGTATCTAGGATACCTCTCGTAGCTAGGATACCTCTCGTAGCTAGGATACCTCTCGTAGCTAGGATACCTCTCGTATCTAGGATACTTCTCGTATATAGGATACTCCTCGTCTCTAGGATACGTTTCCTACCTAGGATACCTCTCGTATCTAGGATACTTCTCGTATCTAGGATACCTTTCCTACCTAGGATACCTCGCGTATCTAGGATACTTCTCGTATCTAGGATACTTCTCGTATCTAGGATACTTCTCGTATCTAGGATACTTCTCGTATCTAGGATACTTCTCGTATCTAGGATACTTCTCGTATCTAGGATACTTCTCGTATCTAGGATACTTCTCGTATCTAGGATACTTCTCGTATCTAGGATACTTCTCGTATCTAGGATACTTCTCGTATCTAGGATACTTCTCGTATCTAGGATACTTCTCGTATCTAGGATAATTCTCGTATCTAGGATAATTCTCGTATCTAGGATACTTCTCGTATCTAGGATACTTCTCGTATCTAGGATACTTCTCGTATCTAGGATAATTCTCGTATCTAGGATACTTCTCGTATCTAGGATACTTCTCGTATCTAGGATACCTCTCGTATTTAGGATACCCCTTGTATTTAAGATACCTCTCGTACCTAGAACACCTTTCGTAACTAAGATACCTATCGTATCTAGGATACCTTTCGTATTTAGGATAACTTTTGTATCTACGATACCTCTCGTATCTAGGATACCTCTCGTATCTAGGATACCTCTCGTATCTAGGATGCCTTTCGTATCTAGGATACCTCTCGTATCTAGGGTAACTCTCCATCAAGGATACCTTTCATATCTAGGATACCATTCATATATCAATATCTAGATCATTTCATATCTAGATATCTTTCGTAATATCACATTAATTTCATTCACTCTTCGTACTACATTAATTTTCATCATTCATTTTCATTATTCATTTTCATTATTCATTCAACAATCAATTAAAAAAATAAAATTTGTTTTTCGATAATTACCTAAATTCTTTAGTATCATACTCTTATTGCTTACTATTGTTATTGCATTCATTTAACGACTACAGAATGATAATAAAGTAATCTTTATTATTTACGATACAGAGTAAGGCAATTAGTTAATAAATACATACACTTCTATATCTTTGAAACGTTTCTATGTTTCTTGGAACTTTCAACCCGAAATATCACCTTCTCCTCCGTCATTACACCCCAATTACCCTGAGAAACCCCCCAATTACCCTGAGAAACCCCCCAATTACCCTGTAAACCCCCAATTGGTTCACTAACACCCCTACAATTGATGTACCAAAATTGGGAAATAAGTGACATTTTGTCACCTCGCAATGCCTTCTTCTCCTGTGAATGCCTTGGCCTGATAAATACATATATTATTGGTAATAAATATACATATTATTAGGTATTGTAAAGTACACTTATTATTAGTTATTGTAAAGTACACTTATTATTAGTTATTGTAAAGTACACTTATTATTAGTTATTGTAAAGTTCACTTATTATCAGTTATTGTAAAGTACACTGATTATTAGTTATTGTAAAGTACACTTATTATTAGTTATTGTAAAGTACACTTATTATTAGTTATTGTAAAGTACACTTATTATTAGTTATTGTAAAGTACACTTATTATTAGTTATTGTAAAGTACACTTATTATTAGTTATTGTAAAGTTCACTTATTATTAGTTATTGTAAAGTACACTTATTATTAGTTATTGTAAAGTACACTTATTATTAGTTATTGTAAAGTACACTTATTATTAGTTATTGTAAAGTACACTTATTATTAGTTATTGTAAAGTACACTTATTATTAGTTATTGTAAAGTTCACTTATTATTAGTTATTGTAAAGTACACTT
This sequence comes from Caprella mutica, assembly GCA_947561585.1. NCBI lineage: Eukaryota > Metazoa > Arthropoda > Malacostraca > Amphipoda > Caprellidae > Caprella > Caprella mutica. The sequence goes on along the minus strand of CANNZV010000081.1, from coordinate 69,455 downwards.
ATTATTAGTTATTGTAAAGTACACTTATTATTAGTTATTGTAAAGTACACTTATTATTAGTTATTGTAAAGTTCACTTATTATTTGCTAGTGTAAAGTACACTTATTTTAGTTACTTCTAACCCGTGGATGTAAAGTGGGGTCAAAATTTCCCCAACTGATTTTTTAACTCAAATAACTTTAGGTTTAATGCATAAAATTGGTCATGGTATTGTGACGTCACTCAAATGATCGAAAGTGATGTTTTGAGTCAGTAATTTCGAAAATATAATGCATGATTATAACTAATTTAATTGTTTCACTATTCATGCATAACTGGGTCAAGATGACCCCACTCTTTATTTATATCTTCATGCATATCAACCAGTAATCTATTGGGCATTTATTTTATCTGCAAAATTTCTGGTAAGCTACGACAATGTTTCATTCAGGGGAAAATTTTACGTAATATCTAGCAACAATAAGTCTATAATGCAGTTTTGAAAAGACTGCACTCGCTCTGCACTCGCTCTGCAGTTGCCCTGCACTCGCTCTCACTCGCTGTCTGAGATTATCACAGCATCAGTGTGCTTGGGCACTGGTAATTTTTTTATTATTCTAAATGTATTTATACTGGAAAATTGACATCTTTTATTCTATGGGTAAGACTACAAACTATGTTTGCAATTGAAAATGTATATCGATTTCTGGATTACATAATAAAATTATTCTCATTTAAATATCAACATGCAGAAAAAATATAATAATTCCCGCAATTGTATAACATTCCCTACACTAAAAAGTGAAAAAATATAGAATAAATATTAATATCACATAAGTTTAGAGAGTTCAAAGAGGCGAAATACAGGTAATTTGTACAGGTAACACTGCCCTATATAACGAGTAACTCTTTGCCTCTGACGTCATAGCTGGGTAATCGCGTCATTTTACACATGGTGGTAAATGTTACCTGAATTGTTCTACCTGACCATACCAACTTCAGTCTCACTGACTCTAATCCTAATGTATAGAGAGATATGCAATATGTTTTTCATTGTAGTATATCCTTTGTAAAATGTTGATATCAAAAGTATATTTTTGTTCTAACTGTCCATCAGTTGGAACCACACTATTTATTCATATTATATTACTAAGGTGTAAGTAATAAAGTTTATAGAAAAGATATTTTTCAGTTTAGTTTAAATGTTTCATATATGCACTTGGCAAGGCCAAGAGTATTTAGGAGGCTCTGTCACACCCACTAATTTGTAGCTATTTATTTGTCACTTGAAGTTTATTGTTGTTATTATTCAGTGTGTCTTTTGTCGGCAGCATTTAAAGCCCTGTCCCTGTCATTATGTCATCAGATGACAAATTAAAGTGTGAACTTTAGCGCATCTAACCGTCATCTCGGTGCTGGTAGCATCTGGGCACGGAAAGCTAAGGAAGGAAAGCCTTCAGTTACTACATAATTACCACCCTCTAACGTGTTAAGTAAATCATATACTATAAAGAACAATTATCTTTAAGAGTAAGAATCTCTTCAAACATCTTGTTGTAAGTAAATCAATTTGTTAACTCCTTATAAAAAGTGATGGTCTGGTGTCAAAAGAGAGTGCTAAAAAATATAGTGTCAGATGTCAGTAGATATGCCGCCACTGACTGCCAGTAGAGTGCGCTACTTACTTCATTTAGTGCATTATCTGTACATTCAGTACTCATTTAGTGCATTATCTGTACATTCAGTACTCATTTACTGCATTAGCTGTACATTCAGTACTCATTTAGTGCATTATCTGTACATTCAGTACTCATTTAGTGCATTATCTGTACATTCAGTACTCATTTACTGCATTAGCTGTACATTCAGTACTCATTTAGTGCATTATCTGTACATTCAGTACTCATTTAGTGCATTATCTGTACATTCAGTACTCATTTACTGCATTATCTGTACATTCAGTACTCATTTAGTGCATTATCTGTACATTCAGTACTCATTTACTGCATTATCTGTACATTCAGTACTCATTTAGTGCATTATCTGTATATTCAGTACTCATTTAGTGCATTATCTGTTCATTCAGTACTCATTTAGTGCATTATCTGTACATTCAGTACTCATTTAATGCAATAGCTGTACATTCAGTACTCATTTAGTGCATTATCTGTACATTCAGTACTCATTTAGTGCATTATCTGTTCATTCAGTACTCATTTAGTGCATTATCTGTACATTCAGTACTCATTTAGTGCATTATCTGTTCATTCAGTACTCATTTAGTGCATTATCTGTACATTCAGTACTCATTTAGTGCAATAGCTGTACATTCAGTACTCATTTAGTGCATTATCTGTTCATTCAGTACTCATTTAGTGCATTATCTGTACATTCAGTACTCATTTAGTGCATTATCTGTACATTCAGTACTCATTTAGTGCATTATCTGTACATTCAGTACTCATTTAGTGCATTATCTGTACATTCAGTACTCATTTAGTGCATTATCTGTTCATTCAGTACTCATTTACTGCATTATCTGTACATTCAGTACTCATTTAGTGCAATAGCTGTACATTCAGTACTCATTTAGTGCATTATCTGTTCATTCAGTACTCATTTAGTGCATTATCTGTACATTCAGTACTCATTTAGTGCATTATCTGTACATTCAGTACTCATTTAGTGCAATAGCTGTACATTCAGTACTCATTTAGTGCATTATCTGTACATTCAGTACTCATTTAGTGCATTATCTGTACATTCAGTACTCATTTAGTGCATTATCTGCACATTCAGTACTCATTTAGTGCATTAGCTGTACATTCAGTACTCATTTAGTGCATTATCTGTACATTCAGTACTCATTTAGTGCATTAGCTGTACATTCAGTACTCATTTAGTGCATTATCTGTTCATTCAGTACTCATTTAGTGCATTATCTGTTCATTCAGTACTCATTTAGTGCATTATCTGTTCATTCAGTACTCATTTAGTGCATTAGCTGTACATTCAGTACTCATTTAGTGCATTATCTGTACATTCAGTACTCATTTAGTGAATTATCTGTTCATTTAGTACTCATTTAGTGCATTATCTGTATATTCAGTACTCATTTAGTGAATTATCTGTTCATTCAGTACTCATTTAGTGCATTATCTGTACATTCAGTATTCATTTATTGGATTATCTGTACATTCAGTACTCATTTAGTGCATTATCTGTACATTCAGTACTCATTTAGTGAATTATCTGTTCATTTAGTACTCATTTAGTGCATTATCTGTATATTCAGTACTCATTTAGTGAATTATCTGTTCATTCAGTACTCATTTAGTGCATTATCTGTACATTCAGTACTCATTTAGTGGATTATCTGTACATTCAGTACTCATTTCTGATAGTCAGTTTTATGGGGATATAATGTTATAATATTATATCTATAAACTGCTGTATCTTCATTTTTAAAGCAGGTATGATTTGCACTCTCAATGATTTATTGATCATAAAATGTTACTCAACTCTTTCGAAAAGTTACAGTCGCCTTACACTACAATACCTTGTACAACAATAAATGATTCGATGAAAAACATGTTATAAGTTATCACCATTTCAAAACACTCGATCATAGTCTATTGTCTTTCGTCGGACATACCCGGCGGACAATCCCGATATCAATATCTTAAATTAGTATATTTCACGATAAAACAGGTCCAAATAGGACAATAATATCACCCTATTCGACATCAATTTTCTGACTCTGATTCTATAATAATATTGTGGGGGAGTAATAACAACTTTTTCGTTACCTTAGCTAATTAGTAGCAGGTAAAGGTAGTAGGTACCTCAGTTCCCACCTCTATTGCTAAATAGAACATAGGTACCTCAGTTCACACCTCTATTACTAAATAGAACATAGGTACCTCAGTTCACACCTCTATTGCTAAATAGAACATAGGTACCTCAGTTCACACCTCTATTACTAAATAGAACATAGGTACCTTAGTTCACACCTCTATTACTAAATAGAACATAGGTACCTCAGTTCACACCTCTATTACTAAATAGAACATAGGTACCTCAGTTCACACCTCTATTACTAAATAGAACATAGGTACCTCAGTTCACACCTCTATTACTAAATAGAACATAGGTACCTCAGTTCACACCTCTATTACTAAATAGAACATAGGTACCTCAGTTCACACCTCTATTACTAAATAGAACATAGGTACACCTCTATTACTAAGTAGAACATAGGTACACCTCTATTACTAAATAGAACATAGGTACACCTCTATTACTAAATAGAACATATGTACACCTCTATTACTAAATAGAACATAGGTACACCTCTATTACTAAATAGAACATAGGTACACCTCTATTACTAAATAGATAGATTAAAGTGATGCAAGAGCAGACTAAATATTTCCCGTTGCGTAAATCATTTGCATATTGAGAAAATGAAGTCACAGGTTTATAGGCACTACCTGGCATGTCCTGCGACAGTTGTGACGGTTACTAATAACTAATGGGCATTGAGTACATTGAATGTGTTAGTTACTAATAACTAATGGGCATTGAGTACCTTGAATGTGTTAGTTACTAATAACTAATGAACATTGAGTACATTGAATGTGTTAGTTACTAATAACTAATGGGCATATAGTATAGTGTATCTGTTGATATAATGGTTATTAAAATCTTGACCGTAACTTGAAATTAAATGAAATTTATATTTCAAATTATTAGAGAATATTATAGATTAATTTCCTTTTAATTATTGTATTTACTATATTTCAATTTGAGATATTAGGAAATATAGTTACACTGTTTGCTAAAATGACTAATACACTAATTTAACTATTTACTTAAGTAAAATAACTAACTAACTCTCACCACAGCTCACTAACTATCACCACAGCTCACTATCTATCACCACAGCTCACTAACTATCACCACAGCTCACTAACTATCACCACAGCTCACTATCTATCACCACAGCTCACTAACTATCACCACAGCTCACTATCTATCACCACAGATCACTAACTATCACCACAGCTCACTAACTATCACCACAGTTCACTATCTATCACCACAGCTCACTAACTATCACCACAGCTCACTAACTATCACCACAGCTCACTAACTATCACCACAGCTCACTAACTATCACCACAGCTCACTAACTCTCACCACAGCTCACTATCTATCACCACAGCTCACTAACTATCACCACAGCTCACTAACTATCACCACAGCTCACTAACTATCACCACAGCTCACTATCTATCACCACAGCTCACTAACTATCACCACAGCTCACTAACTATCACCACAGCTCAATAACTCTCACCACAGCTCACTATCTATCACCACAGCTCACTAACTCTCACCACAGCTCACTATCTATCACCACAGCTCACTATCTATCACCACAGCTCACTAACTATCACCAAAGCTCACTAACTATCACCACAGCTCACTAACTATCTCTACAGCTCACTAACTATCACCATTGTGTCCTAGTGCGTTAATCCCCACCTCATCTCCCCAAATATTCACTAAGTCCTTTAGTTTTTGTATCTTTGGATCATTTTCCAGCCGAATAACTCTCTTTAAAAGTGATAGAATAATAACGATTGTAACATGGCCTGATTCTTCTTAAACTTTGCCATGGTCCTGTCATCAAATCATTTATTATTTCAATTTTACATTGCTACAGTCATGCAATGGATGTTGTTTGAAGTTGTGTTTTTTTTATATTGTCATTTATAGGTGAGAGATCTAGCAATTGGTAGTTATTTTGTAGGCTGTGATGGGTTTTAGTTAAGGCATTTTGTTCACTGTCCCGATAGGTGTCTGTTAAGTAGCAGAGGGACAAAAAGAAGCTACACAGGGACAGCAATGCACCCTAACGGTCATTTGGTACGGCCTGCGCAGTGGAAATAAATTTAGAAAGATATTGCAGAATGAATCTCTCAAATAAATTCGTTGATTTGGTATTGAAATTAAGAGGAAAAAATATGTTTTAGACTTCTAGACATTGTAGAAATGCTAAATGGTAAATTATAAAGTGTAAAATAAGGCTGTATTTAGAATGTAGTAAATGGTATTCTGTAAATAAGGTGGTATTTAGAGTGTAGTAATACTGCAGTATCAGGTCAAGTAGTACCTCTGGTGGGTGGTGGGTATAATACCTTTTTATCACAACTGATACACAGCAAGGATGATTAGGCCATTGGGGCCTGTGATAATTCCTAGGTATAAAATAGGGATTTAGAAACACTAACCCTACCTACCCGACTTCAAATGAACCCTATTATACCTATTCAGGAAAATGGGGGTCAGATGGGAAGTATAAAATGCTGTAAAAACTCCATAACCGATGTAATACCCTTTTAGTAGTTTGGTTTATTTTCGTGTATGGCTATTGAATTTGAGAGCTTTAGAGTTCGGTTCATTTTAAGTTCTTTTGTGTAGAATGTGTCTAAGATGGTGTATATCACTACACTGCAACTACAGTAGTGGTGTTTGGTGTCTAAGATGGTGTATATCACTGCACTGCAACTACAGTAGTGGTGTTTGGTGTCTAAGATGGTGTATATCACTGCACTGCAACTACAGTAGTGGTGTTTGGTGTCTAAGATGGTGTATATCACTGCACTGCAACTACAGTAGTGGTGTTTGGTGTCTAAGATGGTGTATATCACTGCACTGCAACTACAGTAGTGGTGTTTGGTGTCTAAGATGGTGTATATCACTGCACTGCAACTACAATAGTGGTGTTTGGTGTCTAAGATGGTGTATATCACTGCACTGCAACTACAATAGTGGTGTTTGGTGTCTAAGATGGTGTATATCACTGCACTGCAACTACAGTAGTGGTGTTTGGTGTCTAAGATGGTGTATATCACTGCACTGCAACTACAGTAGTGGTGTTTGGTGTCTAAGATGGTGTATATCACTGCACTGCAACTACAGTAGTGGTGTTTGGTGTCTAAGATGGTGTATATCACTGCACTGCAACTACAGTAGTGGTGTTTGGTGTCTAAGATGGTGTATATCACTGCACTGCAACTACAGTAGTGGTGTTTGGTGTCTAAGATGGTGTATATCACTGCACTGCAACTACAGTAGTGGTGTTTGATTTGTTAAGATGGCAAAGATTGTATAAACTGCTTCTAATCTTTTAAATGATTGGAGAAAAATATAGCAAATATATAAGAAAAATAAATTGATTGAAAATACCCCTAGTTATGATATAAACATTTCACTGAAATTATTTTGTTTATATTGAGTTTAGTCTTATCAGATTAGTATGACAATAAATAAGTACTCTGTTTGATACTTAGGTACACAAATAGACCATTGCTTTCATTATTTGAGTATTTCCTTTCCTTTCTACATGCATTAGCTACTTACCGACTACATTAAGATAACTTTATTTGAATAGAGGAAGATAAACTGATCTGGATTTAGATGCCAGGTTTGTATGTATGGTGCACATTCTAGAAACAGGAATGTTAATGTTTTCATTGTAATTATCTATGCTCTTGTTATTTTCCGCATAGTGAAAACAACTTTGGGAAATTTCCTTTATAGTTAATATAATAACTACACCTACGAATTCCACTAACAGTTTCAGATGTAAGATATAATGTATTGGTACAAGACTATTGCTAAATGTGTTTAGTTGTTTTCTGATATAAGTAATGGCAAATAGTATTCAATTGACAAATAACTCCTCAGTACTTTGCATATGTTCTCTCGCAAGACCTGATGGTACTTTTTCCACGTTTAAAAAGGTGGTCCTGTCTTCAAAGAAGTCTCGCCAGAATTTAGTTATCGGGAGGTACTTAGTCTAATCAGGGACTAACTTGGCGGCTTTAGAAGTTAAAACCTAATAAAAAGGACCAAGAAAATATGCCCTGATGAGAACTTGAGTTCATTAGAGCACAAGTTATGAAGAATATCGTGTTTGCGACGTAAAAAATGAAATGGACGGGGATGGGGATGGGGTGTGCAGTGTGGAGAGAGAGAGAGAGATAGGTGATAGGAGTGTATGTTCTATTGATAGGTGATAGGTGTGTATGTTCTATTGATAGGTGATAGGAGTGTATGTTCTATTGATAGGTGATAGGAGTGTATGCTCTATTGATAGGTGATAGGTGCTATACGTATATTATTTCGTATTGTGATAAATTATTAGATATCTTTTTTTTCAAATTAATTGTTACATCAATGCACAGAATTTATCTGTAATTACCTCAAAAATATTTTATATGTGACGATAATTAGGAATGATATTTGTTGATAATTTGTTGTGATTTTTATACAGTACGTAAGAAAATATCGTTATTTAAAATGTTTGAATTATTTCCACTGTTTTCTTTACATTATACAATATCATTATAGTATACATACAATATCATTATAGTATACATACAATATCATTATAGTATACATACAATATCATTATAGTATACATACAATATCATTATAGTCTACATACAATATCATTATAGTCTACATACAATATCATTATAGTATATATACAATATCATTATAGTATATATACAATGTCATTATAGTATATATACAATATCATTATAGTATATATACAATATCATTATAGTATATATACAATATCATTATAGTATACATACAATATCATTATAGTATATATACAATATCATTATAGTATACATACAATATCATTATAGTATACATACAATATCATTATAGTATATATACAATGTCATTATAGTATATATACAATATCATTATAGTATATATACAATATCATTATAGTATACATACAATATCATTATAGTATATATACAATATCATTATAGTATACATACAATATCATTATAGTATATATACAATATCATTATAGTATACATACAATATCATTATAGTATATATACAATATCATTATAGTATATTGCTGCTACGAAATGCTGTGTTCTTTTTATTCTAATTTCTCTAAAATATTAGATTATACTCTGTCATTTTCCTGTAAGAATTTCTCTCTTATTTTGTTGCTATACTTCAGCAAGTATAATGATATTATCTTTATTTTGTCCTAGTAACGTAAAGAAAATAAATACTTTTTAAAGCTCATAACATTTCAAATAGAAAGTCATCCAATTAGTTTTTTATGCATTTTCTATGATAAATTTGGTGAATATGAATTCAATTCAGACAAAACATATGCAATATTATATGCATATAAAATATATTTTAGAATATCTAGCTGTGTATAATTATTTTACTCTTATTATATTCTTGCTCTATGTTCATTAAAAAAAATCTTTTAATAAATATTGTACATGCAAAATTAACGGAATAAATATTTTCATATATGCATTGTACATAAATAATTACAAAATGTTAGGGTAAGTTCCAAATTATCGAACAGTTCCACATTTTCGATAATTTAAAAATTTGCCATTTCAACTAGTTATTTCAATTGGTATCCTTGATACCTGTAATCATAGATACCTAGTAAAATATCTAGTTAAAATGTTGAATAATAATAAAGTTCATTTTGAAATAACCGAAAATGTGAAGCTGATCGGTAACATGGAATTTACCCAAAATATGCTGAAATAAATACAATATAAATACCTAATAGCAAGAAATGAGGTAAGCTGCACTTTAATTATGAATATTTTCTTGTTTGGTATTCAATGTAAAATATCCTTTCTAAGAATACTTTCACATGCATTGATCGAAAGAATTAATAATTGCATTAAAGGCTGCATTAATACCTCAGACACAATAAACATGACTGAGAAGTTTTTGCGTCAATAAGTTAAGGGGCGCAGTGAGCTGCAGTGACTGGAGTGTAATTAGCTAGAAACCATGCGAAACTACTCCCACCTAGCCCTTTTACCTGGGAAAATGTGGGTAAGAGGTACCATTTTACCTGGGATAACGTGGGTAAGAGGTACCCATTTTACCTAGGAAAATGTGGGTAAGAGGTACCCATTTTACCTAGGAAAATGTGGGTAAGAGGTACCCATTTTACCTAGGAAAATGTGGGTAAGAGGTACCCATTTTACCTGGGAAAATATGGGTAAGAGGTACCCATTTTACCTGGGAAAATGTGGGTAAGAGGTACCATTTTACCTGGGAAATGTGGGTAAGAGGTACCCATTTTACCTGGGAAAATGTGGGTAAGAGGTACACATTTTACCTGGGAAAATGTGGGTAAGAGGTTACCCATTTTACCTGGGAAAATGTGGGTAAGAGGTAACCATTTTACCTGGGAAAATGTGGGTAAGAGGTAACCATTTTACCTGGGAAAATATGTATAGGAGGTACCCATTTTACCTGGGAAAATGTGGGTAATAGGTACCCATTTTACCTGGGAAAATGTGGGTAAGAGGTACCCATTTTACCTGGGAATATGTGGGTAAGAGGTAACCCATTTTACCTGGGAAAATGTGGGTAAGAGGTTACCCATTTTACCTGGGAAAATGTGGGTAAGAGGTAACCATTTTACCTGGGAAAATGTGGGTAAGAGGTACCCATTTTACCTGGGAAAATGTGGGTAAGAGGTACCCATTTTACCTGGGAAAATGTGGGTAAGAGGTACCCATTTTACCTGGGAAAATGTGGGTAAGAGGTACCCATTTTACCTGGGAAATGTGGGTAAGAGGTACCCATTTTACCTGGGAAAATATGTATAAGAGGTACCCATTTTACCTGGGAGAATATGTATAGGAGGTACCCATTTTACCTGGGAAAATGTGGGTAATAGGTACCCATTTTACCTGGGAAAATGTGGGTAAGAGGTACCCATTTTACATGGGAAAATGTGCGTAAGAGGTAACCCATTTTACCTGGGAAAATGTGGGTAAGAGGTTACCCATTTTACCTGGGAAAATGTGGGTAAGAGGTTACCCATTTTACCTGGGAAAATGTGGGTAAGAGGTAACCCATTTTACCTGGGAAAATGTGGGTAAGAGGTTACCCATTTTACCTGGGAAAATGTGGGTAAGAGGTAACCCATTTTACCTGGGAAAATGTGGGTAAGAGGTTACCCATTTTACCTGGGAAAATGTGGGTAAGAGGTAACCCATTTTACCTGGGAAAATGTGGGTAAGAGGTAACCCATTTTACCTGGGAAAATATGTGTAAGAGGAACCCATTTTACCTGGGAAAATATGTATAAGAGGTACCCATTTTACCTGGGAAAAAGTGGGTAACATGAATAGTAACACATGATGTTACAATACATTAATGTAAAGCCACATCACATTTTCTCACCATTTATACATTCAAATCGCATGTATTTTCTCTCTGTGTAACATAAAATATTAAATTTCGGTGATAATTCAATATATTTCAATTTTATTAAATTTTAAAAACTCGTGCATAGTTTCCCGACTGGTATATAATATTTTCTAATAAAAGGCATTGTAGTTTGTATAATTTATTAGTTAGTTGCATTTAAGTAGTGCCCCTGAGTAGCAAAGATAGAGTTGTTACACTGACTTATGAAGAATGAAGTAGTATTATTTAGCCATCTTTTTGATATTAACAACTAAAGCTATTCTCAACGGGCAAGGCCAGCTAACGGGGCCCGCCATAGCCGTCAAGAGCGGGCCATAACTTACACTGATCATCTGCCTAAGCGGTTATTAACCGCCAACCAATTAATTTATTTGACGGAAACAACCAGAAAAAAATGAGAGATGCAATCGGCGAGAATTGTAGGGGACTTAGCTGCAGAATAGCGACTATTAGGACACCAAATTGAGTCTTGGGTAGTGGGCCAGTAAGAGTTCATATTCTTCACACTTTGCTGCTTGCTATTGTCACCCTTAGGGCATCTACCGATAGAGACCACAATGACATCATTGGCAACTTTTCTGCTTACAACAGTGACGTAATAAACTGCTTTCACTTCTGAAGAATAAACTTTGAAATAGTCTCGTAGATGCAACACCAAAACCATGTTCAGGTTAATTAATTAGGCAATCGTAATCATTGATGTATTAGTAAGGAGAACTCTTACAGAGATAGTTTATCAGTCATAATATGTTAAATGCAGTCAGTTTCTCAGACTATATAAGGGTTCATACCTTTCTACATGTTGTTAATTAATGAACAAATAATTATAATTAATTAAAAAAATTATATAGAAAATTAATGTTATAGAATTTTTTAATTGGAAACTAGTAAGAATTTCTTAGACTTATGAATTTACTAGTGCAATTAAATAATTTTTCTATTTATTTTCATAACTTTTTAAATTTACCAATGCAAATTAATTAAAAATTAATCATTTGAAATTATTTAACGATATGAAAGCTTAAGTGTTTTGCTCATGTGTTAATTAAATAAGTTTAATGTCCTGAATAGATGCTTGATATGGAATTATTTGGGGATTTATATTCTCAAAGGAAAATAATCACTCCTTTGATGGAGGAATGAAAACGATTCTGAAGCCTTTACTAAATACCATTCATAATATTCAATGCTAAATACCATTCATAATATTCAATGCTAAATACCATTCATAATATTCAATGCTAAATCCATTCATAATATTCAATGCTAAATACCATTAATAATATTCAATGCTAAATACCATTAATATTATTCAAATGCTTAACTTCACAGCAACCTATTGAGCAAAATGATTCGAAATGTAGAAGATTATTTTATGGAACTATATTCCAGCATTCATGTGATTTAATATTTGGTCGAATTAATTTAGTGGTTCAAATTTGAAAATAATAAAAATCAGTAAACAACCAAGTGAACACAGTAAACAACCTAGTGAACACCGTAAACAACCAAGTGAACACAGTAAACAACCTAGTGAACACCGTAAACAACCTAGTGAACACAGTAAACAACTAAGTGAACACAGTAAACAACCAAGTGAACACAGTAAACAACCTAGGGAACCATTAAACAACCTAGTGAACACAGTAAACAACTAAGTGTACACAGTAAACAACCTAGTGAACACAGTAAACAACCTAGTGAACACCGTAAACAACCAAGTGAACACCGTAAATAACCTAGTGAACACAGTAAACATCTAAGTGAACACAGTAAACAACCTAGTGAACACAGTAAACAACCTAGGGAACCAGTAAACAACCTAGTGAACACAGTAAACAACCTAGTGAACACAGTAAACAACTAAGTGAACACAGTAAACAACCAAGTGAACACAGTAAACAACCTAGGGAACCAGTAAACAACCTAGTGAACATAGTAAACAACCAAGTGAACACCATAAACAACCTAGTGAACACAGTAAACAACTAAGTGAACACAGTGAACAACCTAGTGAACACAGTAAACAACCTAGGGAACCAGTAAACAACCTAGTGAACACAGTAAACAACTAAGTGAACACCGTAAACAACCTAGGGAACCAGTAAACAACCTAGTGAACACAGTAAACAACCTAGTGAACACAGTAAACAACTAAGTGAACACAGTAAACAACTAAGTGAACACAGTAAACAACCTAGGGAACCAGTAAACAATCTAGTGAACACAGTAAACAACTTAGTGAACACAATAAACCACCTAGTGAACACAGTAAACAACCAAGTGAACACAGTAAACAACCTAGGGAACCAGTAAACAACCTAGTGAACACAGTAAACAACTTAGTGAACACAGTAACCACCTAGTGAACACAGAAATCATGATACCAAATATTGGCACATTCATTTGGCTTACAAAATCGGATACGGGTAAATCTCAGATAACGGACAGTACATGTAGCTGAAAAAGAGATCGCATATAATCAATGGACGCTTTGCAGACTGAGAATTTACTTCAGTTGGGGACTTAGACTTTGCAAGTTTTCTTTAACCCTAATGAGTTTGACGTGTGTTTTCTAGGCACATTTTTTTTTAAATTACTTTATATTTTTCATGTCATTTCTTTAAATTTACCTGCCTTTCTTGACTTTGTTCCTACATAAATACTAAGTATATTTTATTATAAAATTAAAAAATATTTAAGTATCGGCGTGAATTAGCATAAATCACATAAATTAAGGAATTAATTGTACTTTGGTGACGTATGACAAAGTAGAAATGTGATTGGATCACACTCCAGCCAATCACAGCTCTTTGTTCTCAGTTGCCAATGTCTTACATACCTATGTGTTTATTTTTCCTTATATATGTTCAATATTTTTACTTGAAATTTGGTACACATCAGTTTAGTATATATACTAACAACTTGTAAAAATACAGTACCGTAGGTTTCTAAATAAGACATGTGTTTTTTAACACTTACTCAAACCTTCCCGTTGATTCTGACAATTAAGCTCATTCGGGTTAACAGCATTTCAAAGAAACGCTAATTTTGGTAAACAATCTCAGTTATTTATTACTAAATGAAAATTTTATATTATTTATATATCTTACTTATATAAATGTACGTAATAGTAAGGTAGGTATAACTTTTGAATATATAGTACTATATAGAATAACATAAAAACGGGTAATATTTTTTAACTTCTCTTACACAAATATCTATTTACCTACATGCAAACTAATACACATAGCCTAATTAGTAATCGTTGATTAAACTGAACACAATATAAAAATGAACTATTACATTTACTGATTTTATTTTTGTTGATTGTAAATTGTAATAGGTACCTCTGAATACAACCAATGCTTGACTATAAGTACTTGGTAGACGGATAAAATGTATATTAAGCCATGAAATTTAAAGAGGTCGTTGTAGGAGCTGCATGGTCCTTAAAACGGATCATTGTTGTCCTTTGTAGGGGGTGTCCGTAAAAAGATCGGCCGCTGTACGAGCTTTACCTATACAGTCAACCTAGTAACCACTCAAATTCTCTTTTTCATGGATTATATCATCCTATAGATATGTCATATCACTCTATAGATATGGCATATCACTCTATAGATATGGCATATCACTCTATAGGTATGGCATATCACTCTATAGATATGGCATATCACTCTATAGATATGTCATATCACTCTAAAGATATGGCATATCACTCTATAGATATGGCATATCACTCTATAGAAATGGCATATCACTCTATAGATATGGCATATCACTCTATAGATATGGCATATCACTCTATAGATATGGCATATCACTCTAAAGATATGGCATATCTCTCTATAGAAATGGCATATCACTCTATAGATATGGCATATCACTCTATAGATATGGCATATCACTCTAAAGATATGGCATATCACTCTATAGATATGGCATATCACTCTATAGATATGGCATATCACTCTATAGATATGGCATATCACTCTATAGATATGGCATATCACTCTAAAGATATGGCATATCTCTCTATAGAAATGGCATATCACTCTATAGATATGGCATATCACTCTATAGATATGGCATATCACTCTAAAGATATGGCATATCACTCTATAGATATGGCATATCACTCTATAGATATGGCATATCACTCTATAGATATGCCATATCACTCTATAGATATGGCAAATCACTCTAAAGATATGGCATATCACTCTATAGATATGGCATATCACTCTAAAGATATGGCATATCACTCTATAGATATGGCACATCACTCTATAGATATGCCATATCACTCTAAAGATATGGCATATCACTATATAGATATGGCATATCACTCTATAGATATGGCATATCACTCTATAGATATGGCATATCACTCTATAGATATGGCATATCACTCTAAAGATATGGCATATCACTCTAAAGATATGACATATCACTCTATAGATATGGCATATCACTCTATAGATATGGCATATCACTATATAGATATGGCATATCACTCTAAAGATATGGCATATCTCTCTATAGAAATGGCATATCACTCTATAGATATGGCATATCACTCTATAGATATGGCATATCACTCTATAGATATGGCATATCACTCTAAAGATATGGCATATCACTCTATAGATATGGCTTATCACTCTATAGATATGGCATATCACTCTATAGATATGCCATATCACTCTATAGATATGGCATATCACTCTAAAGATATGGCATATCACTCTATAGATATGGCATATCACTCTATAGATATGGCATATCACTCAATAGATATGTCATATCACTCTATAGAAATGGCATATCACTCTATAGATATGGCATATCACTCTAAAGATATGGCATATCACTCTATAGATATGGCATATCACTCTATAGATATGGCATATCACTCTATAGATATGGCATATCACTCTATAGATATGGCATATCACTCTAAGGATATGGCATATCTCTCTATAGAAATGGCATATCACTCTATAGATATGGCATATCACTCTATAGATATGGCATATCACTCTAAAGATATGGCATATCACTCTATAGATATGGCATATCACTCTATAGATATGGCATATCACTCTATAGATATGCCATATCACTCTATAGATATGGCATATCACTCTAAAGATATGGCATATCACTCTATAGATATGGCATATCACTCTAAAGATATGGCATATCACTCTATAGATATGGCATATCACTCTATACATATGCCATATCACTCTAAAGATATGGCATATCACTATATAGATATGGCATATCACTCTATAGATATGGCATATCACTCTATAGATATGGCATATCACTCTAAAGATATGGCATATCACTCTAAAGATATGGCATATCACTCTATAGATATGGCATATCACTCTATAGATATGGCATATCACTATATAGATATGGCATATCACTCTAAAGATATGGCATATCTCTCTATAGAAATGGCATATCACTCTATAGATATGGCATATCACTCTATAGATATGGCATATCACTCTAAAGATATGGCATATCACTCTATAGATATGGCATATCACTCTATAGATATGGCATATCACTCTATAGATATGGCATATCACTCTATAGATATGGCATATCACTCTATAGATATGGCATATCACTCTAAAGATATGGCATATCACTCTAAAGATATGGCATATCACTCTATAGATATGGCATATCACTCTATAGATATGGCATATCACTATATAGATATGGCATATCACTCTAAAGATATGGCATATCTCTCTATAGAAATGGCATATCACTCTATAGATATGGCATATCACTCTATAGATATGGCATATCACTCTATAGATATGGCATATCACTCTAAAGATATGGCATATCACTCTATAGATATGGCTTATCACTCTATAGATATGGCATATCACTCTATAGATATGCCATATCACTCTATAGATATGGCATATCACTCTAAAGATATGGCATATCACTCTATAGATATGGCATATCACTCTATAGATATGGCATATCACTCTATAGATATGACATATCACTCTATAGAAATGGCATATCACTCTATAGATATGGCATATCACTCTAAAGATATGGCATATCACTCTATAGATATGGCATATCACTCAAAAGATATGGCATATCACTCTATAGATATGGCATATCACTCTATAGATATGGCATATCACTCTAAAGATATGACATATCACTCTATAGAAATGGCATATCACTCTATTGATATGGCATATCACTCTATAGATATGCCATATCACTCTATAGATATGGCATATCACTCTAAATATATGGCATATCACTCTATAGATATGGCATATCACTCTATAGATATGGCATATCACTCTATAGATATGGCATATCACTCTATAGAAATGGCATATCACTCTATAGATATGGCATATCACTCTAAAGATATGGCATATCACTCTATAGATATGGCATATCACTCTAAAGATATGGCATATCACTCTATAGATATGGCATATCACTCTATAGATATGGCATATCACTCTATAGATATGGCATATCACTCTATAGATATGGCATATCACTCTAAAGATATGCCATATCACTCTATAGATATGGCATATCACTCTAAATATATGGCATATCACTCTATAGATATGGCATATCACTCTATAGATATGGCATATCACTCTATAGATATGGCATATCACTCTATAGAAATGGCATATCACTCTATAGATATGGCATATCACTCTAAAGATATGGCATATCACTCTATAGATATGGCATATCACTCTAAAGATATGGTATATCACTCTATAGATATGGCATATCACTCTATAGATATGGCATATCACTCTATAGATATGGCATATCACTCTATAGATATGGCATATCACTCTATAGATATGGCATATCACTCTAAAGATATGGCATATCACTCTATAGATATGCCATATCACTCTATAGATATGGCATATCACTCTAAAGATATGGCATATCACTCTATAGATATGGCATATCACTCTATAGATATGGCATATCACTATATAGATATGGCATATCACTCTAAAGATATGCCATATCTCTCTATAGAAATGGCATATCACTCTATAGATATGCCATATCACTCTATAGATATGGCATATCACTCTAAAGATATGGCATATCACTCTATAGATATGGCATATCACTCTATAGATATGGCATATCACTCTATAGATATGGCATATCACTCTATAGATATGGCATATCACTCTATAGATATGGCATATCGCTACCATCAAATAGCATCGCCAGCGAGGCAATGTTTTCGCTAGCGTTAGATGTTTTGAGCAGGCTTACCAATTAAATTAGGCCTTTAGATCATAATATTTTCTCTGCGAGAAGCATCAAATACACTTCTCATTGATGCAGTAAATGGAACAATTTGAGCCTAAGCGACTGCTGATATCATCGCAAAATACTGCGCTAGACAAACGGAAGGCAATTTTCACCTGATTTATCTTAGCGTGTTTTGAAGTACTTCAAAGCTGTGCAACAGAAAATATCAAAACTGTTGTTTTAATTAATGAAACGTTATTAGTACTACTTTTCTTAAAAAAGAATGAAATATTTCAATTTCTAGTATCAAAATCTAACAGATTTAGTCCCAATAATCCAATGGTCTAATTTTTTCATTGATTTAGAAGATCTGCTAAGTTAGTCTATTTACTATGTCTTTTCTGCTGATGAGATTACACTATTCATGTCAGTGCAAAGTGCATTATGGTCTGCATTCACACTGTCACGCATTTACATCAAATGCATAGCAAGTGCATCTCAAGACTGATACAACAATGTCAAGTTCGGTTGCAATTGCCTAGTGTTGCCATTAACATTTCTGGAGTACCATCCAAGAAATATATTCCTCACTAAAATATTACAAACTAATAATGATTCAATGCAATATTCAGATATTGTCGATATTCTAACAGGAATTTGTGTTTTATTTATTTCACTTATTTCAGAAGTGGAATTTGTTTGATCGCCTGTATGCATTTTTGACGACATGGAATACAACTCAATTCGCGAGTAAATTTCCCAACGGGAGTCCTGAAACGTATTTGCTGAAACGGCAGCTCAAAGATCGGTTTCTTCTTGTCGTTTCACCTAATCAAATAAAAAGAAGGAAAGATGTGTACTTGCTATGGATAGATACACCCTTGCCAATTGTTTGCCAAATTTGCTCAGATGATGAATAAAATATTGGGGCCGAGACGATATTATTGCTAGTTGTGATCTTTTGTCTTATTGAGGAGAGAGTTTTGAGAAGTGAATAATCTAAACAGTGGATATTGCTTTGTAATTCCTTGAAACTTGATTATAAATACTTTGTCAGACTTAAAATTGTTTTATATTTTGAACTAAATATTTACATATATCAATAACCCATATGACATTTTATAAATAATATGTATTATTTTTACTCGATTAAATTTTAAATTGGACGTCAAAATTTTAATATTATTTAAATCTATTTTTTCTCATAGAAATTCATGAATTAATTATCTTATTTTCAATTTAAATTATAGTAAATTATTGTTTTTCAGTTCTTTATTTATTTCAGTTTTTTATTATGAAGTAAAAAACAAAATAATTCTAATAGCTGAATAATGTGAGAATTCGAAATATAATTAGATAGTTTGAAAGTAACATAACTTTTCACAAATAAACTGCATGATGAAACATTTCACTTCACAATTTTGCAATCGAAGAAAAGTTTATTATATATTTTCAGTACAAATCTACATGTAACTAAAATTTAACTAAATTTAACTAACTAATTCATATGACCTAAGATTTACTATCGATATCTATAAAAATCGTAAAGACATTTTATTAAACTTTCTACGAAAATGTATTGGTGCATGCAACTTATTTACTTAAAATTATTATAATATTATACACTATTCACGTAATTTTATTTAATTCCTCTTTTCATCATAAGTTGAACTTAGTATAATAAATTTTTTTCAATTAGGTGTACAATGATCCGTTTTCCAAGGCAGATTTTAATGAAATATTTGGAATTCAAAGGCCCACACAATAGCTATAATAAAGCTACTTTAATTTAGTTCATTGAAGTGCCTCGTGTTTAGCACTAATCACTACGTTAATAGTTAATGCTACAGTACAAACAGCTGCTCCTTGTTCTCTTCACGTAAAAGCTATTTTTCTTCAATACTAATTAATGCAAAGAGAATAATTCCAGTGGGAATGGTGAGCCTCATTCCCAATTCAGACCGGAACAGTGCGGTCTTACCTTCTGGAATTGGTTGCTACAAAGGTATTAACTATTACTAACTTGGTAATTAGTAACTTACTTAGTTATTACATTAGTTACTTACTCAGCTACTTTACTTACTTAGCTCAAAATCATGAAGTAGGCAGTACAACAAACTAGAGGATACAACAAAGTACTGAAGGGATTTATGTTTAGAGTTTCAAAATAATCTTAATTTATATATAATTGTATGGAGGAGTCATTGACACAGTCAGCAAAAACTATAAGAAATAAATGACGATTACTTTGGAACTCTCACCAAAAATATCAGTTATATAGTTTTTTTGTATCCGCTAGTTTGTTGCACTGCACACATCATGACAAGTTAATGATCTGACAGGGATTCGTGGGCAGCACGCACCTGTTACACATATATTAGTATTAGATTTGACAATAAATGAAATGAAGGTAATAAATGAAATGAAGATAATTATAACCAACTATAGCCAATGGTAACTATAGCTAATGGTAAGTATAGCCAATGGTAACTATAGCCAATGGTAACTATAGCCAATGGTAACTATAGCCAATGGTAACTATAGTCAATGTTAACTATAGCCAATGGTTACTATAGCCAGTGGCTATACTATAGCCAATGGTTACTATAGCCAATGGTAACTATAGCCAATGGTAACTATAGCTAATGGTAAGTATAGCCAATGGTAACTATAGCCAATGGTAACTATAGCCAATGTTAACTATAGCCAATGGTTACTATAGCCAGTGGCTATACTATAGCCAATGGTTACTATAGCCAGTGGCTATACTATAGCCAATGGTTACTATAGCCAATGGTAACTATAGCCAATGGTAACTATAGCTAATGGTAAGTATAGCCAATGGTAACTATAGCCAATGGTAACTATAGCCAATGGTAACTATAGTCAATGTTAACTATAGCCAATGGTTACTATAGCCAGTGGCTATACTATAGCCAATGGTTACTATAGCCAGTGGCTATACTATAGCCATTCTTTACAATCACCGCAACATGCCAGCCACACTAAAAATATTAGAAAACTTTTACTACTTTCGCTGAAAAGTTCTATCATCAATATTGAACAATGACAAGAAGCTGGTGGCCCCTATTGATTATATCGCCCTATCATAACTAGAGTGATGCCCTATCATAACTAGAGTGATGCCCTATCATAACTAGAGTGATACCCTATCATAACTAGAGTGATACCCTATCATAACTAGAGTGATGCCCTATCATAACTAGAGTGATACCTTATCATAACTAGAGTGATACCCTATCATAACTACAGTGATACCCTATCATAACTACAGTGATACCCTATCATAACTAGAGTGATACCCTATCATAACTACAGTGATACCCTATCATAACTAGAGTGATACCCTATCATAACTACAGTGATACCCTATCATAACTAGAGTGATACCCTATCATAACTAGAGTGATACCCTATCATAACTAGAGTGATACCCTATCATAACTAGAGTGATACCCTATCATAACTAGAGTGATACCCTATCATAACTACAGTGATACCCTATCATAACTACAGTGATACCCTATCATAACTAGAGTGATACCCTATCATAACTACAGTGATACCCTATCATAACTAGAGTGATACCCTATCATAACTACAGTGATACCATCTTTTGATCGTTGCATTTGTCTTCCCAATAAATTTTTCATTATTTATCTTATTGAATTAAAAAAAACACTTTAAACATTAAATTTTGTATACTGACTGAGGGTGAGTTACGATTTATTGGACAGTTCCACATTTTCGATCGTATAAGAAAAAATCATGGTTTACATAATTATAATTAAGTAATTATAATTTAGTGGGATGTGAAACTGTCGGATAATTTGTAATTCATCCCTAGCGCGTTAATTTGCTAACTGCATTTTGTAGTTTTGAGGCAATGCATCACTGTGCCAGAGTCCTATAGCTCGCATTTAAATAGCAATGTAGTCTTTTAGTGTCATGTTACACTTCATATCAGACGAAACAACAAGATGAGAAATATGTTTTGCAGAGAATTAGATACCCTTCACTCTGCCTCCCCTTGCTCTGCCTCGTGTGCCTCAAAGCCTTCCCATTGAGGCACAGTGTGCGAGTACTCAGGCAAGGTATGGTTAATACGTGGGACCAGGTGTCATTTCGGTAAAATTTATGTTCAGGTGACAATATTTTGGTGAATTCCACAGCGTGTGTGATATTACGTCGCTCTGAGTTATTACTATTTTCTTTTTGGGCACAGACTTCCACCCACTGTAACTAGGACCTAATTTAGTAAAGCCTAAAAACTAACGAAAGGGAGTAGGCTTCACAGAATTTTAAATATCATATAAAGTAATTAAATGAAAATGTTTTTGAGATTCATTAAGTGACATGATTTTTTGTTATTCTTTCCACTATTAATAATTTTGTTTTTAATTCACAGCTGTAACTATTTGCTCTTTTCACCATGTTTTCTTATGAAAATGCATGTAAATGATTACAGAGGGCGGAGACTAACTGCTGCATCATTTTTCACATTTAAAATTTGTTCCAAAATTGTGAGCATTGTGTAAGTTATCTGTGGAAACAATGGGCAATAGAGCGGCCCAGAGACTGAACTTTTGAAGCCCTATTATGTTTCTGATTTGTTCCCAGGTAACTTGACTCTGCGAAACGAATTGACTAGTCGGAATGGTCCTTGAATGTAACATAATGATATACAAGGTTTCCCTAATAAACTCTAATATAGTGTATGCGGCGCTTGTACATTTCCATGTGGAACATTTCTCTTTTTACCTCAAATGCTCAAATTTTGTCTAAGCGAATAAAAAATCACGTCTGTTATAAATATTTCTAGTTTTTAACTCTCTTTTATAAAAATAAATATCTTATATAATTGTGTTCTTAATAGAAAAATATTGTTTATTATAAACAAAAAAAATCTGTTTATACACTTCAGAGAATATATATAATTAATTAAATAACATGTTATAAATATTTAAGATCACTACTCTTATAAGATCCAAACCCCATAGACTGTAAAATATTGTACAGTTGCACGGGGTTCAATTGCCGCTACGGAAATTGAATGCTTCTATTTTGAAATATGTCTGTCTATTATATAGTTTGAATCTTATATACATTTTATTATTATATCATAAACATATACTACACTGTATATAGAAATACATCATGTACTAACAGAAAAAAAAGAGTACATGATGCTAATTAAAAAATTATTTTTTCTAATTATCTATTATTTTCATTTTTTTCAAATTTGTTTTCAAGTACCCAAACCAACTTTAAAATATCAGCAGCCTCTGCAATGAAAATGTTTCTTTTTGAAAATGTGAAATTAGGAAACTGTAGAAATAATAATTGACTTGGTATTGCGATTTGTTCAACGATCTCTCCCAAACAATTTTGACTTTTCACCTGACTTGTGCTTTTCTGATGACGTTTTTTCTTCTTTTTCAAAGGAAGTCATTACTTTAGAGACAGTACCTCTTGTAACACCAAACATTCGAACAGTTTCTGTTACACTAACGCCTGCCATACGAACACCAACAATTTGGCTTTTTTAAAAGTCTCCGAGGTCTAACATTTTTTTAAGGTCATGGCCATTTTTATAAAAAATATCTGTAAAAAACAGCGATTCAAAATACTAAAAATTCATTAAATTGCAGGTCTATAATAGGTTCAAAGATTGTGATGCCAAAATGTTAGGTGTTTGTGCGATAGATAAATGACACACAATCTTCATTTTTAAATTGTTTGATCATGCCTCAGTTTTAATTCACTTATCCCGTAAGTTTCTGCGTCGGAATGACATTATAACTCTGCTATGTACTCACGATCTTGCACTAAAACATCACCGGCCACTGCCCACCAATTTGTCAACTAATGACCACAATATGACCCTTCAGCCAGTCCAAAGGTGGTCACAATGACTAGCAAGTTAGGATGTAAAGACTATGATAGATGGGAAAGATGTTCTAGTAAATAAGACTTTAATATCATAAAGGATGATAAGATTAGTTAGGAATTACTGCAGACATTTCACAAACTTATGAATTTACGGTACAGAATTTGATGAATCATAGATCCTAATTTGCTTTTCTTTGTCAAATAGTTTTATCATGTGGAAGTTGGAATTGTCTTACATCTGTTAATACAGAGATATATGCTTTATAACTATTTTACATCCAGTGTTTGTACATTATCTAAATTGCAATCGGTGTTCTTCTATCCATGTTGTTGGAATAGGGCCAATATTAAGTGGTGCCATATGACGCTGAGACTACGTTACAGACCTCCTATAAAGCTACTATCTTACGATTAACCACTTACAAACAACTTTACTTTCTTATTTCAATTAAATTCATTGTTTTTGTTCATTTGAATAAATTGGAGCAAAAGTTATGAAGCAGATTTCTTATTGTGAAAATTAAATATTTGAAAAAAGCCATGCAAAAAGATAAAATAATATTCACAGAGTATCTCATTTGCAGTAGAAATAAAATATTTGGTAACAGTTTCGTTCACATCGATGACAAAGATTTAAATTTCAAGTTCATACAAATACTCGTGAAACGCAAAGATTTAGAGAAGACCCCCCCCCCCCCCCTAAATCTTCTATGGCCCACCTTAAGGTAACTCTGTCTTCTGCATCTTGCAATAGTCACAGTATGACTTTTCTTTCTGCGATTGCAACCAGTGACTGTGTTTAAAAAGTGATGTCTTCCTAATTACAGGATACCCTAAAAACTCACTTCAAATTAAGAGGTTCACACCTTCAAATTAGAGTAAAAACTTAATTGAACAGCACATTTGATTGGTAGCTTTTTTTCCTCCTCGAACACTCATCAAAATAAATGAAGAGATGAACATTGCACAGGAAACGGCATGAAACATAAGAAATAACAAGGTTAATAACAGAGGTAATTACGAGGCAGTTCCACTCTATTGTCTGTATAACAACCAGTGACATTATTGTGAACATTGCTTTCAATGTTTTAAATTATTTATTACTGGTTACTAAAGCTGCTAACATATCCATTGATTTATTGACCTACCTATGATTTATTAGTTACTTATTAGTTATTCATCAGTTATTTATTTGTTATATATTAAACTAATACCCCTTGCAAATGGTATCAGTTAACCGAATGTAGTTTACATAGCATTGATATACTCAGTGGTATGCCTATGTATTTATAGGTAATATTCTGCTATACTGTGTGACATAGTCTCATCAGAGTACTAGGAAAATTCGGTCTCGGAAAAATGGTATCCAGTAAATTGCTCGAAAACAATTGCTATAAAACAATTGCTCGAAAACAATTGCTATAAAACAATTGCTCGGATGAACAATTGCTCGAATGAACAATTGCTCGAATGATCAATCGTTCAGATAATATAAAAGAGTGATATACAGTTGTTGTTAATTACTAATTAGAAACAAGGACGGTTAGGTACACCTAACCGAAGAGATTCACTTCTTGGTTAACTGACTTACGATAATTTATCGAATGAACAATTGCCCAAATGTTCAAATGCTTAAATAATCCAGTTTCAAATAATCAATTGAGGGAAAATTCAAAAAATCAAGTGGTATAATACAGTTATAATTAATTACTAATTAGAAACCACTCAATCCAGGACGGTTAGGTGCAGGTAATAGAATTAATTCAACTTCACTATTAACTGACTTTTTTTAATTGGAACACTGAGATCAATTTGATCATTTTAAAAATTGATCATTCGATCAGTTGTTCGTTCGAGTAATTGATTTCCGAGCAATTGTTCTTCGAGCAATTGTTTTCGAGCAATTGTTTTCAAACGATTGTTTTCGAGCAATTGTTTTTGAGCAATTGTTCATTCGAGCAATTGTTTTCGAGCAATTGATTTTGAGCAATTGTTCATTCGAGCAATTGTTTTTCCAGCAATTTACCTAGAACCCGGAATATTTGGTCTCAGAAAATTTGGTCTCGGAATTATCAGTCTTGGAACTTTTGGTCTGAGTTATAAATATAATTTATAAGTTAGATATATAATAATGGGGGGGGGGGGGGTTGCTGCACCCCAAACCCCCCTGTCAGGTATTTATTTAAACAACCATGAGGTGTGCAGTAAAACAAACTAGCGGATACAACAAACTTCATAACGGTCATTTATATTGAGAGGCGATTTACAATTCCGAGACCGAAATTTCATGCCACTCCTCATCATACCTACACTATGTAGCATACCCTCAGCATACCTACACTATGTAGCATACCCTCATCATACCTACACTATGTAGCATACCCTCAGCATACCTACACTATGTAGCATACCCTCAGCATACCTACACTATGTAGCATACCCTCATCATACCTACACTATGTAGCATACCCTCAGCATACCTACACTATGTAGCATACCCTCAGCATACCTACACTATGTAGCATACCCTCAGCATACCTACACTATGTAGCATACCCTCAGCATACCTACACTATGTAGCATACCCTCAGCATACCTACACCATGTAGCATACCCTCAGCATACCTACACTATGTAGCATACCCTCAGCATACCTACACTATGTAGCATACCCTCAGCATACCTACACTATGTAGCATACCCTCAGCATACCTACACTATGTAGCATACCCTCAGCATACCTACACTATGTAGCATACCCTCAGCATACCTACACTATGTAGCATACCCTCAGCATACCTACACTATGTAGCATACCCTCAGCATACCTACACTATGTAGCATACCCTCAGCATACCTACACTATGTAGCATACCCTCAGCATACCTACACTATGTAGCATACCCTCAGCATACCTACACCATGTAGCATACCCTCAGCATACCTACACTATGTAGCATACCCTCAGCATACCTACACCATGTAGCATACCCTCAGCATACCTACACTATGTAGCATACCCTCAGCATACCTACACTGTGTAGCATACCCTCAGCATACCTACACTATGTAGCACACCCTCAGCATACCTACACTATGTAGCATACCCTCAGCATACCTACACTATGTAGCATACCCTCAGCATACCTACACTATGTAGCATACCCTCAGCATACCTACACTATGTAGCATATTCTCAGCATACCTACACTATGTAGCATACCCTCAGCATACCTACACTATGTAGCATACCCTCAGCATACCTACACTATGTAGCATACCCTCAGCATACCTACACTATGTAGCACACCCTCAGCATACCTACACTATGTAGCACACCCTCAGCATACCTACACTATGTAGCACACCCTCAGCATACCTACACTATGTAGCATACCCTCAGCATACCTACACTATGTAGCATACCCTCAGCATACCTACACTATGTAGCATACCCTCAGCATACCTACACTATGTAGCATACCCTCAGCATACCTACACTATGTAGCATACCCTCAGCATACCTACACTATGTAGCATACCCTCAGCATACCTACACTATGTAGCATACCCTCAGCATACCTACACTATGTAGCATACCCTCAGCATACCTACACTATGTAGCATACCCTCAGCATACCTACACTATGTAGCATACCCTCAGCATACCTACACTATGTAGCATACCCTCAGCATACCTACACCATGTAGCATACCCTCAGCATACCTACACTATGTAGCATACCCTCAGCATACCTACACCATGTAGCATACCCTCAGCATACCTACACTATGTAGCATACCCTCAGCATACCTACACTGTGTAGCATACCCTCAGCATACCTACACTATGTAGCACACCCTCAGCATACCTACACTATGTAGCATACCCTCAGCATACCTACACTATGTAGCATACCCTCAGCATACCTACACTATGTAGCATACCCTCAGCATACCTACACTATGTAGCATATTCTCAGCATACCTACACTATGTAGCATACCCTCAGCATACCTACACTATGTAGCATACCCTCAGCATACCTACACTATGTAGCATACCCTCAGCATACCTACACTATGTAGCACACCCTCAGCATACCTACACTATGTAGCACACCCTCAGCATACCTACACTATGTAGCACACCCTCAGCATACCTACACTATGTAGCATACCCTCAGCATACCTACACTATGTAGCATACCCTCAGCATACCTACACTATGTAGCATACCCTCAGCATACCTACACTATGTAGCATACCCTCAGCATACCTACACTATGTAGCATACCCTCAGCATACCTACACTATGTAGCATACCCTCAGCATACCTACACTATGTAGCATACCCTCAGCATACCTACACTATGTAGCATACCCTCAGCATACCTACACTATGTAGCATACCCTCAGCATACCTACACTATGTAGCATACCCTCAGCATACCTACACCATGTAGCATACCCTCAGCATACCTACACTATGTAGCATACCCTCAGCATACCTACACCATGTAGCATACCCTCAGCATACCTACACTATGTAGCATACCCTCAGCATACCTACACTATGTAGCATACCCTCAGCATACCTACACTATGTAGCATACCCTCAGCATACCTACACTATGTAGCATACCCTCAGCATACCTACACTATGTAGCATACCCTCAGCATACCTACACTATGTAGCATACCCTCAGCATACCTACACTATGTAGCATACCCTCAGCATACCTACACTATGTAGCACACCCTCAGCATACCTACACTATGTAGCATACCCTCAGCATACCTACACCATGTAGCATACCCTCAGCATACCTCACCACATACCTAACAACATACCCATGTGGTTACTCTAATCATTGTTTCTCATTTGGTATTCATCATCGCATTCTCAGTTGCCAACTAGTCAATTATTCCTCCTAATTCCTACCTTGCGACTCTGATATTCTGTGCAGTGAGAATTAGCGCCATTTACCCTCTTTATTAGAACAATTGTGAACAAACAAAACGTGCATGTGTGCAAGTGTACGTGCATGTGTGCAAGTGTACGTGCATGTGTGCAAGTGTACGTGCATGTGTGCAAGTGTACGTGCATGTGTGCAAGTGATATAGAGACATAGATTGCCAGTTAAATTAAGTCGTAAGAAATAGCCACTATACGGTGGTAGAAATTCGTAGATTAAACCTGAGAATTTCGATTAGCCCCTAATCTAACATTTAAATATCCTACTTACTGTTTCACATAACTTACCAATCTGCCTCATTCTCTTGAGGCAGCACATCTTACCAATCTGCCTCATTCTCTTGAGGCAGTACATCTTACCAATCTGCCTCATTCTCTTGAGGCAGTACATCTTACCAATCTGCCTCATTCTCTTGAGACAGCACATCTTACCAATCTGCCTCATTCTCTTGAGACAGCACATCTTACCAATCTGCCTCATTCTCTTGAGGCAGCACATCTTACCAATCTGCCTCCTCACCCCAATAATTGGTAGCCTCAGTGTCAATTAGTGGATAATGACTCCATATGTTGTATCTCATGGCTACAATAGTGCCAACTCAGCAAACTATGATGCTTACAGTCTTATAATTATACACTATTACGCAATACACTACTCCATGTCTTGGCTAATTACAGTACATTGTCTTGTATCTCTTTCTAGTTGTGTATCGCAATATACTGATTCCATTACTCGCTATTGATTGATTTATTGGCAGCATCGAATTGAATAATTTTCCTACTAATTTTTTTTATTTATTTTTTGCCTTTGTTAACGAAGATAATTAAGTATCATCCATTTTGTTTTAATTATATCACTGACAGAGCTTTAACTTATAACTAATAAGTTATTGTGACTAATAAGTTATAGTAACTAATAAGTTATAGTAACTAATAAGTTATAGTGACTAATAAGTTATAGTAACTAATAAGTTATAGTGACTAATAAGTTATAGTAACTAATAAGTTATAGTGACTAATAAGTTATAGTAACTAATAAGTTATAGTGACTAATAAGTTATAGTAACTAATAAGTTATAGTGACTAATAAGTTATAGTAACTAATAAGTTATAGTAACTAATAAGTTATAGTAACTAATAAGTTATAAGTGACTAATAAGTTATAGTAACTAATAAGTTATAGTAACTAATAAGTTATAGTAACTAATAAGTTATAGTGACTAATAAGTTATAGTAACTAATAAGTTATAGTAACTAATAAGTTATAGTAACTAATAAGTTATAAGTAACTAATAAGTTATAGTAACTAATAAGTTATAGTAACTAATAAGTTATAGTAACTAATAAGTTATAGTAACTAATAAGTTATAGTAACTAATAAGTTATAGTAACTACTAAGGTATAACAACAAATTAATTATAAATAACCTCAAACCTGTACCAGTAGAATTTTTTATACTCCAGTTTAGTTTGAATATAATTTATAAATGCAATGGCCAATCTCTTCATTGTTACTCTTTTTAATATATTAGTCTTTTTGTTCATTGTAATTACTCCACATTGTTTATTTGTTCTGTTTCTCTTTCCTATACTACTTCACAACTAAATTAAACATGTCTCTCTCATTTTTATTTGCAATACAGTCATAACATCTAATAACTAATTAATATATGAATAATAAAATGGTACACTTTTTATCCTCTGTATCACATGTTGTTTCTAATTCCCATTTCACATTAATGCTACACATACATACATTCCTGTGTTCTGAAACTTCCGAGGCTGCCAAATTTATGCCAAGAATTCTGACAATTTTGACGTGACGGGGTCTCCAGTAGCATATAATTAGCATTATTCTTGGTAAGAAAGGAGTATCCAGTGCTTCTGGCACAGTGAATACAAAGAAAAAGTAATTACCAGAATATATCTGGGAATGAAAGAACAGGATGGGGGACCCACCGGAGGAAATATCTGGTCGGTGGAACTGATTGAGACGTCACCTTTGTCGTACAGGTGGAGAAAATAATATAACGTCTCTTTTTTTATGTTTAGTTTAATAATGCAAATTATTACTCAGTGCAATATTAGTGGAGAAATTTCTGACCCGCAAATTGGATATTTGATATAAAAACATTGAATATTCATTTTAAAAACTTCAAAATTCATTTAAAAACCTTTTTAAAAACTTTGGAAAGTATAAATTGAAAACAATTGACTTTCAATTTTATTCTCTTTCATTCGATGGGGAACTTTGATACTGTATAGAAATAACTTTGAATGCTCTCTATGAATCAATAAGAAAAACATATCTAAATAATATAAGGTTCTTGAAAAAAATTTACCTAAGATTTTATATTAACTGTTTGTGTTGTTCTTTTTATTTTATAATCTTCTATTTATTCAACTCGTGTGAATTCTGTTCATTGCCTCTTCATGTATTTCTACACATTAATAATTAAGAGAAGATTCAAATATTCAATAACCAACTCCACTACAACTTTATTTCTCTAACTATCTCAATAGTTCATATTTCAGTAATTTCATAACACTCATCTTCAGAATTTATCTAAGGTCTTCCCATTCCATACCTAAATTTAAACAGAAAACTTTTCTGCTTCCGAGAATTGTTCGTAATCTTGAGACCTGATTGGAATATTAATTTATCTTCTTTATTACTCAATCACAAATGTTCCAATTTTGGCTGTTCACAGATGAAGAAAAAATGACCAAACTTTTGGAGCAGGGTGTCAGGGATCATAATTTCAATGAATTCTGGCAATTTAGACGGAGGAAAAGTCAGTGAGTTTTTCGGACGAAGTCTGTCGAGGATACTTAATTAGTCACACGACACACAAATCCTGCCGTGACTACCTTCTTGTCAATTCAATAAGGACTACCTAGTCATCTGCCTACATTTGAGACTTAGATCTAGCAGCTTGAAGGATGGACGGTAGGATGTACAGATTGTCAATCCACATTAAAATTCAAGAGTTGTTATGAAAGTTATTGAAAAATATGTAATTGTATATTATTGAACAGTTGATTTGATAAATTATTAGAGAAATTGAGAGATAATCATACACCTACGGAATGCATTATATGTTAATATATCGTATCTAGTTAAAATTTCAATTAATGTTTACTGTTCATGTAAGATTCGAAAATCTTGAAGTGAATTGTGGTATTCTTTGTCCATCTGGCACCCAAAGTGCCATTTTTAATATACTTGTATCCATAAATTGGCCTTCGACAATATTCGCATTCTTTTTGGGGCAAAATTGTACCTTCCTGAGGAAAGATTCTTCATCTTTTCTTCCCTCTGATCACGATTAGAAACACGGATCGTGTTATTAGTGAAGATTTAGTCTTTGTCTTTAGAGTCAGATCTGAATGCTGCTCAAAAGAGTAAGGCCTGTCGTCTAGATGATGATATTGAAACATTTAAGCCTATTCACACTGTCCCTAATTCTCTGATCTTTTATTCTTCAAAATATTTACTAAATTAGTTAATAAATTCACTCTAACTGACAAATAACTTACCTTAACATTTAAATATCCCCAATAACCTTTATATTCCATTCATTTGTATCTCTTAAATATTGCCTACTGCTCCACGTTTATCCCCCGAAGGATAAAATCCTCTACTGGAGCGGATGTTCGTCAGTTATTCTCCATGTTCAGGCCAAAGAAAGCCACTGTGTAGACTCGTGACGCGATGCTCACGTTCTGAACCTCTCATATCTTGTTTGCTGAGGATTGAATTAACTAAAATACACTCGTTGAGGACTGTATGAGTGCGTGCCGTATCCTTCGCACCAATGAAATCCACGCCAAAAAAACTGGTGTCGGACTTAACTCCGTAATGAATGGGTGGGCGATGCTTCTGCTGCAATAACTGAATGTGATATCGAGAGGAGTTATTTGAACAGTCATCACAGAGAGGACTCTTCAAATAACTGCAATGGACTTCAACACGCTTCTCAATGCACTTTTAACAATAGCAAATTGTTATTACATCAAAATGAATGGCTTTTTTATGCAACAACTATATTGAAATATGAGTCAACTAAGCAATGAGTGTATGAATTGTTTAATTATTAATGGGTCAACTATTAGAGTGATTTCGTTTTCTACTAAATTTTTAATGATGATAATTGACTGTCCATTAATACTGAATCAACTTCAGTTGTTGAATAAATAAAATGTTTTTATTTTAAATCCGATATGCAATACAGTCTGTTTAGTTACAAACACTTTAATGCTATAAATGTTACTGGAGCATCTTTTCAATGGAAATCATTGAGCAAATAGTATGAAGGAATGAAATGGTGTATGTACATGAAGGTCAAGTGTTCGATTCTAGAGGTTGTTCACTTCATGAATGTAGAAATTTTTTATGTCTCAATAGATGTTGCGATAGTCTCTGTTGTTCTCGAGAAAAGCCAAGAGTCGGTTGGTTGGTATAAATATTGCAGATCTGGATCGTGTTGAATTGATTCACTCGTCCACAGATTCACCAATGTCAGCTATCAGGACCCATCAATAATAAACAACTCACGACCGAAGACTGGAGTCTGGGGTGATATTTATCCCTTACCAACTTACCATTCCCGCAACCTTTCACTTTTCTTGTGATGCATATGGAATGATTATCTCTCATATTTTTTGTCACTTATATTTTATACATATAATTTATCCAATTATACAATATTAAGTTTTACGAATAGTTCTTAATGAAGATGTTATTATATAACTTTTTACGGTGTATTTAGTTAGTTGTTCGTGTGTAGTTTGTATCAGAGCGAGGCAGTAGATAGCCAGTATTGGAAATCATTTATTGAGTACTGTAGGACATGGCATCAGCTTAACTCTATCGGAAAAGCATTCCTAGGACATTGTAACTAAGATAGCACTGCGATATAGCACAATGCTTAAACCATTAGCATAGTATCATTTTGGTATTATCCTCAGCAAATAACTAGAGTATAAGAGATTTTAACTAATGCAACTTGATTTGTTTTTAATGAAAAAATATACGAAGTCTTCATTATTAAATGCACAAGTATTTTAATCGAATACAAGTGTTAATTATATTGCAGTGGTACAGTCAAAGAAATGTGTACCCGTCTAGATTTTTTCCCAGGTAACTTATTTCACGTTTCCTAAAAAACTTTACTAATTGTGATTCTGTAGATATTTTATAATTGGTCTTTGTACCAATTAGTTAAATTTGAAAAAAAAAAACTGAAAATTAGGGAACTGCGATTTGAGAAATTAACATCATTCGGAGACTCTTTTCTCTGATAGTATTTAACAGTTCCTCTCGTCAATACTAATTAACAGTTAAAGTATTTCTATGTACTTTTCATTGATAATAACTATAGCTTCCCTTAATTTCTTTTCCATTCACTAACCAGGTTACTAGGTAGACACAGTGCTAGAAAAAGAAAGCCCTTTATTATCACAGTATGAGAGAGCATTAGCTTGCTAGGTGTTATTCAGTGGTCTTTTCCCCGTATCATATTGATGCTCTCTTCCCATTAGATGATTGTTACTCACCATATCTATGGCTCTAGCTTTCCACCTGTAACTTCAATCTATCCAATATTTACGGGTAGGAAGAACAAAAATGAATACCAGGCATTTGGTATTTTTTCTCATATAAAATTTATGTCTATGGACAGCAGGAAAATAAGAAATGATTCAAAACAGAAAGAGAAATACAGTTTTTATAGATAAAGGGAATACATTAGAGTAATAAGAAATTGACTTGTATATTCACTTTTTTTTCACGGCATATCCATGTAAAATTTATAATTATGTACTTATGATATAAGGAAAAGACCTGCTGCTAGTTAAATATTGGAGTATAATTACAATTGCTTATTATTATTGGAAGAAGAAAATTGCCTCAAAATATGAGCATTAAAATTCATTCACAGCAGCAGAGAGAACAGTGACCATATGAAAAAATGTATGTACTTCGTTTCTCCTTTTACAATGAACAGTTATCTTCTCTATGAATGAAGTTTAATGCTCATATTTAATGTAACCTAATAACATTTTCAGCCTGTATTTAATCGCAACTGGTAATTGCACTTTACCCTATAGTTACAATTCTAAGCAGTTTCACTTCTTTTGTAAATCCAAATCATTCTTTTGACAATAGGAAGGAAGTAGAAAATAGCATGATATTATTCAATAATTATCTAGAGTTGTGACCTGCTTTTCTGTTTTTTTTTTATGACAGTTCGTATATTTCTATAACATTAGAAAATTGAATAGTGTTATTCTTTGTACTTTACATCAGAGTTGATCTAAATTTATTCATAGAGATTCACATGCATGTTCCTAAGGAGTTCATCTCCAAACTGTTTCTAGTTAGTTAACCCACTCTCCCTTCAAACTGATTGACGGTACTTCACTTTTCACCGATAATTCCTAGTCAATTTCTCAATGTTTTGACTGATAATTACCTACTTATGCATTATAGACAAAGAACTAATCCGCCAATCGATAAACCTCCTGTTAAAATTAAAATCATGATTTAGCATTTTTCAAATTTGAATATTTTGTAGCGAAATGAAGAGTAATTACCTGGAATGAAGTTTGAAATGGTGTTATCGCAGTACTTATTACCATCCTAACTATCCCAATGAGTGATCCATTTAGCTAATCATTTCTAGATACTATCTAACCCTTTAAGGACCACCCATACTTAGTCTTCAGAAACCCGACTCCAACTCTCCAAATCCGGTGAGTAACCATAAATGCAGAAACGAGTTACAGCTACTCGTACCTTTCTTCTCAGATTCTCACTCAGTCGTACACTTACACGTGAGTGTACTCGCTAAGGCATGTGGATACCATCGATAGTAGACAATTAGATCACATTGTTCTTTCACCAGGTCTGTATAGTTCCATTAATTCTCAGAACATCATATTTAAGAAGGTAGACGATTGAGAGGTATAACCAGTGGCCAGTCTGGCCCCTATTCACTTGTGTCATAGGGTGGTTACATCAGTCTGTGGACTAGCTAGGGCAGTGCTAGGTGTAGGATCAACTAGCACTAGAAGGGTTTGTGTCCGTATTAGAATAATTAAGCTTGACTAATCCCTAAAGACTTTGCAACTGGCTCCGAGACACAGAAATACCTCAGGCTTTTCTACCGAGCTTTATATGCTAACCTTATGCATTATCTCCCTATGATGAAATTATCTAACCTTGTGTTTTAAAGCATACACCATACATTATATAGACTATATCTTCTCGTAACTATTCATGCACGTATAACTTTTAAAATGTAAAGGACTGAGCATTGAATTTTGTTAAATTATGAGTTGTTACCCGTAAGAATGTGGTTTAAAATAATATCAACTGCCATTAAAATATTCTAGTGACATGCGTTATTTTTTCTGATGTAAGTAAATGATTAGATTATAGTAAATTCTATGTTCACATTGTTCTATTTTGTTAAATTAAATTAGTTCATGTTGAATGGTATATTCTGGCGTTGGATAAAATTAGGTTATAGAACAATGTATGAATATACATATTGCCGCACTTACCAGTAAGGTAATAATATAATTGGATGTCTCTTAAACCACCAAACTGGTCTTATTTGAAGTTTCCTTGCAGAGATAATTAAAATTTATTACATTTAGTAAAATGCCTCTCTTCGTCTTTACATCAATAAATAGAAATTAAATTTCTATTTTATCTAAAATTATGTGTAAGTGTTTAAGTATTTAATACGCACCAGTGACTTCAGAAAAGAGTCCTGATAATTATGCTCCTCCTTCTCTCTCCTATTTAGCTCCTCTCTCCTCTACTCTTCCTTTCACTCTCTCCTTCCTTCTCCATGCTCCACTCCTCTCTCCATCTCTCCAGTCACTCCCTTTGATACTGTCCTCTCCATTCATTAGCTGGCATGTCCCACCTGCCTGCAATATTAAGTAGTTACCAAGGTGGGAAAGATGCCCTGATGTACCAGCTACCATGTACCCCATCTCTACCATGTACCCATCTCTACCATGTGCCCATCTCTACCATGTACCCATCTGTACCATGTACCCATCTCTACCATGTACCCATCTGTACCATGTACCCATCTGTACCATGTACCCATCTCTACCATGTACCCATCTGTACCATGTACCCATCTCTACCATGTGCCCATCTCTACCATGTACCCATTTGTACCATGTACCCATCTCTACTATGTACCCATCTGTACCATGTACCAAACTCTACCATGTGCCCATCTCTACCATGTACCCATTTGTACCATGTACCCATCTCTACTATGTACCCATCTGTACCATGTACCAAACTCTACCATGTACCCATCTCTACGATGTACCCATCACTACCATGTAACCATCTCTACCATGTGCCCATCTCTACCATGTACCATCTCTACCATGTACCATCTCTACCATGTATCCATCACTACCATGTAACCATCTCTACCATGTACCATCTCTACCATGTACCATCTCTACCATGTACCTTCTCTACCATGTACCATCTCTACCATGTACCATCTCTACCATGTACCATCTCTACCATGTACCATCTCTACCATGTACCTTCTCTACCATGTACCATCTCTACCATGTACCATCTCTACCATGTACCATCTCTACCATGTACCATCTCTACCATGTACCATCTCTACCATGTACCATCTCTACCATGTACCATCTCTACCATGTACCATCTCTACCATGTACCATCTCTACCATGTACCATCTCTACCATGTACCATCTCTACCATGTACCATCTCTACCATGTACCATCTCTACCATGTACCATCTCTACCATGTACCATCTCTACCATGTACCATCTCTACCATGTACCATCTCTACCATGTACCTTCTCTACCATGTACCATCTCTACCATGTACCATCTCTACCATGTACCATCTCTACCATGTACCATCTCTACCATGTACCATCTCTACCATTTACCATCTCTACCATGTACCATCTCTACCATGTACCATCTCTACCATGTACCTTCTCTACCATGTACCATCTCTACCATGTACCCATCTGTACCATGTACCCATCTCTACCATGTACCATCTCTACCATGTACCATCTCTACCATGTACCTTCTCTACCATGTACCATCTCTACCATGTACCATCTCTACCATGTACCATCTCTACCATGTACCATCTCTACCATGTACCATCTCTACCATGTACCATCTCTACCATGTACCATCTCTACCATGTACCATCTCTACCATGTACCTTCTCTACCATGTACCATCTCTACCATGTACCATCTCTACCATGTACCATCTCTACCATGTACCATCTCTACCATGTACCATCTCTACCATGTACCATCTCTACCATGTACCATCTCTACCATGTACCATCTCTACCATGTACCTTCTCTACCATGTACCATCTCTACCATGTACCATCTCTACCATGTACCATCTCTACCATGTACCATCTCTACCATGTACCATCTCTACCATGTACCTTCTCTACCATGTACCATCTCTACCATGTATCCATCTCTACCATGTACCATCTCTACCATGTACCATCTCTACCATGTACCATCTCTACCATGTACCTTCTCTACCATGTACCATCTCTACCATGTACCCATCTCTACCATGTACCATCTCTACCATGTACCATCTCTACCATGTACCATCTCTACCATGTACCATCTCTACCATGTACCATCTCTACCATGTACCCATCTCTTTAGCCCCATAATGCACTTCCCTTGCAGCTTACCAGACATTTTATCCAATAGAGAGATGCTATAGAGATGCTTTAGAGATGCTATAGAGATGCTTTAGAGATGCTTTAGAGATGCTTTACTGGAATATACATAATATATATATGTTATTATGGAAATTAGACTGCCAACCTTCTACTTCAATTATTCAGTCTATTTTCATGTTATTAAAGTGCAAGGAAATACTCTAAATGTTGATAAGTAATCGGTATATTAATGACTACCACCAACAGTTATATAACTGTATTTCAAAATTGAAATAATGTTATCAAATATGACTTTTAAATAGTGTAATAATTAAACTGTATCAAAATAATTCAAGCGTATCTAATATTTTTATTAGTCACATAATAATATCCTATACAAATACAATTTCTAGTTTGATATCCTTGGTCCGTAACTTCCTATAAATTATTCTGTTTCGGTTTTCAGTTAGGCACTTTATTAGCGATAGAAGGAGCTACTTAGAGACGACTGGAATATCTATAGCCTGTGGTGCAGCCATAGCCTGTGGTGCAGCTATAGCCTGTGGTGCAGCCATAGCCTGTGGTGCAGCTGTAGCCTGTGGTGCAGCCATAGCCTGTGGTGCAGCCATAGCCTGTGGTGCAGCTATAGCCTGTGGTGCAGCTATAGATAGCCTGTGGTGCAGCCATAGCCTGTGGTGCAGCTATAGCTTGTGGTGCAGCTATAGATAGCCTGTGGTGCAGCTATAGCCTGTGGTGCAGCCATAGCCTGTGGTGCAGCTATAGCCTGTGGTGCAGCCATAGCCTGTGGTGCAGCCATAGCCTGTGGTGCAGCTGTAGCCTGTGGTGCAGCCATAGCCTGTGGTGCAGCCATAGCCTGTGGTGCAGCTATAGCCTGTGGTGCAGCTATAGCCTGTGGTGCAGCCATAGCCTGTGGTGCAGCTGTAGCCTGTGGTGCAGCTATAGCCTGTGGTGCAGCTATAGCCTGTGGTGCAGCCATAGCCTGTGGTGCAGCCATAGCCTGTGGTGCAGCTATAGCTTGTGGTGCAGCTATAGATAGCCTGTGGTGCAGCTATAGCCTGTGGTGCAGCCATAGCCTGTGGTGCAGCTATAGCCTGTGGTGCAGCCATAGCCTGTGGTGCAGCCATAGCCTGTGGTGCAGCTGTAGCCTGTGGTGCAGCCATAGCCTGTGGTGCAGCCATAGCCTGTGGTGCAGCTATAGCCTGTGGTGCAGCTATAGCCTGTGGTGCAGCCATAGCCTGTGGTGCAGCTATAGCCTGTGGTGCAGCTATAGCCTGTGGTGCAGCCATAGCCTGTGGTGCAGCCATAGCCTGTGGTGCAGCCATAGCCTGTGGTGCAGCCATAGCTTGTGGTACAGCTATAGCCTGTGGTGCAGCTATAGCCTGTGGTGCAGCCATAGCCTGTGGTGCAGCCATAGCCTGTGGTGCAGTCATAGCCTGTGGTGCAGGTTTAGCCTGTGGTGCAGTCATAGCCTGTGGTGCAGGTTTAGCCTGTGGTGCAGCTATATAGCCTGTGGTGCAGCCATAGCCTGTGGTGCAGCTATAGCTCGTGGTGCAGCCATAGCCTGTGGTGCAGTCATAGCCTGTGGTGCAGGTTTAGCCTGTGGTGCAGCTATATAGCCTGTGGTGCAGCCATAGCCTGTGGTGCAGCTATATAGCCTGTGGTGCAGCTATAGCCTGTGGTGCAGCTATAGCCTGTGGTGCAGCTATAGCCTGTGGTGCAGCTTTACCTTGTGGTGCAGCTATACCTTGTGGTGCAGCTATAGCTTGTGGTGCAGCTTTACCTTGTGGTGCAGCTATAGCCTGTGGTGCAGCTATAGCCTGTGGTGCAGCTATAGCCTGTGGTGCAGCTTCCTTAAAATATACCCTATTACTTCAGCTAGAGTTATCAGTTATTTTTTAAATCAGATAAACTAGTTAACCTATCAATGTTAACCTATTGTGTGTTTAAAATATTCATCTGCAGCATCGGTAATTATTTAGTCGTTGGTATTACCTGTGATCAGCGTAACTGATTTACGTCACTAGTCGTGCTTTGTAACGTAACGCAAGGTAGAAAACACGACACGCAAACCGACACCAACGCCATCTACGTGCGATGATTTTAATCAACTCGTAATGGATCTAATGTTATTTACAGCCAATGAATATTTCAGTGAATTAGCTTTGAAATGCGATAGTAGGTATTTAACTCAGAGGAGTGTCCGACGACAAGCCATTGCATGTCATTGACTTCATTATTTACCTGCATTATAGATAAATGAATGAATGAATGGCAGTGTCAAATGTCAATTGATATTAGGTAACTATGTATTCATACATTATTTATTATTATGTGTATTCTATCTCCTAATAAATGTATTATTAAAGGGTTTTTCAGATAGAATTTGTTATGTTGATATATAGTAATTAAATATTAATATTTATTTCATTCTTAGTAAATTAGATATAGTATTAAAAACACATAAATAATAAATTTGAGATATTAAATAATTTAATTCATTACATTAATCAGTTGATTGTACTTTATTATTATTTAAATTTTTGTGTCACTTTTTAGTCTCATTTCTCACTGTAATTTAAACACAGATTTCTTCCAAGTATGTTTTTTATTGTTGTAGTACACAGAAGTACACAGATAATGAACAGTCCACACAGAGGATGTATTTCCTGTGTATTGAGTCTATTGATGTATGTGTGTATTGTGTACAATCAATTTAAATTCAATTTACCAACAAATAATTGTATATAAAGAAGTTATACATCGAATAGATTCTATTGAAACTTCCGGGAATATTTAGTTACATTCTATTTATTTGGTAAGTTAAAATTATTTATTTATAATTGGAGATTCTGCATCACATTATATTTATTTATAATATATTAAAATAGTTAATTGAGTTATGTTTCAGTGTAAATAGCATTAGCGGTAATTAGTAAGTATTGCACTAGTCAAACTAGTTATTAAGTTAAATATGCAAATCAAACCTCAATGCCAGGGTTAAACCGCTAGTTATTATTGCCACAAACCACTACAGCTGCACATAGGCTTTGACCAACCATTACTGCGGTGTGGGAATAATATCAGACATAGTAAATGTTTCTCTGTGTATTGGCAAGGTGTAACATAGAAAATACAAAGAGTTTATTACTTAAAATAATAATTAGGAAGATATTTACATTTCATACCGCTCTGTCAATAAAATCAATTATCTTGTTTTTGTTTAAAAAAATTTAATTTTATAAAATGCATTTATTAATTCTCTTTTTTTCAGGCACGCTTCAAATGCTTTCATAATAAAATAGATCAAGATAAAATGAATGGTTCTCCTAATCTAGCGGTGAAAGTTTCAGTGAAACCATATAATTAATTTCTAAATTATCTCTCTTACAATAAATTTGATAGGAGCTCATTAACCAAATATGAGAACCATTTTCGATCTTATTCTTCTAATTATATCTTCACTATTATCTATAAGCCGTTATAATGGGCAATGAAGCATCCCCAACTGATTGTTTTATGACCGACTAATACCAAAACCGAATTCCAGGGCCAATCCTAACGGAATGTGTCAAATTCCAACTAACCAGCCACGAATTCCACAAATCCAGATTTTCAGGAAAAGATAACCGTAAGTGAGTATATCATTATTGTTATATTATCCGCATATTTCAAGTTAACCAATGTCATAAATTGTAAGTAATGTTGTATCCTGTATATTGAATGGGCAGGCATTGCCTGTGGCTAGTTATAGTCATTAGGAATTTGCAGTTATGCCTATTATAGTCTAATAGATATATAGTTTGGAGTGTAGTTGTCTTATAGTCTATATATAGTTAGAAATGTAGTTTGAAATGTATTTATATGTAGTTAGGAATAAGATATCTTTTTAAAATGTAACCTTCCTCTACATCAATCTTAGTGTACCATATTTGGTTTATAACTATATTTGGTTAGTTTAAAAACTGTCAGATACAAATCTTTGAAGCTGTGATATTTAATAAGATTACTACACACTACTACTTAACTATCAAACTATAATTATCCTATTTATGTAGAGTAGTTATGGTGGAGTCTTCGAAGATAGGAAGCAACTCAGTCTTCCATACACCCACCATCTTTGGTACTTGTAATTAAATTACAATTATAGGTTAGAGATAATTTGAATTCAATATATGAAATATAAGGGGTATAAGACAATATACCGTACGGTCTCATATTATCGAGCATTAAATTTACTTTATCTATTTCAAGTTAGCCAGGAAATATCCTTTGTTATGTTTACTCATTAACACCATTAATATAAATTTATTAATTTTAATGCATGCATAAATAAAAATAAATAAAATATTCTATAAGAAATACTTATTACAACTCTGAATTATATAAAGACATTCATTTAAATGTCATAATTAGATATAAAGGAGTTCTCTTCTCTCCATCTAGGACTAATATTTCTCACAATAAACTATAGGAACAGGATTTGCGCCACAAAAACTGGCAACATTCCAAATAGAGGCTTTGCTTGGAAAAAAATGACGGTACCGTAAATGCTACTTATTGTGACTTTATTATCGCACTGACGTAACTAATCATCTCAGTTAATAAACTGTCAGGTAAAAGATAGTAAGCATATAGATAATATTCTCCACAAGCCTGTACGGTAGCGTGGCCGAGCGGTCTAAGGCGCTGGTTTAAGGCACCAGTCCTTTCGGGGGCGTGGGTTCGAATCCCACCGCTGCCAATCATTTTTTTAGAAAGTTAGTTTATAAATAGTATTAGTTTCCTGATATGAATTCGAGTAACTTTTACCCTAACTTCTTTTTATTAAAGATACAGAAACTATTTAATTAAATTTTGAAACTAATGTATTAATAAATATCTAATTCTACAATTACCATATTATTTACTTATACCTTATCTAAATAAATAAATAAATGAATTGCTGAATAAATCAGAGGCTAATACGACTGTTTAATTGTTTCACAAGACCATTAATAATAATATTTAAGGCCCATGCTCCACGCGGTGGGTTGCCAATTAGCTAATTATGAGGCTATTTATTTTTGTTATCTGTAGTGGCTGTCTCTCACAACTCATCTCATCTATAGCTCTGCAGTCGCTACAAACTAGTATTGAATGATGTCATAGAGTGGGATATTGGCTTGAATTTGAATGTTCTTAATGTTTTCGTGTAGAAAATATGAATTCAATATTGTATTATATATTTATAGTTTTGGAAAAAAAATTAGAAATATCAATTATTCAACACTTTATATTTTTATCTTAATTTTTCATAAAAAAAATTTGAAAAAGATTTAATAGTATAAAAAATATATCTTAAAGTTAAATATAGCTAATTTTAACTTTATTCCGGTACTCTAATCATAATTAATTAATATAATCTTTATCACTATATATTTAATTGCCTTATATCTCCAATGATAACTTACAACAGTTTATAGTATTCCAAATTATTTCATTCCTTCTATCATTTCCATTGAAACTTAAA
This sequence comes from Caprella mutica, assembly GCA_947561585.1. Taxonomy (NCBI): domain Eukaryota; kingdom Metazoa; phylum Arthropoda; class Malacostraca; order Amphipoda; family Caprellidae; genus Caprella; species Caprella mutica. Next base: position 24,681 of record CANNZV010000081.1, on the reverse strand, counting down.
ATTAATAATTGTCTTTATTGAGCATTGCCTTCTATATCTCCCATGCCTGATCAACTTAATTATTATCTCTTTATTTGCACCCATAACTGTGCATGTATACAAATTTCGTATTATTATTATAATGCTTTGGAATATAATTTAGTTTCTAGGCCACGTAATTTATATGGCATTTTTCATCAAAATATTTGATATAATGTCAAGTATAATAACAGTTGTACAACCCCATATGTCCCATATAGATGTGGTAATAGTGTCTTCTGAACACTCACCAGGCAACAGGGGGTTAAAAGTATCAAATCGTAGAACAATAGCCTCATTTCTCTACAAATGATAACCATTATCAAAGGGCCTCTACGACAACAAAATTGGAAAATATTATTTTATATCAGCTTTCTGCAGCTTTTAGGGAAAGTTATTCTGTTATTTAAAAATTAACATCTTAGGGATATAAATAAAAATTAATTTAATTTAGTAGGGAGTTAAACGGCTGCTTGGAATCAATATCACTAAAAATTAATGCAAGGGACTCGAAGAAGCAATCGGAAAGGAAAGTGGATTTATGAACAAAATCTCCTACAACCAGTCTATAACAATGCTCATGGATGCAGAAAAGCTCCTTCGTAAGATATAATATTTATTTATCCAACCTTAATTAGATTTCAGTAAAATTTATACCTATTCTTCAAAACAATAATGTAATTGTTTTCCCATATCATTGCATTATAATATTTTGGTGACTGTTTCACTACACCGGTAGAGAGAAAAGGGTCCAACTCCACAGTTATTAATCATTGGCAGAGGGGATGAATTGGGGATTAAGAGATGAGGGTCAATTTAATCTTCACATTCATGGGTTAAATACAATGATCATTAGGGTTGTAGTTTGGCAATGGTTGTCACAACCAGGGGAGAAGATAATTAACTGCTTGTGATTAATGTACTCTTGATGTACAGGGTGTTGTTGCAAAGCTTGTACTCAACTTTTACATTTACGGTATGTTGCTGAAAATTAGTGGAGAATATTTGTATACTCTAGTATTTTATCAGTTATTATTTCTCTACTATTTTATCAGTTATTATTTCTCTACTATTTTACCAGTTATTATTTCTCTACTATTTTACCAGTTATTATTTCTCTACTATTTTACCAGTTATTATTTCTCTACTATTTTACCAGTTATTATTTCTCTACTATTTTACCAGTTATTATTTCTCTATTATTTTACCAGTTATTATTTCTCTATTATTTTACCAGTTATTATTTCTCTATTATTTTATCAGTTATTATTTCTCTACTATTTTACCAGTTATTATTTCTCTATTATTTTACCAGTTATTATTTCTCTGTTATTTTATCAGTTATTATTTATTTTTTTTATATTGCTATAAAATTTACTCTATGAAATTACAGATTTAAATACCAAAATAAATCTACTCAAACATATAATTATTATATTATTTTCAAAATAAATTGATCTAATGTTATTATTTCCAAACTTTTATAACTGTGGAATCAGCTGACATGTTTCGATATTCTAACGTGTCTTGACATTTGTAACACGTGTTTCGTTACTTTGAACATGTTTCAACATTTTGAATGTTTTTCTACATTTTGAAATTGTTTCGATAGTTTTTAAGTATTTAAACACGTTTGAATTACTTTACATGGTTTCACGTGACTTTGCTCCTCTAGATTTCAATCAGTTTTTTATTGATCACTGTATATGTACTAGAAAAATGTTATCCGGGTAAAACAAAGCAATAAATACTAATAGAATTTCCTTGGTCGAGGGAGAAATTATTTAAAGAAATCTTTATAAAAAGTATTTTTACAAGATAGGCATACAAAAAGTGCAATTTCTTTCTTTATTTCTAACTATCGATGTTCTGTTTACCATTCCCTGTGGTAACCTTTTCATTTGAAGTAACTGCATAATTAAGATGCAGTCAACAGTCCTCTCCATTCCACCTCCTTTTAGCCTTTCTCCAAGTCCATTGGTTTCTTTCTGCAGCATATATCAGCATCAGTCAATTATGTCACTCTATCGAAATTAAGAGGCTGTCTCTTACCAATCCTCTCTATATTGTCTTTCTGGCTGCCTCAGATGTACCGGCAACAACAAATATTCCTCCCTCTATCAACAAATAGATAAATAAAATTAGAAGTATCGTAATGAATTATTTCAGTGCTAATGATAAATAAATTCACTGGCTTTTTTTATATTAATCTTTTAAAATAGTTGTTTCAGTGACTGAAATTATTTACGCATTATTCGAATGAATGGCTTAGGAATTGTATTTATGGGCTTATATTGCATTAATTGCTTTATTGAAAGCTCTAGAGCGTTAAGTAGACTTTATGTTGCTGCAGATAGTATAGATATCTCACTAATTAGTGACAAATGGTGTCTGCTTCTTCACATGTTACAAAATTTAACTTGAATGTTTTTCCCAGGAATACAATCCAGATGAATAAACATATGCAATACTAATTTGCTAAATAATATGATAATATCAAAACTTTAGTTGAAACTAGTTCTAATATGTATAGTTCTTATTTATGTGCTAAATCTTTTGTAGATTTTTTTTATTAAGATATTTATTAACTTTAATAAAGCAAATGAATGGAAACGAAAAGCTTTTCGTTGCTTTTTCGTAATGTATAAGTTTGCAAATTCTTCATAATTTGTCAATTATCTTTGATGATAATCACTTTCGCAAGTTGCAGAAGGTTATGTTTTGGGCGTCATTTATTTATTTATCATCTTGTTATTCGCAAAACTTTAAAAAAATATTAAACCAAATTGTCTGAAATTTGGTGATGTTATTTATAACTCAAGGTTTATCGAATTTCCAATTTTATTTATAAGTGGCAGCGAAGTATGCACTCTACGAGTTCCTGTCATCTAGTTACCAATACAAAATAATAAATTAGTTCTTTAAGAGTGGATTGGTCATTGGCAGATATTCAAATAATCACCAATATTAACCAAATCAATATTCACCAAATTGCCATTCACCAGATCACCACCATTCACCAAATTACCATTCACCAGATCACCACCATTCACCAGATTGCCATTCACCAGATCACCACCATTCACCAGATTACCATTCACCAGATCACCACCATTCACCAAATTACCATTCACCAGATTACCACCATTCACCAAATTACCATTCACCAGATTACCATTCACCAGATCACCACCATTCACCAAATTACCATTCACCAGATTACCATTCACCAGATCACCACCATTCACCAGATTGCCATTCACCAGATCACCACCATTCACCAGATTACCATTCACCAGATCACCACCATTCACCAAATTACCATTCACCAGATCACCACCATTCACCAGATTGCCATTCACCAGATCACCACCATTCACCAGATTACCATTCACCAGATCACCACCATTCACCAAATTACCATTCACCAGATTACCATTCACCAGATCACCACCATTCACCAGATTGCCATTCACCAGATCACCACCATTCACCAGATTACCATTCACCAGATCACCACCATTCACCAAATTGCCATTCACCAGATCACCACCATTCACCAAATTACCATTCACCAGATTACCATTCACCAGATCACCACCATTCACCAAATTACCATTCACCAGATCACCACCATTCACCAGATTACCATTCACCAGATCACCACCATTCACCAAATTACCATTCACCAGATCACCACCATTCACCAGATTACCATTCACCAGATCACCACCATTCACCAAATTACCATTCACCAGATTACCATTCACCAGATCACCACCATTCACCAAATTACCATTCACCAGATCACCACCATTCACCAGATTACCATTCACCAGATCACCACCATTCACCAAATTACCATTCACCAGATCACCACCATTCACCAGATCACCATTCACCAGATCACCACCATTCACCAGATTACCATTCACCAGATCACCACCATTCACCAAATTACCATTCACCAGATCACCATCATTCACCAAATAATCAGTCACCAAATCACCACCATTCACCAAATCACCACCATTCACCAAATCACCAACATTCACCAAATCACCACCATTCACCAAATTTTCACCATTCACCAAATTATCACCATTCACCAAATTATCACCATTCACCAAATTTTCACCATTCACCAAATTATCACCATTCACCAAATTATCACCATTCACCAATCACCACCACTCACCACGTTTCATGCCTGCAAAGTTGTTTACTCCAAATCACTTCATTTTAATCATTTCGTCAGTATTTCAGTTAGTTTATTATTTATATGTTTCTTATATTCTGTCTGTAAGCATTATATATAATTCAATGTGAGAAACATCTTGCAACTTTGTTTTTTTATTTTAGAATATAGTGTTATGCTGTAAAATGTACTCAATATTTGTTAAGAAAAAATGTGTTTGCTTTTGTTCTACTAATTATGCATTGAATTCTCTTTATTATAATAATCAATCATGATTATGTTTAAATAATCAGCTTATTCAAAGAAATAGGGCATAGGTCTAAATATGGCATTGTATGTCACTAGGCCTAAATATTGTATGTCAGTAGGCCTAAGAAATGCAAATGAGACTAATCATCATTGAGTCGCAGGTTAATTATTGTCTCTATGGACACAGACATTGTTTGTGCCAAACACAAATAATTGAATTAATTAGTTTAGGGATGAAAACAGCCTAGTCTCTAATCATAATGATGTTGTTTTCGTGCTCCGATGAATCATTAAGAAATTATTATGAAACGAAATTAGAGGCCTGCTGACGCGTACACAAAACACAATATTATCCGCAGTGGAAACATATTCCGCATTAGACTAATTACGAGTATTGTCCCAAAGCTTGTGTAGGTAAATATCTATTATCGACCACATTATGCTATCAGTAGTCACGGTAGCTTTTACTCGCACATTAGATGCCCTGCAAATTAACATTGAGATGAATCATATTCGTCGATTTTTTTTTCAAATCAGATTTTTTGTTATTGATAAAAAGAAAGTTTTTATGATTATTATTATATTTAGTTTGCTAATTATTCCGTTTTCTCTGATTATCAATGATCGCAGTACAGTACCAATATAGAGGCAAATATATGGCTTCTGCTTATATTTTTATATACCACATAATGTTTACGCATCTAAAATTAGTATATAGGATAGTATGGAATACTAGGCTTATTACTTTTAATCTAGAAATTTGAAACAGATAATAATTAAATAAGTTGTATTTAACCCAATTGAGTGAATGTTACATATGTATGCATAACTAATTGTTTTAAAGTATTAATTGAATCAGTGCTGTTCCATGCAATAATGTAAGTTGTTCCTCTGGTCGGTAGCCAGGCAATAAATCTTATCTGTTGGGGTCAGAGTATTCTCTTAGCCACTAACGCAGCACTTTAGCAACATCAAGTACTTTTTGCAGTTATTAATTTCAACCTAATCGAGTGGAGGCAAGTGTAATTTCAACCATTAGGCAACTGCTTCTAATCACTACCATCCTGTTGTAAATCAGTTTAATTCACTTAATGTGCCCATCCTTTTTCAATTAGTCTTCTAGTATTAATACCCGGCTAATCATTTTCCCATATTAAACGCGGGAAAAAAGGAACAATTATTATCCCTATATCGAAAAGCGATAATTCATCTTTATTGTCATCATTGAAGCTGCAGATACTTTTAAAAGATTTATTGGACTTTAATGTGTATTATAAATCAACATTCCTTCATATTGGGCAGTTTGAAATTCTTTGGAAAATATTAGTGTGCTGGTGTTTTTATATTAAATGATTATTACTATAGTGAGGAAATTTAGTGAAAAACAGATAATAAAGTCTCTTGCTGGATAAACTTTAGCTCAATGAGTTAAAAAGGGAATTTTATGTACGGAAAGAAATTAATTTTGAGGAGTTGTAATGAAAAGATTTTTGATATTATTGATTAGGAAGTCAATGCCTCATTCACTAGCACCACCCTGTACTTTCTTGCACATTTACTTGGGTACAAACACTCATTACTACCAATGAACTTTCGAAACTGGGGACTATAACACTCATCCCATTTCGGATATAAACGACTGTCCCGAGGCTCAAATTGTCTAATGAAAATCACTTTATAGAGAAGATGTGCCCTCTTTCTTATGTAATAATTTGAAGTCCTTTATGCGACAATTCTGCCTGAGAGCAGCTCCTCATCACCATATTCTAGTTCGTAAAATACTCTCCGTGTCAAATAAGTTTGCATGAAGCCTCCAACAACCGGACACCTTGCATTACTCGGCCAATGTTCCGAAACGCATTCCACGGAATGGCAATGGCCGAAATCATGCCCAAGCTCTATCCAATATGTTTGTAGCTTTCAAATACGCCTCTTGCCATTATACTTAATATATAAAGCTTCAACGATGCCGATATTCGAAGACTCAGTAGATCATATAATATCGATGAAGAACTTTTTCTATCGGTAAAGTTGTGGCAATTTGTTGTTATGAAGGAGACCTCCGCCTGTAGCCAAATTGTGAACGAAAACCATTATGAAATGGAGGCAATGTTCAGGGAATATCAGAAGTCATTATGAAGTGGAGGCAATGTTCAGGGAATATCAGAAGTCATTATGAAATGGAGGCAATGTTCAGGGAATATCAGAAGTCATTATGAAATGGAGGCAATGTTCAGGGAATATCAGAAGTCATTATGAAGTGGAGGCAATGTTCAGGGAATATCAGAAGTCATTATGAAATGGAGGCAATGTTCAGGGAATATCAGAAGTCATTATGAAATGGAGGCAATGTTCAGGGAATATCTGAAGTCATTATGATGGAGGCAATGTTCAGGGAATATCAGAAGTCATTATGAAATGGAGGCAATGTTCAGGGAATATCAGAAGTCATTATGATGGAGGCAATGTTCAGGGAATATCAGAAGTCATTATGAAATGGACGCAATGTTCAGGGAATATCAGAAGTCATTATGAAATGGACGCAATGTTCAGGGAATATCAGAAGTCATTATGAAATGGACGCAATGTTCAGGGAATATCAGAAGTCATTATGAAATGGAGGCAATGTTCAGGGAATATCAGAAGTCATCATGAAATGGAGGCAATGTTCAGGGAATATCAGAAGTCATCATGAAATGGAGGCAATGTTCAGGGAATATCAGAAGTCATGAAATGGAGGCAATGTTCAGGGAATATCAGAAGTCATTATGAAATGGAGGTAATGTTCAGGGAATATCAGAAGTCATTATGAAATGGACGCAATGTTCAGGGAATATCAGAAGTCATTATGAAATGGACGCAATGTTCAGGGAATATCAGAAGTCATTATGAAATGGACGCAATGTTCAGGGAATATCAGAAGTCATTATGAAATGGACGCAATGTTCAGGGAATATCAGAAGTCATTATGAAATGGAGGCAATGTTCAGGGAATATCAGAAGTCATTATGAAATGGAGGCAATGTTCAGGGAATATCAGAAGTCATCATGAAATGGAGGCAATGTTCAGGGAATATCAGAAGTCATTATGAAATGGAGGCAATGTTCAGGGAATATCAGAAGTCATTATGAAATGGAGGCAATGTTCAGGGAATATCAGAAGTCATCATGAAATGGAGGCAATGTTCAGGGAATATCAGAAGTCATCATGAAATGGAGGCAATGTTCAGGGAATATCAGAAGTCATTATGAAAGGGAGGCAATGTTCAGGGAATATCAGAAGTCATTATGAAAGGGAGGCAATGTTCAGGGAATATCAGAAGTCATTATGAAATGGAGGCAATGTTCAGGGAATATCAGAAGTCATTATGAAAGGGAGGCAATGTTCAGGGAATATCAGAAGTCATTATGAAATGGAGGCAATGTTCAGGGAATATCAGAAGTCATCATGAAATGGAGGCAATGTTCAGGGAATATCAGAAGTCATCATGAAATGGAGGCAATGTTCAGGGAATATCAGAAGTCATTATGAAAGGGAGGCAATGTTCAGGGAATATCAGAAGTCATTATGAAAGGGAGGCAATGTTCAGGGAATATCAGAAGTCATTATGAAATGGAGGCAATGTTCAGGGAATATCAGAAGTCATTATGAAAGGGAGGCAATGTTCAGGGAATATCAGAAGTCATTATGAAATGGAGGCAATGTTCAGGGAATATCAGAAGTCATTATGAAATGGAGGCAATGTTCAGGGAATATCAGAAGTCATTATGAAATGGACGCAATGTTCAGGGAATATCAGAAGTTAATACTGAAAAGTTAAATAATGATTAATTGTCATAAAATTTAAACAAATATCATTATTACAAGGTTATAACAATAGTCATGGAATATTTATAGCTCTTTATTTCAAATGATATCGACAATATTTAAAGTTACATAAAACATTAATTACTAATGGCTGCAAATTTTGATTTATCATTACGAATAATTTGATTGTAATAATTATTCTGATAATGATTAATGCACTTTAACTTTAATTTATTGTATCTATATTATTATTAATCTTAACTGTGCCCCAAAGTTATAAGGTATTATAATCAAGTAATACTATACCCAGTATTGTAACCAACACACTGATCTACTGAGACACAAGTTATATCGAGGGGACTGTACTTACCTGAACTGACTTTCGAGAGGGATTTGGCCCATTGTTAGTTTCACTGAGTGGGATAGAGCCACTCCAAATAGTTCAACTAGATGGGGATGAGGGTGTTTTCCTTAGTCCGATTGGCTTGTAGTATAATTGAAAACATGTAAAAATATATGTAGCGTTAAATAAGTCAGTGTAATCAATATATTTGCAATAGTTATATTAAATTAAAATTAGGATAAATATTTCTTTATTGGATGGATTTTTTAAATTTACTAATTTATTTTTCCATCTATAAGAATAGAGGTAAATTAAATTATTTTTGCGGATGCCATTTCTTTTTATTTACCATGGAAGAGCAAGAGGCCAGAGAGGCTTATTCCTTTGACAATATAGATTTATTTACTTTAAAAACTCTACTTAAATTGTTGAAAAAACGGGACTTTCATTGTCTGTGACGTATGTATGTAATATGAAAGAAAATAATGCAATATGTTTTTCTATTTATTTTAATATCATTTGTTAGTAGGTAGAAATATGGAGTCCGGGTAAAACACATGCGCTGTTGCGTCGCATTTTGCGTCATACCAAAAATATCTAATATTCCTGTAACTGATGCTGCTAGAGTGTCGCAAAATGTGACGCAACAGCGATTTTTCTTCATCCAGGTTGCATAGGCCTCTGGCTCATCTGGTCAAAATTGATATAAAACTAAAAAGAACAAAACATGTTATAAAATATTTATTGATGTTCACACGATAGATGCATGCGGACAATGACAGTCACGGAGTTTCAGTAACTCAAGTCAATTAGTTTATAAATTATGCATCAATATTTTCCACCTTATTGGGCTACATAAATCCTTTCGTTTTTCCAGGCTTAAATTATTTTTATTTCATTAACTCAATCAAATAAAAATAATAAAATTAGTAAATAATTTAACTCAAGTTAAGCTTCATTTCCATACCTACAATCACAAATGTTTTTTTTTATTCAAATCCAGAAAAATGAAATGATTGTATAGAGTTTATTTATCAATATAAGAAATGATCGCATCTAAACCCAGTATTTGTTTGTTTTAAATTGCCCGACTAGCCGCCAGTGCTGAATATATTACCACAATAACTCTAGTTTTCGCATGAATAACCGTAATAGAGAGACTTGCCAATAGCTGCTTATCTTCTCCCTAACATTATCAGTCGATTGCCTTCTTTTTGGACAATTTATTTCATTTCTATTTCCTCTTTGAGTTGTCAGTGGCTGAAAAGTTATGAGATTCTCCGCAGATTTTATCTATCGTGCGGTAGGGTGGATTCTTCGGCCTCTCTTCATTGCTTGCTCTGCAGTAAATACCTTCGCATTTATTACATTTAACTTATTACTCTCCTGTTACTGTTAAAGAAGAGAATTAATTCAATTATGTTAAATATTAAATAATAAAATGATAGTCTTTGGTTGATTAATTTGTAATTAATATATTCATATATTTTCCAATTGACACTTAGTGTTAGTTTAATTTCCATTAAAAGAAGATATTAATCTTATATCAATGGATATAATATATCTCCTTAACCATCAATAGAGTATTACATAACTAACATTGCTTGAGATAATATACTTCCTAGGCGACTGCTAGTACCGAGGCTCTGTTTTTTTAGGTCCGATAGTACCCCTTCCCGTCAAACATGTGTTCCTCTGTCGTTAAATCATCTTCTGTCGGACAGACAGACAGACGTGAAATAATTATTATGGTAATTAAGTCTCCGTGCCAGCAGTTTTCGCCATTTTGATCTGCCGATGTTTCCGTTTTATGCGATTTTGCTATTTTTAGTTTTTCTCGATGTTTGCCATTTGGTTGTTTGAGAATTCTTTTAATTTCCCCACAAAGATCTTTTATGCTATTTGTGAGTCTGCGAGGTGATTGTCTTTTGTTTCTTTAATTCAATTTGAAGGCAAAAATCCATTCTAAATATAACATATTGTAAAAAAAACTTAGTTTGCAATTTATTATTCTTAGTGAATACTTTTCCATTGAAATGAATAATATATTTTGTATATAAATAATCATTTTTCTCTTATGTATTTTTATATTTTAAGTAAAAATCAGATGATATAATATCTAATATTTAAAAGAGATGTTAATTGAGTTGCATTAAGTTACTTGTTTACTCTTTAGAATGAAAATCTCGATAAAAATGCAGCTAATGAAGCTGCACCAAATTATCACATCCAATGGAGAAAACTTAACCAACCCAGCAAATGCATTGAAACTCTTAAGAGCAAATATAAGAGCACTAATCTAAAACAAAGAGTGGAAAAGAAAGAGTCAAACAAGAGTTAACTCTTTACTTAGAATGTTTACAAAGCTTTCTGTACTCTTTTAAATAAGTACTTGCAGTAAATTTAACGATAACACACAGTTACAGGAATTAAAATAGCTGAAATGGGGTGATGTTACAGTTGTTAGACACATATATAATGTCGACCAACACAATAGTTTGAAAGGTGAACTTTATATTCAAAATATATATATAGATAAATAAATAACATCTTAAGATTATGATACCTTGTAACTATTGATTACATGACCATGTAAGTTTAAATTGTTATATTATTGGAATTTTCACACCGATTGATGATTTAATTTCTTGATATGATTCCTTCATACTAGATATTTCTAGATGAATTTTTTTAACAAGATATAATTTTATTTTAAAACATCATACATTAATATCCTATTCATTATTTTTTTAAATGGTCAGGAAAATGTAGTAGTGGTCAAATATATTAGGAAAAAGAGCAGATAACAAATTTTCTGTTGATCTCTTTTGAAATTGAAGTATTTTTTTATATGTGTATCGTAGTAGTAAAAATATTATATCATAGTAAAAATGATTCATTTAGAAATATAAAGTATGAAATTAAATCATCAATCGGTGTGTAAAATTCGAAAATACAACGATTTAAAGTTACATGGTAATGTAATTAATAATTCCTTATTACCCAAACAATAGATAGCATTTTGAAGCAATGTTTATTTCTTGGAATAAAGCTCCTCTCACACGAAGTAAGGTCTAAATCTATCATTCTGAACTGCCTACAAAGTTGCTTCAGAAACACCGAGCCACTCTCCCCAAGACAAACTGCTAGTGTTTCTAGCTACGAAAATAAACATTTTTCTACTTACATCATTCATGAGATTTCTCCTTGACTGCCACTCGCACAGAGCAGATTGTTCTCTAATAGAGAGGTTTAGTGTTTTTTAACAATGAGTAGCATTGTCGCTATTCTACCGAGCGACTCCGAACTCATGTCGGCGTGAAGTGCTAGTCGCCCTATCGCTTCATCTAAAGCGAGGCGAAGCTATGACGCGAACATGAATCAACCATCGGGTAATTAGACTTAAAACTGACGCGTTTTAATCTATATCTCAATTAAGATCTTGTGTGTAGTTTCAGCAGCTAAAGTAAATCAAAGGGGTACAATCCTAATTGAATCTATCGAAGAAGAACCTAAGAATTAGATATTTAAATTGGTCGTTTAACCGCTAAATCAATACACCGCTACCATTTTCTGGTAGGTTAATGTAACCATATGGTTAGTTTTCACAGCAAAACTCAGTTTTGTTTACCAGGAGTGAAAATGCCTGATTATAAAGCTAATTTGCATGTGACTCAAAGCGTGAAAACGCACCAAACTCATGGAGAACATGTTCCCGCGTCTGTTGGATCGGGTGATGGTGATGTGTTTAGTTCAAACTACTGAGCAAATAGAGATTCCTTTGCTAACCTTCTCAGTGTTTGCCAAACTGTCAGCAATAGCAGTGAACATTAGCAATTCAAAGAAATATCAGAAATGAGTCGGTAGGTAGCCCTTTCTCTGCTGCTGGCACACCATTGGTCTCTTTTAGTGGTGTATAATGACGTCACGCACGCTTTGTCTGCTGCTGGCACACCATTGGTCTATTTCAGTGTTGTATCATGACGTCATGCACGCTTTGCCTGCTGCTGGCACACCATTGGTCTATTTCAGTGTTGTATCATGACGTCACGCACGCTTTGTCTGCTGCTGGCACACCATTGGTCTATTTCAGTGGTGTATCATGACATCATGCACGCTTTGTCTGCTGCTGGCCCACCATTGATCTATTTCAGTGGTGTATTATGACGTCATGCACGCTTTGTCTGTTGCTGGCTCACCATAGGTCTGTTTCAGTGGTGTATCATGACGTCACGCACGCTTTGTCTGCTGCTGGCCCACAATTGGTCTATTTCAGTGTTGTATCATGACGTCATGCACGCTTTGCCTGCTGCTGGCACACCATTGGTCTATTTCAGTGGTGTATCATGACGTCACGCACGCTTTGTCTGCTGCTGGCACACCATTGGTCTATTTCAATGGTGTATCATGACGTCATGCACGCTTTGTCTGCTGCTGGCACACTATTGGTCTATTTCAGTGGTGTATCATGACGTCATGCACGCTTTGTCTGCTGCTGGCACACCATTGGTCTATTTCAGTGGTGTATTATGACGTCATGCACGCTTTGTCTGTTGCTGGCTCACCATTGGTCTGTTTCAGTGGTGTATCATGACGTCACGCACGCTTTGTCTGCTGCTGGCACACCATTGGTCTATTTCAGTGTTGTATCATGACGTCATGCACGCTTTGTCTGCTGCTGGCCCACCATTGGTCTATTTCAGTGGTGTATCATGACGTCATGCACGCTTTGTCTGCTGCTGGCACACCATTGATCTATTTCAGTGGTGTATCATGACGTCATGCACGCTTTGTCTGTTGCTGGCTCACCATAGGTCTGTTTCAGTGGTGTATCATGACGTCACGCACGCTTTGTCTGCTGCTGGCCCACAATTGGTCTATTTCAGTGTTGTATCATGACGTCATGCACGCTTTGCCTGCTGCTGGCACACCATTGGTCTATTTCAGTGGTGTATCATGACGTCACGCACGCTTTGTCTGCTGCTGGCACACCATTGGTCTATTTCAATGGTGTATCATGACGTCATGCACGCTTTGTCTGCTGCTGGCACACTATTGGTCTATTTCAGTGGTGTATCATGACGTCATGCACGCTTTGTCTGCTGCTGGCACACCATTGGTCTATTTCAGTGGTGTATCATGACGTCATGCACGCATTGTCTGCTGCTGGCACACCATTGGTCTGTTTCAGTGGTGTATCATGACGTCATGCACGCTTTGTCTGCTGCTGGCACACCATTGGTCTATTTCAGTGGTGTATCATGACGTCATGCACGCTTTGTCTGCTGCTGGCACACCATTGGTCTGTTTCAGTGGTGTATCATGACGTCATGCACGCTTTGTCTGCTGCTGGCACACCATTGGTCTATTTCAGTGGTGTATCATGACGTCATGCACGCTTTGTCTGCTGCTGGCCCACCATTGGTCTATTTCAGTGGTGTATCATGACGTCACGCACGCTTTGTCCGCTGCTGGCTTATAACTGGCGTTTAATTGAAACTAAAATAATTAACCATTATTTAAGGTTAATAGTTTCTCACCTAATATTTCGGTTCGATAACCAAACAATCATGTGCAAACATGAGGGAAAGTCCTATCTTCTATGGTAGCTATTATAAATGAGACCTTATATTTTCCATATAGATATAATTTTTGCTGTGCTATATATGGTACACCGGGCAGTGACTGTTTATTCTTTTTCTAATAGCATCTCATTTTAATTCTCATTTCGCTTATGTTACGATTATATAATTGCTTTAATGACAACATATTCAAACAAATTAAAAGAGAGCAACTACTGTTATTATACTACTTGAAGAAGCATAATTAATTTTTAAAACTATTGCATAATGGATTTGTAATTATCATTAAGATACAGATTAGTACTAATTTGTAGTGTAATATCAAATAATAATACTCATGCATAATAGAATCTGCTTTCACGATTTCTCTTCAAAAACCAATTACCAGATGTACATGGAAAGGTTACTATTAAAAAGTATAACAAATTACGAGCATTAAAATATATTGATTGTAGAAAAAGATATATGATTGAAATAACGAGTTGAAATGGTAAATTATATTATTTTTTTCTAATAAGACTGTTCACTCTTGCAACAATGAATAGATTTTAATGTTCATATTCTAATAATTTGTTTAATAAAAGAAACTATTCAATTTTTATCCGATATATAATTCGCATTTGGTAATTGCCACTTTACCCTAATATTTAATTATAGAAAGGGAGAAAAGTCTCCGAGAAAGTACACATAGTGTGTAAAATTGTTATTTTATCGTGCAGTCCCAGAACAATGAAGTCAGGGAATTATTTCGCTATTATAATCATTATTTCCCTGCACAAAGGCGTGAATTGCAACTCACATTATTAGCTATATAGAATCTATTTAATTGGATTACGCTTTCTAATTATTTGGTTGTCAACCCACTATTTTCGTGATATCGTTATGAAAAAGTGAGCAATGATTTCCATTCTTAGTTATTTCATTATTTAGATTTTATTACATAATTTTTAAACTTTATTATTATTAATATATTATCATAATTTTATAATTATAAAGATTTTTTGGTTTGACTCTTAACAAGTGAAGTGAAGTTGTAGTATTTAATATCTATTCTGTAACTTCAAGTTTTAATAACGTCTGCTTCGGAACCAAAGGCAATATCGCTATTTTAACAAGATATTAATTACTATGAACTAGAAGAATTCATGAACGAAGTTATATACTTACTACCAGTAAGTGACAATGCTCATGGATGCAGAAAAGCTACTCCGTGACTGCAGTCACTATACCAAGGAATGTGATGAAAAGGGACACAAGCACCGAGGGCTGCACTCACGGATGGAAGAGGAAAATGAAGAGGTGATGTTCATAAGAACTTTTAGATGAAGATAATCACCCTCGGTAAACTATAATTATCGTAAAAAAATAAATCGTAATATGATAAAAAATAAGACAGTCAATCCAAATTACAACAGTTCAAGGCATAGGGGTCGCCATTACTCTTTTCTTTTACCAATACGGACAGTGTCTGGAAAAATACCAAATACCAAAACCGAAATAACACGCAGCGGTCGGTCGATGGTTACGCTGACGATAGATCCATTGATGGCGCAACGAGATCGATCGATATCGAAGATCAGCCAAAAGTGCATGACGGTATTATTGTGAAAAGAAGTTAGGAAAACATTAAAAAAAAATTAAGTAGTTCATTTTCTTGATTTATAGTTAGGTATTATTTTTTCCCCAACATAGTCTTTTTTACCCAAATAATAAATTTTAGGAGATACACCTAATATTGACAGCTGATCGTTATTTCATTGCGGCCCCACCGTAACTTTCTGCCTGGGTAATCCATTAATTACATCGATATCTCTATCATCGGTAGTAAAATATTACATCACTAAAGTACCATATAAACACCATTATTATGGTAGCAGCTACCACTCACTACCACTACCAGGTGCTACCATCTAACCATACTCTGTCATCACATCTTTGCAGTGTACTTACTGAAATGTGGGCAAGACTATACTTCTAATTTTGTGGTGTCAAAAATGAATCCTTTAACAGGTAATTATTATGACTGTATGACATTATTTCTACAATAGCACACATAAGTAAGTGCCCCCATATAATATTTCTGCACCTATCATGTTTCCTATAGTGTGTAGGTACTGTAAATAACTTGCAATGAGTACTTTAGTATTATAATAGAAATATATTACACTTCTAATAAATTGTCAATTATTTGTGTTGATTTTTGACCAATTGTGTTCATTTATTAAAAAGAAAGGTATTAATTAATTAAACGATTTCAATTTCAAGCTTTATCAACACTATTAAAATCTATAAAGATGCATAGGTTTACCTCCACGTTATGGAACGATTCCGCATTTTCTACCATGTAAGTAAAAATTATCTATCTAGCTAATTTAACATTTGTTGAATCGATCGATAACTGGGAATTATACCCTATGACTATGTTATCGGTATCATTTTCGTATACGATAAAGATTACCTATAAATATAGTGAGTGCGCAGTAGGGAAATGACTTATAAACCCTATAATGACTGTATAAAACCCTATAATGACTTATAAATCCTATAATGACTGTATAAACCCTATAATGACTTATAAAACCTATAATGACTGTATAAACCCTATAATGACTGTATAAAACCCTATAATGACTTATAAATCCTATAATGACTGTAAAAACCCTATAATGACTTATAAAACCTATAATGACTGTATAAACCCTATAATGACTGTATAAATCCTATAATGACTATATAAACCCTATAATGACTGTACAAACCCTATAATGACTGTATAAACCCTATAATGACTGTATAAACCCTATAATGACTGTATAAACCCTCTAATGACTGTATAAACCCTATAATGACTGTATAAACCCTATAATGACTGTATAAACCCTATAATGACTGTATAAACCCTATAATGACTGTATAAACCCTATAATGACTGTATAAACCCTATAATGACTGTATAAACCCTATAATGACTGTATAAATCCTATAATGACTGTATAAACCCTATAATGACTGTATAAATCCTATAATGACTGTATAAACCCTATAATGACTGTACAAATCCTATAATGACTGTATAAACCCTATAATGACTGTGCAAACCCTATAATGACTGTATAAACCCTATAATGACTGTATAAACCCTATAATGACTGTACAAATCCTATAATGACTGTATAAACCCTATAATGACTGTGCAAACCCTATAATGACTGTATAAACCCTATGATGACTGTATAAACCCTATAATGACTGTACGAACTATTAAAGTAATTTGGTATGCCAGAAAATAATGTACTGAACTGTAATTGAAGAGGACAACTAATTGAATAATGTATAGGTATAAGTCACCTTATGTTCTATAAGTCACCTTATTTTCTATAAGTCACCTTATGTTCAATAAGTCACCTTATGTTCTATAAGTCACCTTATGTTCAATAAGTCACCTTATATTCTATAAGTCACCTTATGTTCTATTAGTCACCTTATGTTCTACAAGTCACCTTATGTTCTATTAGTCACCTTATGTTCTACAAGTCACCTTATGTTCTATTAGTCACCTTATGTTCTACAAGTCACCTTATGTTCTATAAGTCACCTCAATTATGCTCTATAAGTCACCTTAATTATATTCTATAAGTCACCTTATGTTCTACAAGTCACCTTATGTTCAATAAGTCACCTTATGTTCTACAAGTCACCTTATGTTCTATTAGTCACCTTATGTTCTACAAGTCACCTTATGTTCTATAAGTCACCTCAATTATGTTCTATAAGTCACCTTATGCTCTATAAGTCACCTTAATTATATTCTATAAGTCACCTTATGTTCTACAAGTCACCTTATGTTCAATAAGTCACCTTATGTTCTATAAGTCACCTTATGTTCTATAAGTCACCTTACGCTCAATAAGTCACCTTATGTTCTACAAGTCACCTTACGCTCTAAGTCACCTTCTTATTTCGTTGATATCTTCATATATTATTTAGAGTTCCCATTAAAATAATATTGAAAGTTGTTCTCTATTCCAAATAATGTGTTGCCGATATGTTTCACTAGTTCCCAGAGGAATATAATCGATTAGTGTTTTAAATGCTAAGGTTATACGAGTCCTGTGATGGTAATGCAGTCAATCCTACCGATAGAACAGAGTAGAGACATTTACAAATGGCATCTCCCAGTACAGGGACTATCTGCTAATAAACTACAGCAATTACCATCTACACAAAAATATCTAATATAAATATATAGCTTCGATGGAGAATATGAAGACTAAAGGCTGTAGTAACCTTCGTCTTAAATGTTAGATTTTTTGTTTATTCCTTAAATACCGATATTAGTATGATGTAATTCTACTTATAATAACTTTGCATATAAAACTGGTATTCCGAGACAAATACAAGTTATTTCATTTAAAGTCACAGAATGGTGAACAGTACCTGTATTCAGACATATGCAATAAATACAAGACTTTATGCGCACCATACCATGTACATTCTCAACTACGATTTGACGTACTGGAAGCAGGTCAAAGATTATAGTCATTTCTGGTCCCAAGGTCCTGGTTGGTAATTTATTACCCTGAGTGATGAAGGTCCTAAGAGTTATAGCACTCGAGGTGTTGATTCATATCCTAATTGTCCTCAAAATTCTGATCAACTACTTAATGATACACGCTACTGGAAAGTAGAGCAACGAACTTATCCAGTTTATTCCATGTATCGAATTAATAACCATTGTGATGAGTTTAGTAAATTAATCACATACCAACTACTAATATTAATTATCTTTTCTGAACCATAGTTTTCAGTTTTAATTATTTGTAACTGGATATTCTATGAGTGTTGTTGCTACCGATCACGTTACTGACATCAACAGGATGTAATTTGCCTCTCTGACGATCTATAGCTCTCCATGTATAATTTCAGCCATTTTAATTAGCCCTAATGTGACGTTATGCTGTAAATTATTCAGGGTTCGTGCGAAGATCACTGGTAAGACTTTTGTTACTATCGCATTCTTTGGAGCTAACGTTTGATCAAATTACTCCGCTGATGGTTGACAATTTAGCATACAATCTTGGAGAGTTTTATACCGGGCTAAAATTTTCCCAATTGAGGTGTGAAATGAAACTGCCTCAATTGGCGTAATAACAACATTGGCTATAATGAAAATGTTATGGCATCAAATTAGGTGCGTTTAATAAGAGAAGTACAGATGCAGTGTGCTGGAAGACAATCTGGATATTGCTTTCAGCCATTAAGCCTTAGTTTGAACCAACATCTGATATGCAATCTGATCCTTTTTGTGCCTGAACTAATCCTCTATGGAGTGTATGACTAATCCTGCAGTGTCTATTGGTAATAGGAATAGGAATGCACTGCACGGATTCCTGAGGTGGAAACAATGAAGCGAAGGACTAACAATATCAGGATTGTTATAGCCAAGACTATAGCTAGGGATGGTAGTTAAGACTATAGCTAGGGATGGTAGTTAAGACTATAGCTAGGGATGGTAGTTAAGACTATAGCTAGGGATGGTAGTTAAGACTATAGCTAGGGATGGTAGTTAAGACTATAGCTAGGGATGGTAGTTAAGACTATAGCTAGGGATGGTAGTTAAGACTATAGCTAGGGATGGTAGTTAAGACTATAGCTAGGGATGGTAGTTAAGACTATAGCTAGGGATGGTAGTTAAGACTATAGCTAGGGATGGTAGTTAAGACTATAGCTAGGGATGGTAGTTAAGACTATAGCTAGGGATGGTAGTTAAGACTATAGCTAGGGATGGTAGTTAAGACTATAGCTAGGGATGGTAGTTAAGACTATAGCTAGGGATGGTAGTTAAGACTATAGCTAGGGATGGTAGTTAAGACTATAGCTAGGGATGGTAGTTAAGACTATAGCTAGGGATGGTAGTTAAGACTATAGCTAGGGATGGTAGTTAAGACTATAGCTAGGGATGGTAGTTAAGACTATAGCTAGGGATGGTAGTTAAGACTATAGCTAGGGATGGTAGTTAAGACTATAGCTAGGGATGGTAGTTAAGACTATAGCTAGGGATGGTAGTTAAGACTATAGCTAGGGATGGTAGTTAAGACTATAGCTAGGGATGGTAGTTAAGACTATAGCTAGGGATGTAGTTGTTAAAGCAAAAGAGATTACACTTTTTAATGGCAAGCTCTGGTTGTTTTATTAAGAATATTAAGGATTATTTGCTGAAAATGTTATCATGTAACATTGAATTAAAAATATTATTATAGAATATATATAAATATAGTTGACTAGTATTATTACATTATATAAAATAATAGTGTTCAAGATGAGTGAATTTCTGATCTATAATAATATAAATAATAACCAAATATCAAACACTTGAAACTCATTAATTTAACTACTTTTATATCTAGTGGTTTGCATACACCACCACATACCACCCCTACACCACCATATACCACCCCTACACCACCACATACCACCCCTACACCACCATATACCACCCCTACACCACCATATACCACCCCTACACCACCACATACCACCCCTACACCACCATATACCACCCCTACACCACCATATACCACCCCTACACCACCATATACCATCCCTACACCACCATATACCACCCCTACACCACCATATACCACCCCTACACCGCCATATACCACCCCTACACCACCATATACCATCCCTACACCACCATATACCACCCCTACACCACCATATACCACCCCTACACCGCCATATACCACCCTTACACCACCATATACCACCCCTACACTACCATATACCACCCCTACACCGCCATATACCACCCCTACACCACCATATACCACCCTTACACCGCCATATACCACCCTTACACCGCCATATACCACCCCTACACCGCCATATACCACCCCTCTACTTATATTAATCAGCTCATTTGTTCACACCTCCAAATTGTAACCAATTCCCCCACGTTACTCAATAGTTACTCACCTTCATTATTACTCACCTTCATTATTACTCATCGATTCACCTCACCATTACGCAGGTAACCACTGACTCATTATGCAGCTGTATGTGCTCTCTCTTACCTTAACTGTAACCAACCATAAATACTATAACTATATATGTGACATTTACTAGCCTTATATCAGTGCTTTGGAAATACTGTAAATATAATTAATGAAGGTACTTCTTAAATCTTTCCATTGAACATTTCCAAGAGTATTTTTTTCTCACCGCCACATTTCCTTTAGGTGTAATATCAGTCTGTGTCCAATGTTTATGCCTGTCAAGGTGTGAAATTACCTACTTATTACCTACAAAATATTTCTCTAAATTACCACCGATTATCCTGCCTACGAAAGGTACGCTGGTCAGGTAACTAAATGCTACCCAGGCTAGAGACTGCTTGCTGCAGTGCAGCCTATGTCATATTGAACATATTTAATGCTATCTAATATATTCCATTGGACTATTATGAAAGTAATTAATAAACATGAACATAGATTTAATAAATGTATTAAATATTAATCTAATGTCACATAATTCACATTTATAAACATTACATTCGAATTCAGTAATCATGTCATATCTATATTTTTTATTATATATTTTATATATTAAAATAGATTTTTAATATAGAATTTTGTTCAATACTTAAAAAAGTGATGAATAAATTTAGAAAAATTGTTATTTCATCGTAAAATATGTATCAATACCGTTATGAAATTCAAACTGTGTTTTGAATGTTAATTCATGATAAATTATTTTCCTGAAGGTGTTTTACTGTCGGAGAATAATTTCCCAGCAAAAGAGAATAAAATATTTTGTTTTCATGAATTAGATACCGATAAGTTATTAGTTTACATGTTTTCACATTATAATACTATTTTTCCACTAGCTGTGTAGCTTTCCCACCACCAAAGATGCTCTAACACTCTTCCCTAGCCACTAAATATTGGAACATAACATTGCTCATAATTTACTAGTCGGCAACCGGAAAGGACCTTCGTAATTATACGTGAGATTGAGTTATAAAGCGCGATTAACTTGCGCTGTTCGTAGTTAATAGCGTATAGAGGTGAGAAGTACGACAGTTACACAACTAAGGAATTTTCCCTGTTTCAGATGGTTGAAGTTAATTAGTCTAGTACAGGTGTGAGAGATATGTAAAGTGCTAAATAAAAAACAATCTATTTATAATATCAATAGTTAACTTATAAAAAAACGTTAGAATATCGAATTAGTAAATTCAAACAAATTGTTTTTAATTTTTAAATTGTATGAAGAAATTTTTACATTTCAAGCTTTGCAGAAATGAAGGCAATTTTTTATTATACAACATAATTGATAAATTTAATGACAAATTATGAAAAAGGGTAATTTTGGAATTAGGTAGCTACACCATTTGGTTCGAAATTGATATTTTCAAAACCAAAGCATAAATTGATTCAAAATATGAACAAGAGATGCACTGTTAATTTCATGAAATTTTCAGTAAATATTATTTTGAGGTAATGTACAAGAAATGAAGCTAACCATTACAACTATGTAAGTCAACATGGCTGCAAAATGATCGACATGAACTTTCATTTAACTTTTCCCCTTAAAATTCGTAGTGGCTATTAAGTTGAAGCATCTGCTGGAAATTTATAGAGATGCTACAGCACTAAAGAACATGTACACTGAGAGACATGAGTAACTACAGCACTAAAGAACATGTACACTGAGAGACATGAGTAACTACAGCACTTAATAACATGTACACTGAGAGACATGAGTAACTACAGCACTAAAGAACATGTACACTGAGAGAGACATGAGTAACTACAGCACTAAAGAACATGTACACTGAGAGACATGAGTAACTACAGCACTAAAGAACATGTACACTGAGAGACATGAGTAACTACAGCACTAAAGAACATTTACACTGAGAGACATGAGTAACTACAGCACTAAAGAACATGTACACTGAGAGACATGAGTAACTACAGCACTAAAGAACATGTACACTGAGAGACATGAGTAACTACAGCACTTAAGAACATGTACACTGAGAGACATGAGTAACTACAAGCACTAAAGAACATGTACACTGAGAGACATGAGTAACTACAGCTCTAAAGAACATGTACACTGAGAGACATGAGTAACTACAGCTCTAAAGAACATGGTACACTGAGAGACATGAGTAACTACAGCACTTAAGAACATGTACACTGAGAGACATGAGTAACTACAGCTCTAAAGAACATGACACTGAGAGACATGAGTAACTACAGCACTTAAGAACTGTACACTGAGAGACATGAGTAACTACAGCTCTAAAGAACATGTACACTGAGAGACATGAGTAACTACAGCACTAAAGAACATGTCCACTCGAGAAGACATGAGTAACTACAGCACTAAAGAACATGTACACTGAGAGACATGAGTAACTACAGCTCTAAAGAACATGTACACTGAGAGAGACATGAGTAAGTTCTCCCATGTCAGTTTATCTATAATGCCTATCATCACAAGCCATTGTATATTTTATATCCAAATGAAATGCGTAGAGATAAGAATGAGGATGACAAATATTTGGTGTTACGCACCACAGCTATTTCTTACTATTTGAGCTATTTCTTACTATTCGAGCTATTTCTTACTATTCGAAGCTATTTCTTACTATTTGAGCTATTTCTTACTATTTGAGCTATTTCTTACTATTTGAGCTATTTCTTACTATTTGAGCTATTTCTTACTATTCGAGCTATTTCTTACTATTTGAGCTATTTCTTACTATTTGAGCTATTTCTTACTATTAGAGCTATTTCTTACTATTTGAGCTATTTCTTACTATTTGAGCTATTTCCATACTATTCAAGCTATTTCTTACTATTTGAGCTATTTCTTACTATTCGAGCTATTTCTTACTATTAGAGCTATTTCTTACTATTTGAGATATTTCTTACTATTTGAGCTATTTCCTTACTATTTGAGCTATTTCTTACTATTCAAGCTATTTCTTACTATTAGAGCTATTTCTTACTATTTTAGCTATTTCTTACTATTTGAGCTATTTCTTACTATTCAAGCTATTTCTTACTATTCGAGCTATTTCTTACTATTCGAGCTATTTCTTACTATTTGAGCTATTTCTTACTATTTGAGATATTTCTTACTATTTGAGCTATTTCTTACTATTAGAGCTATTTCTTACTATTTGAGCTATTTCTTACTATTTGAGCTATTTTCTTACTATTCAAGCTATTTCTTACTATTAGAGCTATTTTCTTACTATTCGAGCTATTTCTTACTATTAGAGCTATTTCTTACTATTTGAGATATTTCTTACTATTTGAGCTATTTCTTACTATTTGAGCTATTTCTTACTATTCAAGCTATTTCTTACTATTAGAGCTATTTCTTACTATTTGAGCTATTTCTTACTATTTGAGCTATTTCTTACTATTCAAGCTATTTCTTACTATTCGAGCTATTTCTT